>JAJSOF020000011.1:153054549-153172049 GCA_025594305.2 Periplaneta americana
GAGATTTTGATTTATCTAGAGAGAATCAAAACTCGAGTAGGATTTAAATGACTATTACACGATTAGAAGAAATGATATAAAGATTTGAATTGACTTACTGAAATTCTATTTCACTAATGTTAGCTTCACCAAATCGTTTGAACGGAGCCGCCATTTTCATTTGACTGTTTTCGCTGTAAACAAATGACGATCGCAAAGCATGTTTTATAGTAACGTAAAGAATTTGCAGTTTGAAATGTTGGCAAACAAAGAAACAAAGGTAGGGAGGCTTTAAAAATAGAAGAAAGTATGTAAAGATTACAAGAAATGAAGTACTCTAACACAATGAAATAGATATTAATTGACTTACTAAAATTCTATTTCGCAAATGTTACCTTCATCAAAATGTTTGAACGGAGCCGCCATTTCCATTTCATTTCAATTCATTTATTATATTCCATAGATATTACATGAGCAATGAAGCTTTAAGATGTGGAACAAATCAAAATTTTCCAGTATTACAATTACAATTTTTTACAATATTTTTGGGAGCTATAGTGAGATTATATGAGGTCGACTATCTAGGCGGGAAGCAAATGATGATCGCAAAGCATGTTTTATACTATCGTAAAGAATTTGCAGTTTGAAATGTTTGCAAAGAAAGAAACAAATGCTAGGCTAGGAAAGCGATAAAATTAAACAAATGCTAGCGAAGCGGTAAAATTGTGCGATAAGCAGCCATGATCGGTTTAAAGACGTTCATTCGTACCGTTATATTGATCAAAAGTAGTATGACGTAGTAAAAGGGTAATAGCCAAAAACATTAATTCATTTGCTGTTAAGTTACATTATATTTCATGTGAAGCATTCCAGATTCAATTAATGTTCATATATAAAAAAACTGACCAATAATGTTGGAAAAATTCTTACATACAAAAGACAGACAAAAAACGGCATTCTAAAAATAATACTTTCTGCACCAGGAATGCTAAAATTATACTTAATTCCTGGAATATCTCTAAATCGATTTTCCGCAATATAACAACTCTTTTCTTATAATGATAAAGTAAAAAATACAGAGTCTTACACAAACTGTTAGGCAAAATCTACTTTTACTCCTCCTTGAGCTCTCTGATTTGAAATTTGCATATCGTCGTCTATGGGAAAGATCTTAGCGTTTAACACATCTACATAATGCAGTAACTCAAGCCCGGCGCGTCTGGCCTTGCATTTGTTTCAGGTAAGAAAATTCAGTGACCTGTAACAACTCTCTTTTATTCCCGTTCCACGGCCAGCAAGATCCTGAACTGTTTCGAGGGGGAATTAATTTTCTATGTGAGGTAAATTTTTTTACTCTATTACCATAATTAATGAGACGTAAGAAAAAGCGTTCATTTGTGTTAATTTTCATTAAAACCCGTGACGAAAGAGAGTTTTTAAAAGTCTTAAGCTTTTAGGTTTCTGTTTGTAATCAGAATTCATAATCTCGAGACGATTGTGTTTTGTCTGTTTTGTTTCCATGGGAATTTTAGATCACGTGATTAACACACGATGTTTTTCTGTTTCGCAATGACGTTTTACAAAGATGAATATTGACTGATACAACTTAAATGCAGAAAACATTAAGTATTCATGGAGTAACAACAGGGATTGTAAAAGCGAAAACTTGTTTAATGCATGTGTTTGTGTATTGTTTTAACAATTATTCAAGGTCTTGAAATGATTGTATAGTCAACTGCAGAGTAATCTAACAATTAAGACATGTGAACTTCTCTTTCGAGAAGTAACAAAGATATGTATGACGCATCGGTTTTCCACGCCAGAGACCGGAGTTCAATTCTGAACTAATACTAGTGTGTTTTATGGTGGATAATGAAGCTAGGACTGGTTCTTTCGGAATGCTTTCATCATTTTATAGAGCTTTCAAAAGTAAGAGATAACTTCAATTGTTCATATTTTCTTCATTTTCTACAAAAACTTAAAAATTCTGCTACTGGTCTTACTGCACAAGAAATGGTAATTTTTCATCACCATGACAACCAATTAGCTTGTTTCTTATTGTTCTGATGGTCGTGTTATCACTATGAATTTTGTTGTTGTTGTGGGTCTTCTGTATACTTTGAATGTGTGTTTGTTGATCTAAATGAGGGGTTGGAAACCAATGGTGGATCATTAATGTTCAGGTGAGGGGTTTGGACTTTTTCCATTGCTGTTTCTCTCCTTCCTTCCACCTGAAGACGAAGGGAGAACCACTCTTCGAAACGTTGTGTCTTAATTTTTGATTGTGACAACCGGCAATGGAAAAAGTCCAAACCCCTCATCTAAATATGTGTTTGTTGTTTACTTTTGCTATTGTGATGTCTAGAAAATTTATGGATTTGTTGTTTTCAATTTCTAAAGTGTAGTGTAGCTTTGGGTGTATTTTGTTTATGTATTGATGTAGGTTTTGGATCTGTCTTTTGTTTTGTATTTATTTGAAGTAAAATATTATAGAATAGCTATAAAATTATGCTATTTCATTATTTAAAAATTGCTAAACGTCTCCATTTCAAAGAAAGAACGTTTTATTCTTTAGGTGGGCCTTATTACTCCCGGTTACATGATTCAATTTCTTGAGTAATGAGCCTATGTCAAATTTTTTAAGATTGTATAGAAAATATGAGAAATTAAACCTAAATTTTACTTTTGGAAAACCATATAGGCCTATTATTTCTCCACAGTTTAAAAACATTTCTACCCAGTAGCTTCTGGAAAGTAATATGCAGTTTCGTGTTCCCAAGAAAGATCTCTCAAGGGAACAGCCTAGAACAGTACGTGAAGAAAATAAAATCATCTATGGGCCTACAATTCAATACTTTAGCGATTATTATCATACACAGAGTGATTCATGAGGATTTACCGTCACTTACGGAGTTTATTTCCGAAGACGTTCTGAGCAAAAAATGTCATATAAACATTTGTCCTAATCTCAATATTTTCAGAGTTACACTACTTTGAAGTTGTTTGTAAAATACCTTTATTCTTGAGTTTTGAAGATAAAATAATGTTACAGATAAAGAATGAACTATTCACGAGTATAATTTCTTTAATTAACTAGATTATAAAATGATTTTATAAAGAGGAATCCTAAACTAAAGTTATTAAACAATACAGTATTAAAAAAACAAGTGTTTGAACTGTTTTTAAAATTATAATCATGTAAATTCTTATTCTTTATTTATTTATTTATTTATTTTATTTTTATTTATTTTTTTCTGTCACTTTAACAATGTTGTATTTTTAACTTAGTATATTCATGTATAGACTATGGTACCGTTTTGTTTGTTTGTTTTAGTTTTTTCTTATTCTTTTTAAACTTTATGTGCAATTACAATAAAACTTTTAATCAAATTATTATTATTATTATTATTATTATTATTATTATTATTATTATATTTATTATTAATTTATTATTATTATAATTTTTTCTTCTATCCAATTTTCATTATTGGTCACACCCGATCTCAAGCATCTTGCTTTTTCGGGTGTGACCCAGTTACCTTGTATTTATACAATAAATTGTAATATGTAGACTATTTAACTATGAGATTGTAATCAATTTCGAATTTTGAAGAATATTCATAGGCTATACGAATATTACAATAGTATTGTAAAATCTTTGTTATTGTATGTAATTTTTGCTTGCAATAAAAAAAAATCTAGTATTCTGAAGCTAAAAACGTGTCGTGAATTCCATAATTGCTTCGTACAGAATTTTTTTCGATTTTAACTACAAGACTATATTTTTCTTAAGCATTTATCACAACAGTTGTTGTCGGTTTTTGCTTCCTTTCCGAGATAAAAATTGTTTTATGTGAAACATTTCATAACGTGTTTTGGAAAAGCCATTGATTTAATTCACAATATGTATGCTCAGTCAATTTAAGATAGCAGTGTATTAGGCCATGATAATAAATGATTGAATGTATTTTAGTTTTGTCTTGTAAATATGCAGAAATTTGATCCAAACAAATGTAGCATTTTGTAATTCCTTTGCAGAAGAAAAACTTACGTTTGTTAGGATAACATTTCTGTACAATTTATTAAGGGACAGAACTAAAATTCTTTCAATAATTCTGTGGCCGAAAGGAAAAAGGTCTTAAGTCAATTTTTTGTTAAAATGAGATTTTTATATATTCTGAAAGCGGAAACAAGTTTCTACAATCTGGTTAAACGGCTAAAGTCAAATAAGACTGCTGACTGGATTTATAGAGCGTTACCAAATGTCCTAAGTACTTTTTGAATCGAGCACACACAGAATAAAGGACTTAAGAATATTTAATATTTTATTCCTTACAAACCATCACATGTTTTCTTTCCATGCTTCCCTATTAAAAAGGTCTAACTTGTATTTTAGCAATTTTATCACATACTGAACCCCTTTCCTTTTAAACCTTTAAGAACCAGGGTAAACAGCCCTATAATTGTTTAAGATCCATTTTGCATTCCTAATAATTTAAATTTCTCATTTATTTTGACATGAAAAAGGTCTCATGTTAAAATAGTCCCTTCTACTCAGTTTGGGTTCTAGTCTTAAAAGGGCTTAAGTGCGGCTATATTTGGAAATAATCAAGAAACTTGTTAAATGAGTAACATTACCTATTTTATAAGAAATATAAACAAATAATATCCAGCAAAAACCTCTTAATTAAAAAACTCTATAATTGAAACCAATTTCAATCTTTCTACTGCTCTCCTAAAAGTATAAAATTTTTACTTAAGACCTTTTTCCTCCTGGCCACAGAAGTTATTGTCATAATACGCTGCTCTTTAAAATTAACTGAGCATATCGTGAAAATCAATGGTTTTCTCAGAACACTCTATGAAGTGTTTCACATAAATCAAATATTTCTCGAAAAGAAAACAAAAACGAGCAAAATTTTGTTAAACTTTTGTTTGAAATATCTCAAGATGTAATTCCTTGAAATAAATGGCATTAGTTACGGGTCATCTTGTATATATAATATTTTGTGCGAGATCGTGCGTATTTGCTTGTTTTCCGCACAGAACCAATACGCGGTAAGTGTGAAATACCACATTCAGTATTCCCAACGTAACACACATAACAATTTCCCTCTTCTTACCGCTTAAGCGCGACATTCATTTTACTGCTTTAGGCTTTTAACTTGTTATTTTTAGAGACGTTTAACATAGTAATAATTATAAATTGGAAACTTATCACTGCAATTTCACCTAAATTGCAATGTTAATTATTGTTTTTAAATATTTGCAAAAATTAAGTAAAGTCTACTACTCCACGAAACTTATTGCATTCCTGATACTAGTAACATTAAGGAAGCCGTGAAAAAATCAACATGATTCCAGATGCCGATGTTATTACTGCAATGTATTATATAAATAATATTGTTAAAATATTAAAATGAAAAATAAATAATTACATAACCTTACCGTTTGTTTTAAGTTCGCATTTATAGACTGGGGGGAAAAAAAAAGACAGACGTATATCACGGCCTGCTGGAGTATAGTAAACACAGAAAACATTTTATAGCAACAATGTTGAAGAAAGATATTTTGGTTTTCCGAAGTTGCCGTCATTAAACAGAAAGCAACATGGAGATGTCATTGAAACTAATTAGAAATTCGTCTTTCAGGTATGTAATAAACGATCTTCGCAGAAAATAATGTACGATACACGAGCGGTATGTTTGTTTTCATGTTCTCGGAAATTAAAAAAGCTCAACTACGTTTCGCTTTTTTCAGTCTTTTCCTCGACCATGAAAACGTCAACATACCGCTCTTGTAACGTATATTACTATTACCTTGCTTTATCGTTTACATATTTTTGAAATCATTAAAAACGTTATTCTTAAAATATTTTTCTCAATTGTACATGTTAAATGGAAACTATTTTCTCATTTCAAATGTAACATATTTTGTGTGATCTCTGAACTATGTTTAGATAGGCAGTCGAAAACCAAGCTCACTAGACCTCATTCCCAGTTCATTGACGGACTTAAACTTCCTGTTTCCATAGAAACAAGCTGTTGAATTAACTGAAAATGAGACATCTTACATAGGAAAGGATATGTCAATGTCAGAATCGGAAAGCTGTTTATTTTCTCGTGTCCATCAATACTACTTTAATTCAAGACTCTCATCGGCTGAAGAGAAGGTCCCTTCCTTATCATCCTGGCCACCGCGGCGTGTACATCTGAAATCTCACATAAGTAAGAAATGAACGTATTTAGCCGGAGGCAGAAAGTTGTGATTCAGAGTTGCTCCGCTCGAGGCCGCCACAGTATGGACCAGACAGACTCATGTGGGCGGGGGGCGGAGATTAGCCCATGACTCAGGGGGAGGGGATTACGAGCTGGAAATGTTAAACTCTTCCCTTGGTTTTATTTCATTTCGTGAATTATTTGTCGGTTGAAGCAATCAGATAGTCAACCGGACGGAGATGTGAATAAAACTAATATCCAATACCATCCTCGGCGTTTCATTTCCAATAATGATGCGACTAATATATCACCAAAATTACATTTACCATGAATGATATCAATGGAAATGACATGTATA
The DNA here is from genome assembly GCA_025594305.2 of Periplaneta americana. Taxonomy (NCBI): domain Eukaryota; kingdom Metazoa; phylum Arthropoda; class Insecta; order Blattodea; family Blattidae; genus Periplaneta; species Periplaneta americana. Next base: position 153,061,105 of record JAJSOF020000011.1, read on the forward strand.
TGTAGAAATGAAAGAAAAAAAATTACTTTCACATAAAGGTAGCCATTTTTAATCCCAAAGGACTGAGCCCCGTTTTAAAGTGGAGTGTGAACATGTCAATGGCTGTAATACTGTACCTGAAACCGATTTAACACCACCACCTGCTTACTGAACACAAGGACTGAAAGTGGTACTATTTGTGGGTGTCAAATGTTCATTAATAATAATAATAATAATAATAATAATAATAATAATAATAATAATAATCATCATCATCATAATACTGTTGTTATAATAATAATAATTATTATTATTATTATTATTATTATTATTATTATTATTATCATCATTCTTTTGTTTTGCTTTTATTGTTGTTGTTGTTAATAATATCCAATACCATCCTCACGAAATGGAACTATAAAAATTGGAGATTTATCCTTCAAAGAGGTGGAAAAATTCAAATGTCTTGGAGCAACAGTAACAAATATAAATGACACTCGGGAGGAAATTAAACGCAGAATAAATATGGGAAATGCGTGTCATTATTATTCGGTTGAGAAGCTTTTGTCATCTAGTCTTCTGTCAAAAAATCTGAAAGTTAGAATTTATAAAACAGTTATATTACCGGTTGTTCTGTATGGTTGTGAAACTTGGACTCTCACTTTGAGAGAGGAACATAGATTAAGGGTGTTTGAGAATAAGGTTCTTAGGAAAATATTTGGGGCTAAGAGGGATGAAGTTACAGGAGAATGGAGAAAGTTACACAACGCAGAGCTGCACGCATTGTTATACTTCACCTGACATAATTAGGAATATAAAATGCAGACGTTTGAGATGGGCAGGACATGTAGCACGTATGGGCGAATCCAGAAATGCATATAAAGTGTTAGTTGGGAGGCCGGAGGGAAAAAGACCTTTGGGGAGGCCGAGACGTAGATGGGAGGATAATATTAAAATGGATTTGAGGGAGGTGGGATATGATGATAGAGACTGGATTAATCTTGCTCAGGATAGGGACCGATGGCGGGCTTATGTGAGGGCGGCAATGAACCTGCGGGTTCCTTAAAAGCCATTTGTAAGTAAGTAGGTAATAATAATAATAATAATAATAATAATAATAATAATAATAATAATAATAATAAGGAACATTAAATCCAGACGTTTGAGATGGGCAAGACATGTAGCACGTATGGGCGAATCCAGAAATGCATATAGTGTGTTAGTTGGGAGGCTGGAGGGAAGAAGACCTTTGGGGAGGCCGAGACGTAGATGGGAAGATAATATTAAGATGGATTTGAGGGAGGTGGGATATGATGATAGAGACTGGATTAATCTTGCTCAGGATAGGGACCGATGTGAGGGCGGCAATGAACCTCCGGGTTCCTTGAAAGCCACAAGTAAGTAAGTAAATAATAATAATAATAATAATAATAATAATAATAATAATAATAATAATAATATATGTATTTACTAATATTTAATGTACTGCACACCAGCCAGGGGCCAATAACAGTTCAGCACAAGACAATTCATTACAAAAACATTAAGAAGTATATAAATTAAAATAAAAGTAAATAGGAATAATTATTAAAATAATGACAATTAAATATAATGATAATTGAAAATGAAAGAATGGAATCATATAAATTAATATAATACAACTGATATAAAAGATGAGAATAATATTATAATACATATATCTAAGCAAAAGACATAAATTAATAACTGACATAAAACTCCAAAAAGTATATACTACACATTAAATGGATGCAAGTTCAATCCATCCAAATTTGCATATTTTATAAATCTGCAGACCGGAGAGAGAGATTTATAATTTCCATTGTAAAAAAAATTTATGAAATCTTAAACCCTTAGCAGGAATACGAAGACTGATACTGCTTAAGAAGGATTCAAAATCAATGTCATCATTAATGACTTTACAAAAAATAAATAATCAAGATCTTGACGTCTGACAAATAAACTACAGCAATTAAAATATTTGCACTTAATCGTATATTTATAATCATCGGAATTAGGTAAACATCTATAAGAACACAAGTAAATAAATGTTCTTTGAATATTCTCCAATTTAGCCGAGTCAGTGAAAGGAATGGAGTTCCATACAAAAGATGCATATTCAAGCTTGGATCTGACCAATGTATAGTATAAAATTATTAGACACACAGGAGTAGAAAAAGAATAAGTTATAGATCTAATTAGACCAAGCATTCTTAGTGAATGGGTATGAAGATATTGCACATGATCATGGAAACAGAATTCAGAATCAATTAAGACACTCAGATCTCTAATATAATCTTTCCTAGTGGTTAGCCTATGACATTATTAAGAGAATAATGCAATTTTAGGGAAGTAGTTTCCTGTGAGAAGAAAATTACAAAAGTTTTGGATTGATTGATTTTCATTCCATTTTCAACAGACCATAGTGCAATTGAATTAATATCACTAATAATAATAATAATAATAATAATAATAATAATAATAATAATAATAATAATAATAATAATAATAATAATAATAATAATAATAATAATCTATACTAATAATAAATCTGTAGCCGAAATTTTTCTGGCAATTTTCGATTTTCCAAAAATAATAACATATATAATTAATCACCCTGAAACCGAAAATCGCTTTTTTGAAATTTTTGTTTGTATGTCTGTCTGTCTGTATGTATGTTTGTTACCTTTTCACGCGATAATGGCTGAGCGGATTTCGATGAAAATTGGAATATAAATTAAGTTCGTTGTAACTTAGATTTTAGGCTATATGGCATTCAAAATACATTATTTAAAAGGAGAGTTATAAGGGGGCCTGAATTAAATAAATCGAAATATCTCGCTTATTATTGATTTTTGTGAAAAATGTTACATAACAAAAGTTTCTTTAAAAATAATTTTCGATAATTTTTATTCCCTGAAAAATTTTGATAGGACTGATATTTAATGAGATAAATGAGTTTTAATATTAAAATAACTGCCATCTAAGGCCGTGTAATGAATTAAAAAACAAATGACTTCGTCTATAAGTGGCCTTGGACAGCAACAATCGAAAGCTATGAAAGATAGCCTACAGAGAATGTTTCTGTGTTTGTATGAAGTAATATCGGAAGCTAAATTAACCGATTTGTATAATTAATTATTAATTCACCAGTGGAAATTGTAGTTTCTCTAGATGGACATAATGCTATAATGTTATTACAGTAACTTCTGAGTGAATCGAAGACAGGTAAGATTAAAATAGCTTCTTATGCACAGAAAACTTGATAGGCTATTCTGTACATTCGTTTCCTGTATTTCCTAAACTAATTTTTATGACCAAATGAGTGGTCTCTTAATCAAAATGATCGTATTTTAATTATGCAAATACAATTTAAATTAAGTAACATAATAAACGATTTATCCTTATATCAAACACGAATGTTTCCTGGATCAAATGTCCTATTTTAATTATGTAATTACTTTATATTTATTTCTAACGGGTGCAGCGGAGCGCACGGGTATGGCTAGTAATAATAATAATAATAATAATAATAATAATAATAATAATAATAATAATAATAATAATAATAATAATAAAAATACCGTACACCAGCCTGGCTCTTACGGTAGTAGCTAGAAACATATTGTTTTATAAATGTAATTTGTACTCACTAGCTAGCTAGTTAAATAAATAAATAAAATAAATAATAATAATAAGTAATAATAATAATATATTATTATTATTGTTACTATTACAATGACTATTGTTAGGTTAATATTTTATGTTTAAGTTCTACGGAACTGGGAATATCCTATTTTATGCAAATTGTCTCCTATTCAGTGTCTTATACAAAGACAGAGGGATAGGATATGAGAGTCTTGGTACTTACCAGAATTATCAACAAATTGAGGTTCAGAAATATAGACTAATCTACAATTTTTTTAAGTTTAAAAATACCTTTTCACATAATACTAACAATTGTACGAACTAAAAATGTATATAAAATAAGTCACCAGCTGAAATGTGCCTATTGCATATGCCTTAGCTTTCGATAATGGAAATAAACCTATCAAGCAATCAACCAATCTGTTAAACAACGAACGCAGAATCATCAATCAACCAACCACAGAAGTAACCGAACTACTGAACAGAAGCAACAGCAACTCTATGGATCAACCGACTAAGCAACCAATCAACAACTCGATAAAGCAGCAAACCAGCAAATGAATTGTCAGTTAATCTTGTCCAGAATTCTGATATCTCTGCAATGCTCTGGACAGCAGGCTGTAATTCCATAATCCGACAGAGAAGCGAACCTTCCTGAAGAGATGTAATTCCACGTTTTCCTTTACTTTTAATTGAAGTAAATTTCTATCACTTTACGTATGCAAGCCTTAAAGTCTGTTTTCCTTTCACAAACACCTGGAGGTAAATCATAATTAATTTAAAAAATATACGCATTCCAGACAGTCATTTGCTTTAAAATGCCTTATACCCCGCCCGGGGGCATCATTATAACTTAGTAGCTCAGTACATTCGGGCAACAATGAGATGTCAAAAGTAAATGAAAAGCTGACAAACAAACAAACGTAACAAAAAATCCAAGGAGTTGGCATCAAAGAGTTCGAAATATTCAAGTTGCCCCCCTACTTCGCCATACAAAGAAATGTGACATTTCTCCATGTTTTTATATCCTCAGGGAAAAGATGGTGACGTATTTAATAATCCATGTAAAGTTTCCATTTCTGTTTTTTTTGTTGTTGTATATATAGAATATGACTTGAAACTTCTGTACGCTACATGAAGAAGTTTTCTTTTGAAGAAAGAGTGAACATGCTGTAGCAAGAAAACTTTCAGTTTTTTTTTTTTTTTATTTTTGCTGGAAGATGTTGGCAATTCCGGATTTAGTTATTTTATTTTTAAGATGACGACGTCTGAATTTCATGTCAAGCAGAAGTTTGCGGTCAGTCAACCTGAAGAGCATTTAGATATTGTATACAAACCTTTGTGTTAAAATAAAATAAAAATCCAAAAATGATCTACTTTCGCTAATATGCGGTCCCGTTTGATATGCTATTTATATGCGGCCCCTTGAAAAGCGTTCTACCGAGGTTTCACTGTACAGTAGAGTCTCGATTATCCGAGTTAATGTCAACCATGACTACCGCGAATAATAAAAAACTCGGATAAAACGGATGGTTACTGAAAAACTGTTTTGATTAGAAATTAGACAAACTCTTTACTTAATAGGCTAAACAGAATGAACAAATCAGGTTTGTATGAACTCTAGGCGCTATAATTACAGTACGTATATATCTAAAAAAAAAAGCAACTAACCTGCAAAAGTGTACAGTATTTACAGTTTTCTTTGATCGGGCTCGGATAACACGGAACCTCGGTTAAACGAAACTCGGATAATCGAGACTTTACTGTATATCAATTACTATTATTTTTAAATTTATTTGTAATGACAAATTAAATTAAGCTGAAGACCAACTGATTGATACCTCTATTTCCTGTCTGGATAATTGAGGAAATAAATTCATTTCCACATTTCCATATTCTTTGTAAATAGCTATAGAATCTTTATCTCTGTTTTCTTGAATAGATTTGTTATGAGAGACATTGATATGATTAATTTTTAAATTTCTACGATTCAGTATTGTATCAGGTATTCTACTCAATAACCTTATTTGATATTCTGAATTGATACTTCACATTATCTTATCCCAAGGGATTAATTTTTAGTTTGTTATTTAATAATAATAATATTAATAATAATAATAATAATAATAATAATTATAATGGCTTTATTTAACCTGGCAGAGTTAAGGCCATTGGGCCTTCTCTTACATTCAATCAGGATTAAAACTTGCTTACATAGTTCAACATACAACTGGATTGGATTTAAGTAATTACATAGAGATACAATTTACATAATGGGTCTAAGGCATTTCGTAACCGGAAATTTCGTCACCGTTATAGTTTGTTACCTATTTTTCGTCATTAGTTTTTTGGTCATCAAATACATTTTTCCATCATGTTTTTTGTCACTGAGGACATTTTGTCACCGAACATATTTCGTCATCATATACATTTTGTCATCGTTTACTTTTATACTGAGGGGATTTTGTCACCAAAATAATACAGCAAATTACATGTAGGCTGTTTTTATTATGATTCCAAAACTATCACTGTATAATTATTTAAATGCTGTGTACTAACATGGTTTTTTAATTACATACATCCACCCTGCTTTTATGGACTTTCTACTAAAATTCCCACTGTAGTTATGATCTATAGGTTCTTTTATAATGGTTTATTTATCTGAGGAAATAGTCATCAATGAATTACAAGTGTCGCGCTGATCACATCTCCATACAGTCCCGGTCTTCGTAATGTTGTGCTTTGTATACATATGTCCATTATTATGTCGATTAAGTTACTAGTTTTATTGCTTTTTACGAATCGAAATAATTCCGCCATACCTTAACTTGAAGATTTTGAAACCAATGAATCCTGTAACTTGAATATTTTGAATCCAAAAATCAATGTATCCAAACAAAATGAACAATATGATCACAATGAATGCTGTAATGTGAAGATTTCTAAACCAAAAAATGAATGTATCCTTGGAAACGAAATGAACAATGAAGTAGGAGATTTTATTTTACGTGTCATTTTATATAGGTATCAAGGGAAGCGATACGAAGGCGGGGGGGAAATTGTGGTGGCTAATAGTGAGGACGAAATTAAATTGGTGGCAATATATGGTGGTGACAAAAGTGATTTGGTGACAAAATATGGTAGTGACTAAAGTGAATCGGTGACAAAATGTTCAATCAATCAATTTAGAGCATTTCAAAACCTAAGAGGTTTTTAGCCTCATTCACGATATATCGCCATTCGTCTCTGTTCTCTGCATCTTCTTGTTGTCCTCCCACTGTACAAAGATTATCATATACTTGGTCCTGCCAACGGAGACGAGGTCTACCAAGAGGTCTCGTATATCTTGGAGAATAGTCGAAAGCTTTTCGTAGAACGTGTCCAAGCCAACGTAGTCTTCGACTTTTTATTAAGGCTATTATGTCCGGATCTTTATAAATATCCCTTAATTCCTTGTTCTTCAAAATTCTACATGTGTTATTTTCTTGAATGGGACCAAAAATGTTTCTCAAGATTTTGTTCTCAAAAGCAAAAAGGGATTTTGTTGCTTTTTTGTTAATATCCAAGTTTCGCAGCAATATAGGAGAGTTGGTAGGATTATTGTTTTATAGTATCTTAATTTTGACAATCTAGAAAGGAGTTTGGAACTAAGCAATTTATGAAGGGAGTAGTAATACGTATTTGCCGTAACGAGTATATATTCAATTTCTTTCCCAAATAAGCCCTGTTTCATTAATTATACTTCCTAAGTATTTAAATTCAGTAACTTTTTGAAACTCCCAATCATCTATTATAAGTGACCCTCTATTATTTGAGGTACGTGATATATTCAGTTTTATCAGAATTAATTTTTAATCCTGTTATTCTTATTTCTTCTACTAAGAGTCTAAAAATTTTCTTGATATCATCTTCTGTTTGTCCTAGAAGGACAATATCATCAGCATATGCTAATAAATTAATTTTACCATTGCCCAATGAAATTCCAATATTTTCATTCCTAAGTCTCTGTGATGCCTTTTCTAAGACAAAATTAAAAAGTATAGGTGACAAACCATCTCCCTGTCTCACTCCTGATTGAACTTCAAAACTATCTGAAATAACAGTTCCAACTTTAATTTTACATTTCGAAATACTCATGCATTCCTTTATTAATTGTATTAATTTTAGTGGTATTCCAAACTCTGTCAAAAGTAACAAAATGTTGCAGTGACAAAATGTAATATGTGACGAAATCATCGGGTGACGAAAATTCCGGATTCGTCACATAATGATATCAAAAGAGGCAGTTACATAAAAATTTACCTAATAAAATAAAAAATAAACAGGGTGGAATACATATTAATGTTGTTAGAATCAATTTAACGACTCTTAATAAGCTAGGAACAGAGATTGAGAGTTTTTGAGAATAAGGGCTAAAAGGGATGAAGTTGCAGGAGAATGGAGAAAGTTACAGAACACAGAGCTGCACGCATTGTATCCTTCATCTGACATAATTAGGAACATTAAATCCAGACGTTTGAGATTGGCAGGGCATGTAGCACGTATGGGCGAATCCTGAAATGCATATAGAGTGTTAGTTGGGAGGCCAGAGGGGAAAAGACCTTTGGGGAGGCCGAGACGTAGATGGGAAGATAATATTAAAATGGATTTGAGGGAGGTGGGATATGATGATAGTGATTGGATTAATCTTGCTCAGGATAGGGACCAATGGCGGGCTTATGTGAGGGCGGCAATGAACCTCCGGGTTCCTTAAAAGCCAGTAAGTAAGTAATAAGCTAGGAGGTTAAAAACTACTTGGTCGCGATCTGAACTTTGGTATGGGGCGTGGATATCCGACACTCTATTCTTTGAGCCACTTTGATCTATTAGTCTCTTCTCATAAATTATACGACACCAACATTACGTGCTGTGTTTGAGGTTTAGTGAAAATTCAAGCATGCGAAAGCCGTGCATGACAATGAGGCGATTTCAATCGAAGACTAGCAGGGCTGTGAGAAGGAAATAGATTAATCCCGTGGAAACCGGTCCTACAACTTATACACAAAAGATATCGTGTATGGGGGTGGGGCACAAGACCCTACAGTTGGTGTTAAGAAGTATTCCAGTTGCACCTAATCATAGGCTGTCCACCAGATTGGATGCTACCTTCGGACGTATTGACAGCTAGCCTTAAGGGGATCCCAAAGAAAGCTCTGCTGGGACAGGTGTGAACGGTTGGCAATAGCATCAGGGCTACACACATCATAATAAAAACCTAACGCATGGGAAGGCTAACTCCTTCGTCTTGATACGGCACGGCGGGCCCACAGGTGACGAAATACACTTTCGAGGTGTAAAGGGGCGCGGAGGTGTCTGAACGACAGTTACAAATATTCGCTACCATAAAAATTACAGATAATTTCCCATAGTATGTTTCACGCGATAATCTTTATCTTTATGAAACAGATATGTGTGTGTGTGTGTATCCAATGCCCACCCACTTCACTTGCGTGATTCGGGTTCCGCATACTGCGGATAGATGGCAGAACTGTGACCCATTTTCTAGTTGTACACCACTTCGGCGTGTCACACTGTACATAATGTGTATCTGTGGAGAGTTATGTCATGTACTAGGGTGAGTGTATGTGCAAGTGTTCGTGTAAGTGTAGTGTAGGGAATGAGTGATGATGATGAAGATGAGGAAGGGAGAAGGGGAAATCCGGTGCAGGCACATAGCCTCCTCCTGTCGAATAGCACCAAGGGGGCCGCCAGGCTTAACGTCCCCATCCGACGGACGAATCACTATCAACAATTACATATGCCTTCTCTTTATATGCACTGCAGAGAGATTTGGGATTTAATCCAGGCATATTGGTGCACAATATAGTGATTAGAAGTTATGCACCGCCATCTCTCCTAGTCCCGAGGTAGAAATTTTACATGAAAATTTCTGACCCCGCCGGGAATCGAACCCGAGCCGGGTACTCTGGATGCAGACACGCTACCACAGAGCTAACACGGCGGACATGAAATAGATATAACAACTCCTGAAATTTGCAAATATAATAAAACAATGAGAATAATCAACAAAAATTATTAAATCTTTCCTAGTACAGCGACAAACAAGAATACGTGTGTATAAAACCTTAGCCAGACCTGTACTATGTTACGGAAGTGAAGCATGGACAATAAGTACGGATATCAGCAGAATAACGGCCTGTAAAATGAAATTTATGAAAGCAACACTAGAATATATAGTGGATTTATTGTTACTTAGTTACCATTACAGTGCAGTTTTGCGAAGGCTTTAGAATAATATTGCTCTAAATTTTCAATGCAAAATATATTGTACTAGTGACTTGTGCAGCAAACTCTGCAAACTAAGTTCATTAGAAGTTCAAATAAAATATTTATTTTCAATGAAGAATAGGCCTACTAGTCATTTTAAAAGTCATTTGCTTCCATAATAATAAAACGTACTCTCTTGGAAGGGCTTTTTATGCCAAATACTTTTTCTTGAACCTATCCATCTTCAGTTTTTTTTTAGTTTAAAAGCGAAAACGCAAGTAACAATGTTAAGAGGATCAGTGGATTTTTCATATGAGACTAAAGCAGTAGTAGCTATTTCAGGTCATTGTGGATTGTAAGAGAGACTTAAGAAAATGTCAAATTTGCCATGCTTTCGAACAACAGACATAGGATCTTGGTATAACTGCTGCATGTTTCGTGAACTAACTTGAAATGTAGAGGGTAAAATAATTTTATCCTGCTAAGAGATCTTGCTGAAATGATCGGGAACTACAAAATCTTGTAGGCCTCTTATTTTATCAGTAAGTAATACCTTTTGATCTTTCCTTAGGAACTGTAATTTTTGCGCGCTCTCGAGCCAATACTGAAAAGAATGACGCATATAAATATCTACACCACACCGCCATTAAGCGATATGAAAAAGTCCCAACCCCACTTCATTAATAACTATAAAAATATTTGATTTTTAATGATAATATTATCTTACGTAAGTTCTGCTAGTTTTCAGTAACATATACTGTATACTGTATATTATACAGCCGTCACTCAGTAAATTATAGAAATGAAGATCTAATTTAAGAACTTCTCTACGTCTACTTATATAACCCCAAAAGGTTTGAGTTTCATATCATCAATAGGCTATATCATTAATATGTATAGGGCCTAGCAGTGACAAATACTCTTGTCATGACGTTAACTATAATAATATTTCACTTTTAATGGTGATAATGTCATCAAACCACCTCAAGTTTCGTAGTTTTTAATATCCAATACACGGCTGTACTCAGAAAATTATACAACACAGAATCAGATCTGTAAATTATTTTTATTACGTCTTCAAAATTTTTAATAACCAATTATAGAGACCTTATAAAGAATTACACAAATGAAGATCGACATATTGTTGTCATTATGATGTCACAGAATTTACTCTCATGGCTTGCTCTGATTTGCTCTAAATATGTCAGCAATCCTGCAGGTCATAGCCTTCGTGTAATATTGCTTATTGCAATGTGTGTGTTTTGTTTTATTCTGAAAAGCCATTAGTTCTCAAAACTGACGACAGATGGACTTTGGAAAAATAGAAAAATTGACATTTCACTCAAAACTACTATTTTTCTGGAAATCTTTGAGTTTCGAGCTTGAAAATGAGGAGTCATTCATTAAAATCCGTTCAGCCGTTTTCCCGTAATTTCCATTACCAGTTCAAATTATACAGTAGAACCTCTATTATCCGTGGTAATGAAGGGGGTGGGCTAAACGGTTAATCGAAAAAATTGAATAATCCGTACTATAAAAGTGTTCATAAACTAAGTGCATAATACTGTTCCGTCATTTCCCCCTGGTCTTTTCTTTTAACGAGCTAGGTAGTGGGGTCATAAGTTCACTAATTTAAGTCTAGTTTTCAACGACTGGTTTTTATTGGCCAAGGAAACTCCTTATGACAGCTGTCTGTGGTAAGATAGGAATAGTAGAGGTCTCATGTTGTAGATTTACAAATATGATGCACTTTATATTTTGTTTTTCATTAAATCGCGCACATCTGTAATTCCTATCTCGTATTGTGATGAGACAGCTTCTCATTTCCCAACCACTCAATTACTTGCACTTCTTTTTCGTACCAAACACGTTTTCTTTTGACATCTATGGAAGCCATTTTGCAGAGAAGTTAGACTGTACGACCACTCGAAAAGTAGATCATACTACGTGAGGTTAAAGGTTTTTAAAAAACACTCCAGAAAAAAAAATCGTACTAATATAATGTATAGTACTCATTTTTTCTGCAAAACAAAAAGACCGAGAGAGAAAGACAGTCGGATAATCCACCAATCGGTTAATACGGTGACGGATAATCTGAGTTTTATTGTATAGGCCTATATACTGTAGATTTACAATTTTAATAGTACATTATGCAACGAGCCTATAATGGTAGTAATTAAGACGCGAGTATGTTTATGAAAAGAGCGTAAGCGAGTTTCATAATTTTCATACGAGCGTCTTAATTACCATTATAGGAAAGTTTCATACGACTTTTTATGCTCGACCATATTTCTAACTTCGAATTATTCATAAGTATTCATGTTATTCTTATCTGACTGGGGAGCGGAACTGACCTTGTGCAATATCTCGTAAACTGTGAGATGTGCGCAGACGCGAAAGTATTGATTTTTTCCGAGAAACAAATGTCATTGACCTTGATATAATCTAGAGAGTAAAATGAACAGTAATCTTGATATAACGTTGAAATTGATTTAGACATTGAAAAACGAGATGACAAATTGAATTTATTTTAATGTTATTTACAATTAACGCTAATTATTATAGTAACAGAACATAACCTTCTGCGACAGTATTGGATTTCCAGCCTCCGTGACGTTTCGCTAGTTGTCTTTCGATTGCATATCCGAGAATAATCGATACTTGCGCTTTCATATTCCTACAATGGTGTTTTCTGATTGGAGGAACATCTGAACTTTAATGAATAGGTGTACTTTAAGGAGGTGCATTAAAGGACTGCTACCAGGTGAATAATTACTACATTTCGGCATGGTCGAGCATAAAAATATGATTATGTAAAAAAATATTGTATGCCTACAATACACGTTTGTGAAGTGCATTACAAAATCTCGACGATTGAAAAACTGGCTCTGCTCTTTCTTTTTAACTTTTCCTCGATTTTGTAAAAACACTTCCCAAACTTGTATTTCGGGAGCTAGGAATGTAAAAGCAGCTTCGACCGGATGTTGTGGAAGAATCCGTCGCTTAGAATCGAACTTTGATTCTCTGCGTCGGTTCCCAAGAGGCGGACATTAATTAACAATAAAAGTGTGTTATTTACGAAGGTAACATCTGTCATCGCGCGAGGACTGCAGACCGCGTCGACGTATAAATCGTTAAGAATGGAAGGGGTGTGTGCGGGCAGCCAGTTGAGTGATTCTGTTCGGCGTGGGTGTGACCAGGGTATTAATAATATTCCATACATCTCACCCAGCGGACGGACGGACGGTCTCCTGCTAAACCCAACGTCCACCCACACCCGTCTTCGCGGCCTACGTCTTGAATAATACGGGGGAAATAGACCAAGCCCACGGGCAAATCGGGAGAGCCATTGTGCCATCCATACAACACGGTCACATACAATAACGATACAGACTAAGGTAAAAAGGAGTCTGATTCGGCGTTGCATTATGGGTGGGAATCCGGCCTAGGACATGCACGTCTGGCTTGAAAGTGATGTCCTGTGATTCTGAGGCGGAGGTTAGGTGTGCTACTGACGACACGGAGCGATCCCCACTATGGGATCGTCTAAATTATGTTGAAAGGTCAAAGAAGTGTTTCATATTATTATTTTAAGTGTTACTAGCATTATATGTTACTAATATTTATTTATTTACCTGATGCATGTAACCTATAAGATAAAACATTGTAATAAATTAAATAGATCATTTTCCTAATTAATAACAATGTCATCATCATCATCATCATCCTTCACGAATTAGGCCTCTGTAGACCTGTTTCGGCCCCATCTTAAAGGTCTTCCTGGTCGACGATGTCCTCTAGGTTTATACTGCATCATAATTTTTGGGATTCTTGAATTTTCCATTCTTCTTACATGATCTAGCCAATTGAATTTGTATCTGCTGATTTTTTCTTCTACTGACTCTACTTCTAATTGTTCTAAAATTTCTTCATTCCTTTTTCGGTCTAAAAGAGTAGGTGCTGTCCTGAAAAATTTCATTTCCGTTGCTTTGATTCTGTTCATGTCTTTTTTCTTTAATGTCCAAATCTCGCTTCCGTATAAAATGGAGGGTAATGCTAGTGTATTATATATTTTTATTCTTGTAGATTTTTGTACTAATTTAGCTTTTAATGTATTGTTTATCATTCCTAGAATTTGTGTAAATTTGGTAATTTTCTTGTTCACATCTTTTTCATTTTGATAAGATACCTATTTCACAACCCAGATAATTGAAATTTTGCACTTGTTCGAGGCATTGGTTATTATGTATTATCTTACTTCTGACTGGGTCTTGTCCTAAAAATGCCATTACTTTTTATTTTTGTGCTGAAATTTCCATCCCAAAATCTTTTAATATTTTATTTAATGTATACAATCCTCTTTGTAAATTATCCTCTGAATTGGAAATTATGACTTGATCATCGGCATAGAGTAAGGTATTTAATGTTATTAATAACATTTATTGGAGATATACATTAATAAAAATGTATATCTCCAATGAATGATTTCTTAGCATCGCCATAGATACACTTGATTGTACTTGTCACTATCTCTGTCACTAGAGAGTTCTTTAAATTTATATTTTCCACGCCATTCTTAAAATATTTAAATATGTTACCTCTTGCACAAAAGGGTAGATCTATAACTGGATTAAAACATAGCAGAAATTTTGGACCCAAAATATATAATACATTAATTAGAGCTTACCCTGAGCTTAGTACACTTAACACACATAGATTTAAGAAACAAATCAGATTAATTATTTAATTGTTTAAGCTAATTGGATTAAAAATTGATACTCTAATATTTATGTACTTTTGTATTTTCTATTTGTATATAGACCCTATTAATACATGATGTATGTATTTTACCACTTATTAATGTTATTGTGCTCAATGAACTCTCTTAATTTTGTGATATATTTTGTATAACTGATCTGAACTGCGCCCGAGCACGAGCTTCTGCTCTTTCGGGCTGCAATGCCTAATGTAGCTCAAGTGTATAGTATTAAATAAAAATTATTATATTATTATTATAACTAAAACTTGATTAATATATTTCAGTATTATTTGTATTTATCCTGGTAATAATGAACAGTTTGACTCATAGACATTTTGTTTTTCAGCATTAACTTCCCATGATTGTATGAGAAGATTCGAAGAGAACGGCAGTTACGTAGACCTTCGGCTCCCCCCTACAACCAATCATGCATAACTCAATGTCAATACAGCGGTTGCTGTCGTCTGCGATACAACGAACTTTTCTGTTGATTTTCGAGTTCAACATTTTTTTCCTGGCTATTATATGCTTATTTAAGTTGTGTTAACTCTCGCTAAGTGGTTTTATATTTTATTTTATGCTCGACCATACCGAAATGTAGTAATTATACACCTGGTAGCAGTCCTTTAATGCATGTCATTAAAGTACACCTACTCATTAAAGTACAGGTGTTCAGCCAAAAACAACTCAGCTTACAGGTGTTCAGCCAATGACAAGTCAGCTTTGTACCCTTATAAAACCGCAAGTATCGATTATTCTCGGATATGCAATCGAAAGAGAATTAGCGAAAAGTCACGGAGGCTGGAAATCCAATACTGTCGCAGAAGGTTATGTTCTGTTACTATAATAATTAGCGTTAATTGTAAATAATATTCAAATAAATTCAATTTGTCATCTCGTTTTTCAACGTCGAATTCAAGTTATATCAAGTTTAACGGGATTACATCAAGGTCAATGACATTATTGTTCCTCGGAAAAAAAATCAATACTTTCGCGTCTACGCACATCTCACAATTCACGACCTAGAACAAGGTCACTTCCGATCTTGTCAGATACAAATAAAATGTATACATCTGAATAATTTCAAGTTAGAAATATGGTCGAGCATAAAAAGTCGTATGAAACTTGCCTATAATGGTAATTAAGACGCTCGTATGAATATTATGAAACTCGCTTGCGCTCGTTTCATAAATATCAATACTTGCGTCTTAATTACTATCATTATAGGCTCATTGCATAATGTACTATTATCCGTCTTAGTATTTATTTTTATTATTGTAAATATTTTTGTTTTATTACTAATATTATTATTATTATTATTATTATTATTATTATTATTATTATTAATTTGTATTACTATCTTTGTATCATGTTAGTCACTGTTATTCTATTATTATTATTATTATTATTATTATTATTATTATTATTATTATTATTATTGATGTTACCATTATTTCTACATCAACATTATTATTGATCTCTGTAAAATTTATGTAGACTACTGGACTGTACCCAAGCACGAGCATATGCTCATTTCGGGTAACTATTCATATATATTCATTTAAAATGTAAATTGTGAATAAATTTGATTTGATTTGATTTGATATACTGGGTGTTCAGTTCAAAGTGTGTCATGGCTCGCTGTATGCCGTCATGTGGCTAGCCGATGAGCCTAGAGAATTCAATCTTCCTACACTTCCGCAGAGGTGTATTACCTATGTGCCAGAAAAGTTGCCTAGAAAGAACGGCGTTCATCCTGAAGAGTAACTTACCGATACGTACGATAACGCCGGTAGTGGCAGGAATGTGAACTGTTTCGACACATGTACTGAGGTGAGTTTTTTTCTTACTGTCGAGATATGGGGAGAGGGTTAAGACGATTACTTACGTATTTGTTGACATTAACTTCGACGGTCAACATGGACACGGAGCATTTGATTTGTGTTGTGGAATGCTGTGATACGCAACCGATGATAAATAGTCTACCCTGCGTACGACTGGCCGCGCAAAACAAAGTTCGAAAGAGATTATGGTAACACACAGACCGTACAGACCGCCATCTGTTGCTACGATGTTCAAGTTTACCGTACACGTTCTCAAGTTCAGATTTAACGCCTTGATTAATAGGCAACTTCTCTGACATAAAAGCTGAAACTCGCTTCAAATCGCTGACTCATCAACAGTGACGTCATGACACACTTTGAAATGAACACCCAGTACATATATGTAAACTTATACATACATATATGCATGCATCCATCAATACATTCATACATAGATATATAGAGTGTCTCAGGAGAAATGTAGAATATTTCAGAATAATGTAGTTTTAGTTATTCCATAGCGATTTGGCCCGTTATATCTATGTACGAAATGTATAGTGAGGATCACGTAAGTGCAGTTCCTAAAAGTCTAATTTGGCCGTCTCTTCAATATTGCCAACTAATACCAGTTATCACCAAAGAGGAAAAAATCACAATGCTACGTACTGAAATAATTAACAATAACTACATGTCTTACTTATTTACAACATCTCATCTTTATGTTGCGAGGTGTTTTCTACATGATTCAATAATTTATGAAATACAGGGTGGTTATAGTTAAACTGGCGGTGTTCATCGTGCCACAGCACGCGTCACCAAGTAACTGGTAACTCACACAATGCAATGCAACCGGAAGAACATACTGACGTCGGAGTTACAGACAATTGCACGTTTTGACTGCTTATAGCGCCATATTTACACCTGGTGGCGAGACTTAGAACTAATTATTTCTTGTCATAATGCACTGGATAATTAGCATATCTACGAGGTTTCACACTTATACGATCATTAGAGTCCGTGCTGTACCACGCTGAACACAGTCAGTTTAATTATAACCACCTTGTAGTATATTTTCCTTCTGGAATTCTCGCATATTATGTTGGTAATTAGGATTAGTATGATCTAATATTAAAATTTATTTTGTCTGACAACATGAAATTCATTGCTTTAACTAAACAGTATACGATTCACGAGACCTAACCTAAAAATGTAGTTTGATCACGTGAAATAATTCACGAAAACAGAACATCACTTTAAAATGTATAGCTTACTTAAAATATTTTCAAGCACTTTTTTTTTCTTGGAGAAGTCGCTACCATGCAATTTCCTCTCTTGGAAATTTTAATAAAAATCTAAACACGAAAGAATTTCATTAAAATGTCAACTATATTCACGTGCATGTTTCATACGCAGTAGGTCTGTAAGCTATTTCTTATTTAATTACACTTACCTGAATATGGAGTTGAATCACTACGCAACAGAACTGAATTGTGTATTGATATTAAGGGAAGATTCCACTGAAAATCATGGAAATTTTTCCAAATTTTTTTTAGCTATTTCACTTATTCAGAATTCATACTTTCATACCCCAAATTGATTCAGCTCAATTCTGATTACAAATACTCGTATGTTTAAGGCTGGAAGGGGGCGTGGAATTTAAAGATCTGTCAAAATTGTTTTTCATCGAAGAATTCTTTTTTAAAATTTCTGATTACAAATCTAGTAACTTTTTGTTGGCTCCCTGAAGTTACTAGATGAATGTAGCGGAGGAGAATATTAATTTACATAAATATTCATTTTATTTTCAAATCTATTTTTCTATGTTCATTTTTGTTGATTCAACACCAACTTTTTTATGCCAAATATTAATGAATTTGGATGAAATTTTTACTGCAAGTATTTATGAGGCAACTGCATGTTTCTATGCATTTATTTTGTGAGAAATGCTGCTAGTTTGTTTTATTTTATTTTTCTTAATGCTACTAGTTTATTTTATTCTTAAGAAAAATATTAATAAAATATATAAAATGATATAAATTTAGCTTGATATTTATGGTAGTGATTCAAAATAGTATACATATAAATTTGCTTGCTATTTAAAACATTAAATAAATAAATAAATAAATAAATAAATAAATAAATAAATAAATAAATAAACAAGTAAATAAGTAAATAAATAAATAAGTAAATAAGTAAATAAATAAGTAAATAAGTAGGTAAGTAGATAAATAGATAAATAAATAAATACATAAATAAATAAATAAATATATGAATAAGTCCATAAATAAGTGGATAAATAAATAAATACATAAATAAATACAAAAATAAATAAATACATAAAGAAATAAATACATAAATACATACATAAATAAATAAATACATACATAAATATATATATGTAAATATATAAGCAAATGAATGAATAAATAAACAAATAAGTAAATACATAAATAAATGAATGAATAAATAATTAAAATAAATAAATTCCATCATCATCATCTCTACATGAACGTATTATTTTCACAAACCCAAGCATGACTGAAATGGTACGAATAATCCAATCAAGACTCTAATATCTTACGCTTGTGTTTATAATTAGTATACGATAAATTATGCAGAGAAATGGTTTAAACAAAAACGCATATTAAATTTGCACGTCTGTTTCCACGGTAACCTCAGATGAGTAGAACGCGTGGCATGTTCAGCGATAAGCGAAAGTCAGGTAAAACCTATGTAAAACACATCCGGCGTGGCTTCTCTCTCAAGGACTGTCCGTTTTACCGGGCTAATTATTTTATATGCAGGCTATAATATGAATAATGAAATGTATTCGCAGGCAGGACGACTTCCTATACACAGCCAGAGGGATGAAGAACACGAAGAAAGGGGTGAGTGGAGGTGGGCTAACATTGTTCCACGTCAATCTTTGTTATGGCCAACTGTTCTGTTTAGACATACACGAAATTTGTTGCTCTCTTAATTGATACTGCCTTGAATGGTGTATGAAGGCTCTGTACTGAAGCCTGCTGTATTTTTCGATCTTACGGGGCTCTAATTTCGCTTGTTTGCATTTACTTTTTCCCCAGTTATTTCTCGTTTCAGCCAATCGTGGTATAGGCCTACTCAACAGTTAAGGAGCAATTTTAACGCTATGCTCCAACTGTGATGGTGGGTTCAAATCCAAATTAGAAACTGTATGCTCTTCTGGATGTAGTACTAGTCCGTCATAGGACTCACATGCATCCATTTAGTGCAGACCAAAAACTTAAAAAATCAGAATTACTCATTACCCATAAAATCAGTATTTACTTAGTCATACTTTAAGAATAATATATTCAGTATTCAGCAATATTTGAGTCTATACATGGTACGGTAGACTACAATTGGTTGGGGAGGCAGTGCCAACTTACTTAATATTCTAAGGGTGAAATGTAACAATTTTTCCCCTATTACTACATAATATGCTAGTGGATTATAGTGATTTTCTAGCTCTCAGGTTGAATTATTTTTTTACCAACTTCGTTTCGAATTTCGGTACTGACAAATACCACATCTGGCAGTTATTTTCTAACTGTTATGTTGGCATCAATAACTTCGGTTTGCAGTAAACTGATGAAAATGCAAGTACCTAGGCTTGTGAATTAATAATTAATTAATAATGCCGCTATTAATATTAATATCAATACACAATTCAGATTTATTTCGTTGTGATTGCAATTAAATTCTATATTCAGGTAACTAATTAAATAAGAAATAACTTATAGACCTACATCGTATGAAGCATGCTTGTAAATATATTGACATTTTAATCAAATTCTTTCGTGTTTAGATTTTTATTAAAATGTGCAAGAGAGGAAATAGCATAGTAGCGACTTCTCCAAGAAAGAAAGTGCTTGAAAGTATTTTGTGCGAGATCGTGCGTATTTGCTTGTTTTCCGCACAGAACCAATACGCGGTAAGTGTGAAATACCACATTCAGTATTCCCAACGTAACACACATAACAATTTCCCTCTTCTTGCCGCTTAAGCGCGACATTCATTTTACTGCTTTAGGCTTTTAACTTATTATTTTTAGAGACGTTTAACATAGTAATAATTATAAATTGGAAACTTACCACTGCAATTTCACCTAAATTGCAATGTTAATTATTGTTTTTAAATATTTGCAAAAATTAAGTAAAGTCTACTACTCCACGAAACTTATTGCATTCCTGATACAAGTAACATTAAGGAAGCCGTGAAAAAATCAACGAGATTCCAGATGCCGATGTTATTACTGCAATATGTTATATAAATAATATTGTTAAAATATTAAAATGAAAAAGAAATCATTACATAACCTTACCGTTTGTTTTAAGTTCACATTTATAGACTGGGGGAAAAAAAAGACAGACGTATATCACGGCCTGCTGGAGTATAGTAAACACAGAAAACATTTTACGGCAACAATGTTAAAGAAAGATATTTTGGTGTTCCGAAGTTGGCGTCATTAAACAGAAACCAACATGGAGATTTCATTGCAAATAATTAGAAATTTGTCTTTCAGGTATGTAATAAACGTTCTTCGCACAAAATAATGTACGATACACGAGCGCTATGTTTGTTTTCATGTTCTCGGAAATTAAAAAAGCTCAACTACGTTTCGCTTTTTCAATCTTTTCCTCGAACATGAAAACGTCAACATACCGCTCTTGTAACGTATATTACTATTAAGTAAGCAATACATTTTAAAGTGGTGTTCTGTTTTCGGAATCCGTACTAATCATTTCAAGTGATCAAACTACATTTTTAGGTTAGGTTTCGTGAATCGTAAACTGTTTGGTTAGAGCAATGAATTTCACGTTGCCAGACAAAAATAAATTTTAATATTAGATCATACCATTCTTAATTACTAACATAATGTGCGAGAATTTCAATAGTAAAATATACTGTTTCATAAATTATTGAATCCTGTAGAAAACACCCCGCAACATAAAGATGAGATGTGGTAAATAAGTAAGACATTGTTATCGTTATTTACTGTATTAATATTATTGTTATTTTTACTACTACTATTATTATTATTATTATTATTATTATTATTATTATTATTATTATTTCAGTGCGTAGCATTGTGATTCTTCCCTCTTAGGTGATAACTGGTATTAGTTGGTAACACTGAAGAGACGGCAAATTACACTTTTAGGAACTTCACTTACATGATCCTCACTATAGAGTTGGCTTGCTGCTGGAGAGATTACCGGACTTTTTGTCACAGCTGAAACATATCGCGTATCTTTCTTCACAGACTTTTCGTCAAAATGGTGTTTTGTCACTACAGACGTTATGCCTATGCCACAGGGGCGATAATTCCACGCAGCCCATTTCGCCATTGGCGAAAGTAATGCCACAACTGTGGAGATTGCGAACAAAACATATCATTTCCAAAATATTTTTGTCTATAAAATGCAAAGAAAATGACTAAAATCATAATTATTATTGACACCATTAGAACAACGGACGTAACATGCACGACACATAAAATTGTCGTTCATTTCGGGGTAAAGTGAAGGCTCGATACAGTTTTTTCTATTTCCTGAAAAAAAAATACTATTTTGGACATGACCAGTTTTGATCGCAACCTCCACAACTGTTTAAGTTGGGTACAGCACTTTACAAAAAATGTGAGTGCGATGCATCTTGTATGTTTAAAATAGTTATGGAATGTACATTTGCATAGAATGTACAAAGTGATGGGAAAAACCAAGTTCTGTGATGCTCTTTAGAATTATTCAGCAAATTATGTCAGAGTGCTCATAAGTAATCTATAATTCATAATCCGGTTCTGTTTAATGATTCCTTCTTAGAAAACTTTATATTTTTTAAGGGTTCAGAGCCATAGTGGTCAAGCGCCATTTATTAAAAACGGAGAATGCAAGGGTTAAAGTTAAGTGAATACCATAGTTTAACGAAGATTGACATATCATTTAGTTTTAATTTGTATACTTTATATTACTTGCTACATGTTTCCATTGAATTATATAATAACTTCATTTTAACCCTTGTTTTCTACGGTTTTAGTAAATGCTGCTTGGCACACCATGGTTCTGAACCCTTCATTTATCCCGCTGGATATTCCTGCAACCACATTTTACACAGTCGAAAATGTAGAATGTACCGAGCAGGTAGATAATCTCTTGATTTCCCCTTTATATTCCTCAGCTACGCAGCAGAAACATGACTGTGATCATGGAAGCAATCACATTGTTGTCAGTGATACGTCTAGGCTGTGACAAATAGTCCGGTAAAGTGTGACAAAACATCCAAATCAAGTACACAATTTTAGTGACGTTTTGTAAAAGTGTGACAAAATGTCCATGGTATAACTTGGATGTTACGAAAAGTCCAGTAAAGTGTGACAAAACATCCAAGCAAGTATACAATTTAAGTGACGTATTGTTATTGTAACATTTTGTCAAAGTGTGACAAAATGTTCGTGGTACATCTTGGCTGTGACAAATAGTCGAGTAAAATGTGACAAAAGATCCAGTCAAGTATACAATTTTAGTGACGTATTGTCATTGTAACATTTGTCAAAGTGTGACAAAATGTTTGTGGTACATCTTGGCTGTGTCAAATAGACCGGTGAAGCGTGACAAAACATCCAATCAAGTATACAACTTTAGTGACGTATTGTCATTGTAGCATTTTGTCAAAGTGTGACAAAATGTTCGTGGTACATCTTGGCTGACAAATTGTCCGGTAAAATGTGGCAAAACATCCAATCAAGTATACAATTAGTGACGTATTGTCATTGTAGCATTTTGTCAAAGTGTGAAAAAATGTTCGTGGTACATCTTGGCTGTGACAAATTGTCCGGTAAAATGTGACAAAACATCCAATCAAGTATACAATTAGTGACATATTGTCATCGTAACATTTTGTCAGAGTGTGACAAAATGTCCGTGGTACTTCTTGAATATGAAGAAAAGTCCGAATACAATGATAAAATATCGAATGGCAGTGTAGAATACAGCAGTTTTCCTTAGCCGCATTCATAGAAAACAATGCAACTTTAGATACACTAAGGCTCTGCTAGTTGCATAAACAACAGGCGATGTTATCTGTCTATTCGATTAAATATGACGATATAATATGCAGATTCTATAACAGAACGACTTTTCACTCGTGACTACAAATCTTGAAATCTCGGATTCCATTCTCGTCCTAAGCATAGAAATTTGTCCTTAAGGGGACTATTTAATGCTTTCACTCGTAAAGATCTAGAACCTAAATGTGTGTGTATAAAGATTTACTATATGCACAAGCACTGTGAATGTCAAAGTCAAAGTCCTCAGAATGTGTCCCACGTCTTAAGTGTGGGAACTGTACTATACAAAAACCAGCAACAAGAAAGAAGACAAATGAAAATCGCGTAAAATATTAGCTTTTCTAGTTTTACATGAAGTAGGCCTATATGTCATGTAATTTACGCGGTAAATACTGGTCTCTAACAACCATAGTGTATAAAGATTCTAAAAGTAAAACAAATATTATAAGGAATTAAAATTTTAGCACTGGTAAAAGAGATGTTGAATTGATAATTGCAATTGCAAATCCTCTATAGGTTTTACAGGTTCCGAATTGTACCTAATAGTAGTCTCTTTTGTGGGGGAAACCTCCACTAAATGATTGTAATTATGGCGAAATTTGTTGTAAAAATTTTCAGGAACTCTAAATGGCAGCAAAACCTAACTTGTTGAGGATAGAATCTTAGCCCGAGTTTAAGGGTGTGGGGTGCCATTACACCCCGATGTTAGGGGGTGGAAAGCTACCAGATAATTATCAATTCAGGTCTTTTACTTCCCTTAACTTTTCTTCCTGAAAACGCATTCTAGGGTGCTTTTGTTGCCGACTTCAGGTAGACTTAAAATTTTAATCCTGAGACATATAGGACGAGTTAGACTTAACCTGCAGAATATACAACATGGCGAAGAGAGGGAACGTTCCTCCGAAAATCAAGAGGGGTGTGGGAGGGGGGTTAGGGAACAGGAAGTTTAACGTAGGAAAAGAGAAATGAACAAGAGACAGAGAGAACTTTCGTTACGTCAGAATGTGGACTAACCTGGCTAAGCATCATTAGTCGGTATTTGCTTCCCTCATTTGTACGTACAAGAACCTCTCCCCCTTCCTCCCCACTCCTTTACTTTCTCAACCCCCTGCTATATACCGCAACCAATGCTCATCAACGGAGGTCTATTCCACGGCACAGGTTCACGCAAACTGTATGTGCCACAATTTCTTGTCAACCCGATGAATTACTATTTCCTAACCTGAACATTTACTGGTTTACCAATCACTCAAACGTGTACATTGTACTACAGCTTTAAGCAAATTTAGCGTTCGCAATCGCCTGCAATTTCTTTCCAGCCTGTAAAATACTGTGCTAATTTAACCCGAAATGCATTGGTTTATCTATCATTAAGGTTACCATGGTTACCACATCTATTAACGTAAAAAATGAGTACACCATAACAATCGAACTATTCCAATCCCTAAATATCATCTATATTAATAATAAATCTGTAGCCGAAATGTTTCTGGTAATTTTCGATTTTCCAAAAATAATTGGTCCTAACATATATACTTAACCACCCTGAAGCCGAAAATCACTTTTTTGACATTTTTGTCTGTCTGTCTGTCTGTCTTTATGTTTGTTACCTTTTCACGCGATAATGGCTGAACCGATTTCGATGAAAATTGGAATATAAATTAAGTTCGTTGTAACTTAGATTATAGGCTATATGGCATTCAAAATACGTTAGTTAAAAGGGGTGTTATAAGGGGGCCTGAATTAAATAAATCGAAATATCTCGCTTATTATTGATTTTTGTGAAATATGTTACATAACAAAAGTTTCTTTAAAAATGATTTCTGATAAGTTTTTTTCTGTGAAGAAGTTTGGTAGGACTGATATTTAATGAGATAAATTAGTTTTAAAATTAAAATAACTGCCATCTAAGGCGGTGTATTGAAATAAAAAACAAATGACTTCGTCTATAAAGGGCCTTGGACACAACAATCGAAAGCTATGAAACATAGCCTACAGACAATGTTTCTGTGTTTGTATGAAGTAATATCGGAAGCTAAATTAACCGATTTGTATAATTAATTATTATTTCATCATTGGAAAGTGTAGTTTCTCTGGATGGACATAGTGCTCTAATATTATTACAGTAACTTGTGAGTGAATTGAGGACAGGTAAGATTAAAATAGCTTCTTATGCACAGAAAATTTGATAGGTTATTCTGTGTATTCATTTCCTGTATTTCTTATAATAATGTTTATGAACATATTCATTTTTATCACAGAGAATTAACGAACAACGAGAGTGTATTGATTTAGTATGCAGTAATAGTACGTTAGCTTAGCAATCCATTATTTTATAATTCAAATTTTAACTATGCTCAATTGAATCGTGTTAAAATACATAAAATACATATGCAGTAAATGCAATGCAAAAAAATTGGGCAATGAGCCAAGCAGATTATGTTGCTCTGTTGTAAAAGTTGTTCCTCCTGAGATTCAAGAGCTCCCACAACAAATTAAAAACTTTCTAATTCGAGTGCATCCGTTATCAACACACTTTTTCATAATATAATATAATATAATATAATATAATATAATATAATATAATATAATATAATATAATATAATATAATATAATATAATATAATATAATATAATATAATATAATATAATATAAACATAATAATAAATCTGTAGCCAACATTTTTCTGTTAATTTTCGCTTTTCCAAAAATAATTGGTAATAACAATTAAGAAACATGTTAAAGGAATTGTCATTGCGCCAAATGAGTGATCTGTGGATCAAAATGATCGCATTTTAATATTTTAAATACAATTTAAATTAAGTAACTAATTAAACGATTTATCCTTCTATCAAACACGAATGTTCCCTGGATCAAATGTCCTATTTTAATTATGTAATTACTTTATATTTATTTCTAACGGGTGCAGCGGAGCGTACGGGTACGGCTAGTCTTAAATACACAAATTCATAAAATAGAGTAAAGTCGTTCAATTTCAGACAACTAAAATGAAGTCAAATGCATACTTTGATATAGTCGGATTGTTCATTTAATACCCAGGCGGTGTCAAAAAGGGCGCTTTCTTTTGAAGAGATAAGATAAGAGTTTATTTATTGATTAGACCTTCTCAGATAGCAATCGAATCACGTTATGATTGCGTTAGCAATGTTATTGACGTCCTCATATCTGCTCCAGGTGGAGTAAAAACCAATAATGTCATATCTGAAGTTGATTGATGACGAAAAAGGTTAGTAATTTTATTTAAAAGTGATATTATACCTTAACATTTATTCACTGTGTATGGTGCTAGTATAAAAATAATTCTAACCAGGAATAATATTTGCAAGGAAAATGTGATAAAAATTGAAGTATTGATGCGTGCAAAAAAAAAAAAAAGATATATCCAACACAAAGCCTTCCGCCTGGGTATTAATTGGACCCTTGGACTACACCTGAAGTGTATGTGTATCTAATGCCTACCCACATCATTTGCGTGATTCGGGTTCCGCATATTGCGGATAGATGGCAGAACTGTGGCCCATTTTTAAGTTGCACACGATTTCGGCGGGCCAAACTATGCATGATCTGTATTTATGGAGAGTTATGTCATGTACTATGGTGAATGTATGCGTACTGTAGGGAATGGATGATGAAGATGAGGGACAAAGGAAATCCCGGTGCCGGAACGTAGCCTACTCCTGTCAAATAACACCAAGGGCACCGCCAGGCTTAAGCATATAATGTACGTGAATGACCACGAATAATATTAAAAAATGCAGGCTCTAAATTTCTAAAATTTTACAAGAAAATGAACTCATAAGTGGACAAAAATTGCAGTGTACCATAACAAGACTTATTAGAACTTAAATAGCTGATAAAAGTAAAAAAAAAGTTACCACTAATAATTTTTTAAAAGTTATTTTTATCAGAATATGAAAAATTATGCAGTTACATCATTTGAAGGGTTCAGAGCCATAGTGGGCCAAGCGACATTTATTAAAAACGGACAAAGCAAGGGATAAAGTTAAGTGAATGCCATAGTTTAATGAAGATTGACATATCATTTAGTTTTAATGTGTATACTTTATATCACTTGCTATATGTTCCCACTGAATTATGATAATAACTTCATTTTAACCCTTGTTTTCTACGGTTTTAGTAAATGGCGCTTGGCCCACTATGGTTCTGGACCCTTCATTTGGTAACCATAACATTGTTAAGGTTCCTCTGACTATTTAAATTTTTTTACTGCATGTAATAAACACTTATTTCTAAAAAGTTGACTACTCTGACATGTAGAGTTGTTAATTTTAATACAATTAATTTTTTATGCGTCCTATATAAAATATATTAAAATTTACATCATATTTTGTGACCTACTTTTTTATTTTCAAAGATATGAGCATTATTATAGTCTGTTATTTTTAATAAATGGAAATAAAATCAGTGTGCAAAATTTCAAAATTCTATCCCTAATGGTTATAGAGTTACGAAATATTATGTGTGGAAAAATTTCAACTTTTTGGAAATTTAATTTAAAGTAAAAAGTGAATAATGTATTAGCTGACTTGTATTGTATTAGAAAATGTCTATTTAAATAGCACAAATAGATAAACAAATTATATAATACCATACAGAGTGATTAACGAGGATTTACCATCTCTTAAGGAGCTTATTTCCGAAGACATTCTGAGCAAAAAATGTCATATAAACATTTGTCCTAATCTCAATATTTTCAGAATTACATTAATTTGAAGTTGTTTGTAAAATACCATTATTCTTGAGTTTTAAGGGCAAAAGAATATTACAGATAAAGAATGAACTATTCAAGAGTATCATTTCTTTAATTAGCTGATATTCCGAAGCTAAAAATGTGTTGTGAATTCCATATTGCTTCATACAGAATTTTTATTCCATTTTTAACTACAAAATTATATTTTCTTACTTTTTTATTCACAACAATTCTTACAAATCACGCCACTCTTGTAAATTCTTGAAGACTGTACATTAGGATACATAATTAAACTGTACAGAATCAAGTTCCTAAAGTCGTATGATTTGTAACAATTTTTTTGATACGTGCGTAAGAATGATGTCATTTTTAGTAAAAAATTGGAAAACAAAATCTGCACAATACAAAGCAATTAACAACACATTTTTAGCTTCAGAACACTAGCCAATTAAAGAAATGACACTTCTAAATAGTTCATTATCTATTTGTAATATTTCTCCCCTTAAAACTAAAGAAAAAAGTATTTTACTAACAATTTCAAATTAATGTAACTTTGAAAATTTTGAGATTTGAACAAATGTTTATATGGAAATAAGCTCCATAAGGGAGGGTAAATCCTCGTGAATCACTTTGTGGTATCACTGGATTCAGAGAACTCTGTGTAATTGTTAGTATATGTATATATTCTTTTATATTTATGTACCTATATCTTTAACGTCAGCGTTCGACGACGAATCACTATTAACAGTGACCTATGCCTTCCTTTATATGCACTGCCGAGAGATTTGGGTCTTAACCCAGGCATATTGGTGCACAATCTAGTGATTAGAAGTTGTACTTCTCTCCTAATCCCGAGGCAGACATTTTATAGAAAAATT
Source organism: Periplaneta americana (assembly GCA_025594305.2). Lineage (NCBI taxonomy): Eukaryota > Metazoa > Arthropoda > Insecta > Blattodea > Blattidae > Periplaneta > Periplaneta americana. The sequence goes on from JAJSOF020000011.1 coordinate 153,090,300, forward strand.
TTTGACCTCGCAGAGAATCGGCTAGTTTTGAGACAGATGCGTTACCACAGAGCTAAGCTGGCGGACTTCATACCTAAAGTAATTGTTAAATTATTGTAAACTAAGTATGCATATATAAATACATAAAAAAAACCAAGAAGGCACCACTTATGAGGCATATTCAGTTAAAATCCATGGCTAAACGGTTTGATATGAAAAAAGAGAGAAAAAGATTCAAGACATTAACTGTTGAGATTAATTTTACCTATCTGCTTGTATAGAAATCAGCCATTTCTCTCGGATCATTATCGCAATAGAGCGCCACTGCAAAAACTATTTTTTTTCTTAGAAAGCATGATGGAAATATTCAGATTGTCAATTAATATAGATAAACACAATATAATATTTGTTACTCAGTCAAATGACAAATCAATGTAAAATAATGACTTATATTATATGATCATTAAGTTTTATATACATGAATTACAAATTGCAAACGTTTTCGCCCATTCAGGCATCTTCAGGCACAATTATACAATATCTCAATTCAAACTGTGTAGCCATTACATTGGTGGTAGATAGACTGTTTAAGATTAATGATGTACAAAACATCTCCATAATTAAAATGTAATATTACAGGTCATAAAATTAAAATAATGTTAAAAACCACGTAGTGTTGTAATTAAACTTCATAATATTCTGTGGAATTCTTGTTCAGTAGAGTCCAATGAGTGATGAATTATGTCTGAAATATATAAATAATACGAAATAGAAATAGGAATTATTAAATGTAAACGTGTAATCGGATTGGATACTAGCTACAGTTCCAACAGCAGCAGGTAGTCTCACGTCTACGTAAGTACGTCCATAATTTAGTCTTTCAATTAGTTTTTCAAATTCTTCAAAATTTTGATTTATTTATTATTTTCATTACAGATAACTACTTCAAACATAGGATATTTTATAGTGATCTATACAGTTGCCACGTTCAAACGACGTGAGTACGTTCAATTATCCAATCCGATTACACTTTTACATTTGATAATTCCTATTTCTATTTCGTATTTATTTATATATTTCAGACATAATTCATCACTCATTGGACTCTACTGAACAAGAGTTCCACAGAATATTATGAAGTTTAATTACAACACTACGTGGTTTTTAACATTATTTTAATTTTATGACCTGTAATATTACATTTTAATTATGAAGATGTTTTGTACATCATTAATCTTAAACAGTCTATCTACCACCAATATAATGGCTACACAGTTTGAATTGAGATATTGTGTAATTGTGCCTGAAGATGCCTGAATGGGCGAAAACGTTGGCAATTTGTAATTCATGTATATAAAACTTAATGACCATATAATATGTCATTATTTTACATTGATTTGTCATTTGACTGAGTAACAAATATTATATTGTGTTTATCTATATTTTTTTCTGCTTAACGGTGCTTCACCGAAGGAAAACTATAGTGAAACTTTTGTTATGTTTAACATATAGAATCACTTATAAATTTTGGTGCAGAAGTTACCATCCACTCTGTATATAGACATTTAAACAAATAACAATGGGACTAAAGGGTTGATGTGATACAATAGCAAAACTTCTGTAATAATATACTTTTAAAATGCAGATATTATGCACTGCATATTTAAGAAAAAAAGAAAAACATTAAAGTGCTTTGTGAGAGAATGGTGAAACTGTGTATCATATTTGCTTCAAGTTACAGACTATTATGATACACCCAAGAGGCATTAATGATACATCTATGTACCCACATTCTTTACGATGTGGCAAGATAATGGGGGAACTTTAATACACTGTGTGTAATGTGTAGAAACTGAGCTTAATTTTGATCATTAGTTCGCGATATACAAGCACCAAGGCAAGATAACTTTACAGGAAAAAAGAGAAGTACTGTATATATCTGAAGGTACATGTCATAACTTTCACGAAGTCAGTTAGGAAATAATTTTGATAAGAGTTAAATATCAGGAAAAAAAATCATGCAAAACGAATGTCTATCTTGAAGCTTTACTGCAATGCTTTGTACTGCGATAGATTAGTACAGTAGTGGCAAAAAAACCGGACCGACCCTTGTAGCAGATTTCAGATTCAAAGACTCAAATTTTGCTAGTCACAAAACACATCCATCTTATACAGTACCTGGCCACATTATTATAATCACTCACATTTTTGCTATACTTTACATATTACTTCCTCATTTGAACTCTGGTTTCCTTTCTTAAGCAGAATTCACATTACATATTTAATTTTTAAACAATATTAAGTAAAATTACAATTATAACAATGTCAATTCAAGAAATATTCATAAATAACCAACCACACCTCATTTTCACAGAAATTTCAGAAACTGATAAAAACTCTAAATACTGTATTTAATACTTAAAGACAAAATTTATAGTTTTTATCAGATTCTTTGACAATTTTCAGGTTTGCTTCTCCGATGAATCAACCTTTCAGTGTTTGATGGACAAAGCAATGTTTGTTCGTCGACGAAAAGAAGATAATTTTGCTCCTGGATGCCTGGTTAACACAGTTAAACACCCAATATCAGTCATTATATGGTCTGTGATATCAGGCAAAGGTTCAGGACGACTCTACATTGTTCAGGGAACAATGAAACAAGATCAATATATCCAGGTATTGGAAAACAGGCTTATCCCTCAGCTGAACGAATGGTTCCCAAATGGGGAGAAATATATTTTTATGCAAGATGGTGCACCTTGCCACACTACTAGGAGAGTCAAAACGTTTGTGGCTTCCAATAACATTCCACTTTTGCCATGGCCAGGAAATTCACCGGACTTGAATCCCATTGAGAACGTCTGGGAACTCGTAAAAAGAGAGATGGCAAAAGAATTTATTACTACCAGAGTTCGACTTATTGAAAGGCTGATACATGTTTGGAATCACAATGAGAGGATCCAGGAAATAATACAGAAGTGTACTGTAAGCATGCCGAAGAGAATTGAAGCTGTAATTAAAGCCAAAGGAGGTCGTACGAAATACTGAAATTTCTGTAAAAATGAGGTGTGGTTGGTTATTTATGAATATTTCTTGAATTGACATTGTTATAATTGTAATTTTACTTAATATTGTTTAAAAATTAAATATGTAATGTGAATTCTTCTTAAGAAAGGAAACCAGAGTTCAAATGAGGAAGTAATATGTAAAGTATAGTAAAAATGTGAGTGATTATAATAATGTGGCCAGATACTGTATAATTAATTGTAACAATGAAATTCATTGCATTTGTTCGATTCTTACTGTCTTTCGTTTTCTTCAGTGCCTTAAACTTACAGACGAAAAAACTTTGAGAGTTTTATTCTCATCTGGCATCAATATTACATTTCTACCTCTATTCGGCAAAGATAACTGCGTATTTTTACATTAAACAGCAGTACATACCTCTGGCTTCACTATCCATATTGAAATTACCACAGTTTGACACAATACACCGCACAGGATTCTTTTGTATCAGCTACAAGGGTCGGTATCAAAGTTTCGGAATCAAAATTATGCATGTTATATTATATCATTGCTCCTGTGTCTCTTGATAAAGTAATTTAAATTTAAATTGTTAACTGCCTCCCATTGGAGGTAGCCCAGAAGGACTCAGTATACTCTCCTACATGAATTTTACAATATTAAATGTTTACATAAAGTAGTTTCAATACAAAAATTGACTGTATTAGAAAAAGGGATAGATCTACTCTTTGGTAAATTTTTTTATTACGAATATATGATTTGTTATATTAAATATTTTCTAAGTCAACTCTAGCAAAAAAGAAAAAAATTAATACAAATTTGCAGAATCATGTGTAAAATATTTCATGTATATCCATGCATGCGTTGATGAAGAAGGATTAAGTCACAAACTTCAGTCTGGCTACAATTCACACTACCCGATCTCCTTCAATTATCGCTTTAGAATGTCAAGAAATTTATCAGAAATGTAGGCCTATATCGAGCCACTGCTACAAGAAGTCGTGCTACGTATGAGAGGCAGCTTCCTTAAAAATAGCCGAATAAAATTTCAAACACAAACACAATATGATAAATTTGTGAATTGTATATCACATTCACTTTTCAGATTTAGTCCATGATATGCATCATAATAGCTCCTCATTTTGAAGTTCATATCATAACCTATAAATTTGGTGCATTTGAAAATGTTTGAAGGAAATAAAATAACGTTGAATGTTGTCTATATCTAGGTCTACGCTACAGGGACATCATATTATTTTTACGTGCATTTTGCACCTGCATTTCTGAATGTACTTCACTCTCACCCCTTCACTAATGTCCTTGCTCCCGTCAGACACACAAACTTACGGCCGCTGTTGCATTCGAAGTCTTCAAGCAGTGAAGTAAACACTGCAGTGCATAGTGTGTTTCATAAATATGATTGCGTTTTCTATAGAAGAAAGAACCTATATTAATAATATCGTACTAAAAAATTATATTCAAGAAACGATAAATTCAATTTCAGAGAATATGCTTCAAAATGTTTTTAATAATATGCGTACTGAATTGAAGCCTGCATTGTAATGAACGGCAACCATTTTCAGCAACCTGTTTAAAAATTCAGATTAACTTTTTTTGAATTGAGGTGGCTAGAAGCAAAGGAATGCTAGTGACATTTGTAATAACATGAGTTAAGTGCATCCAGTGTAAGCAAAAGTATCTAAAATTTTAGTGGCAAGGGATATTTTAATCGCATCACACATTAAAATTTAAATAAAAAATTACACCGATTTTACGAAAGCTTAAATATTTAAACCCCATTTTCTCAAAAGTAACTTAAGTGCACTTACAGACCTTTACTTATAACCCCCCCCCTCAATTTAAATGCACAATCTATATTGTATGATAACATCAATAATTAATATGCTAAATAAAGTAGACATTACATAACGAACACAGCCGCCTGAAAAGTTGAGTTTTTGAAAAAAAATGTTACTACTCTACTGTATTTTGATAAATTCCGTAAAAGTGATGATCAAACTGAAAATCGTAATATCGTATTTCCCTACAACATAAATGGATACACTACTTTTCTCTCCTCCTATACCTAGTAAAATGATTTGTTTACATATTGCACTAGTAACATCAAACTCCTGTAATGGAAGGGGGCAACAGTGTTTCCGAGTATAGCCAGGTTAATGTTAAAAATGTTGGTAAAAATAAAGTGATGTCCCTGTATAAAGTAGTAATTTTTTTCCATTTATATTACAGTCTGATCCGTTTGGGTATGGATAATATTAATTTATTGTTACAAAGCTATTATGATAGTAGGACAAAATTTCTTATGGTTATATTATGATTAAAAGATGCGAGTTTAAATATATGATAATCAACTATGCATAATCTGAAAGAACAAATGAAAATCGTAGATGATTAAAATGGCTACTACAAATTAACAGCTGGCACAATGTATTCTTTGGTATGCTAAATTTGAGAGTGTTAAAAGAGTTCAAAGGGAATTTCGACGTGAGTATGGTATGCGTAATGTACTTACTTAAATACGATTCCGTAATGTTGTAGTATCGAACATTTGTAGAAACAGGTTCTGTGCTAAAAAAAAACATGAAGGAGGTTGCAGGCGAAACCCAGTACGAGAAGAAGCTGTCTATTGGCTTGCCCACCCCCCAAACTCCCCAGATCTAACCCCTCCTGATTTCTTCGTGTGGGGTTTTGTTAAAGACATTGTCTATTCACAGAAACCCAGGAACATTGACGATCTGAGACTAAAAATTACTCAAGCTTTTCAACAAATCACCCCTCATATGTTACAACGGGCATGGGCTGAATTGCAACACCGTTATGAGCTGTGCAGAGTGTGCAATGGGGATCATGTTGAGCTCTGAGGAATCTCTCAAATTTCAGTGTTGTGTGCACAAAGTTTCAACAAATAAAGTTCAGTAGTAAATGTTTTACGGTGTTTTTATTTTGTCCATACCCAAACAGATCACCCTGTACAATTATCTCTATTATTGTCTGAGATATTACATATTAATCCGTGACGCTACAGCCCGTGAAGGGCCTAGACCGACCAGCCGGCTACTGGCCTCACGCCCACATGCCGAAGCAGAGGTGAACGATCATCCAACCAGAATGTAGGTATCGTGTGGTTAGCACGATGATCCCCCCAGCCGTGAGATATTACATATTAAATGTGAAAAATATAAAATAAACAAACTTGGGACATTCAGTGGAGACGTTTGAGCACACATATTTAGAAATGGCGTAAAATTAATTATTTTCTTCCTAGCGACATTGAAATTTCACTCAAATGAAATGAATACTATGAAGTATTATATGTCTTTCTCGTGTTAAATTCTATCGTACCTGGTTAACATGTTTCGGTCTGTTATCGACCTTCTTCAGAACTGGTTGTTGCTGGTCTTGGCGCCTCTTGTTTTGTTTCCTGTGGGGATGTGTTTGTGTAGTGTAATGTGGAGTCAAAGTGTGTGTGTGTGTGTTCTGAAATTGAGTTGTATGTTGAGAATTTCATTTGGATGTGTTTTTGTGTGTCTGTATATTTCGTATTATTCTAGTGTGTTTAGTTTCTGGCTTTTTGGTTGCATATGTAGAATTTCCATATCTGTGTTTATGTCGCTGTAGGTGTGGTTAGCATTTGTGACGTGCTCTGCATATGTGGAAGTGTTTTGTAATTTTGTTATGGCTGTGATGTGTTCTTTGTAACGTGTTTGAAATGATCTGCCTGTCTATATTAGTCCAGCAACACCCAGTTCTGAAGAAGGTCGATAATAGACCGAAGCATGTTAACCAGGTACAATAGAATTTAACACCAGAATAGTACATTATGCAACGAGCCTATAGTGATAGTAATTAAGACGCAAGTATGGATATTTGTGAAACGAGCGCAAGCGAGTTTCATAATATTCATACGAGTGTCATAATTACCATTATAGACAAGTTTCATACGAATTTTTATGCTCGACCATATTTCTAACTTTAAATTATTCAGATGTATACATTTTATTTCTATCTGACAAGATCGGAAGTGACCTTGTTCTAGGTCGTGAATTGTGAGCAGACGCGAAAGTATTGATTTTTTCCGAGGAACAATAATGTCATTGACCTTGATGTAATCCTGTTAAACTTGATATAACTTGAATTCGACATTGAAAAACGAGATGACAAATTGAATTTATTTGAACATTATTTACAATTAACGCTAATTATTATAGTAACAGAACATAACCTTCTGCGACAGTATTGGATTTCCAGCCTCCGTGACTTTTCGCTAATTTTCTTTCGATTGCATATCCGAGAATAATCGATACTTGCGGTTTTATAACGGTACAAAGCTGACTTGTCATTGGCTGAACACCTGTAAGCTGAGTTGTTATTGGCTGAACACCTGTACTTTAATGAGTAGGTATACTTTAATGACATGCATTAAAGGACTGCTACCAGGTGTACAATTACTACATTTCGGCATGGTCGAGCATAATAGTAGGCCTACATTATGCAACGAGCCTATAATGATAGTAATTAAGAAGCGAGTATGGATGTTTTTGAACGAGCGTAAGCGAGTTTCATAATTTTTATACGAGCTTCTTAATTACCATTATAGGCGAGTTTCATACGACTTTTTATGCTCGACCATATTTCTAACTTGAAATTTTAATTTTATTTGTATCTAACTGACCTTGAGCAATACCTCGTAAATTGTAAGATGTGCGCAGACGCGAAACTATTGATTTTTTCCGAGGAACAGATGTCCACATTGACCTTGATAGCCTATAAGAACCTACAGAGTAAACTAAATATTAACTTTGATATAGCATTCAAATTAAATTATACATTGGAAAACGAGATGACAAATTGAATTTATTTGAATATTATTTACAACTAACGCTAATTATTATAGTAACAGAACATAACCTTCTGCGACAGTATTGGATTTCCAGCCTCCGTGACTTTTCGCTAATTCTCTTTCGATTGCATATCCGAGAATAATCGATACTTGCGGTTTTATAACGGTACAAAGCTGACTTGTCATTGGCTGAACATCTGTAAGCTGACTTGCCATTGGCTGAACACCTGTACTTTAATGAGTAGGTGTACTTTAATGACATGCATTAAAGGACTGCTACCAGGTGTATAATTACTACATTTCGGCATGGTCGAGCATAAAGACATATAAAGATGTTCCGAATTGATATAGTGTTAAAAGTTGTGTAATCAAGATGTATAATCAAGACAATAGAAGTATTTTAGGTTAAAAATAGAAAAAGTTAATTTTGCCACATATGTGGTCATTCCTGGAGGGCCTTCCCCTGAAGGAAAAATTGTGGATTTTTACCCTAACGATCGGTGTAAAGACTACATTCATGACTTACTTACTTACAAATGGCTTTTAAGGAACCCGAAGGTTCATTGCCGACCTCACAAAAGCCAGCCATCGGTCCCTATCCTGTGCAAGATTAATCCATTCTCTATCATCATATCCCACCTCCCTCAAATCCATTTTAATATTCTCTTCCCATCTACGTCTCGGCCTCCCTAAAGGTCTTTTTCCCTCCGGTCTCCCAACTAACTCTCTATATGCATTTCTGGATTCGCCCATACGTGCTACATGCCCTGCCCATCTCAAACGCCTGGATTTGCAAAAAAATATTTTCTCAACTTCACTCTTTGTTTCATATGAAAGAATTTCTACCACTTAGTCTAAAAAAGAATCTTATTCAGACGCTTGTAATGCCCCATTTTGATTATTGCGATTCCTTACTAACTAATGTAAGTTCACTCTTAGCTGAGAGACTACAACGTGTTCATAATGTGTGCATACGATTCATCTGCAATACTCGTAAATTTGACCATATAACACCTTCCCTCCAGTTACTTTCATGGGTGCGTCTGAAGGAACGAAGAACAATACATTCACTGTCTCTTCTATTTAGAATCATGCATACTTCTACTCCGAATTATCTCTTATCGCGCTTTCAATTTCTTACAACTCTTCGAAACCGACATCAAGCACTTCTTTCTATCCCTCATCATAGAACGTCTCTATACTCATCCTCGTACACTGTAGAAATACCTCGTCTCTGGAATTCGCTACCTAATGATGTCAGGGACTGCCGGACTTTATCACAATTCAAAATTAAATTGGAAAATTTTGTCTTGTTTAATGCTTTTTAGATATTGCTAGAAGTGTCGATTTGTGTTTTTTTTTACTCCAGATTAAAATCGCAAGTTTCTTGTTCATGTTAGTTAATTAGGATACAATTAATTATACTTAATCACTCATTTAAAGTTTGTGTGACTGCAACCTGTGTATATTTTTGTGTGACTTTACTTCGTTTATAGTGTTTTTTTTTCCTTTTATTTCTGTTATTGTATTTGTATTCCTGGTGTTGTGGAAGAGAAGGCCTGATGGCCTTAACTACACCAGAATAAATAAATAAATAAAATAAAATAAAAAAATAAATAATTATATCAGGTGAAGAATACAATGCGTGCAGTTCTGTGTTGTGTAACTTTCTCCATTCTCCTGTAACTTCATCCCTCTTAGCCCCAAATATTTTCCTAAGCACCTTATTGTCAAAGACCCGTAACCTATGTTCCTCTCTCAGAGAGAGAGTCCAAGTTTCACAACCATACAGAACAACCGGTAATATAACTGTTTTATAAATTCTAACTTTCAGATTTTTGGACAGCAGACTGGATGATAAGAGCTTCTCAACCGAATAATAACACGCATTTTCCATATTTATTTTGTGTTTAATTTCCTCCCGAGTGTCATTTATATTTGTTACTGTTGCTCCAAGATATTTGAATTTTTCCACCTCTTCGAAGGATAAATCTCCAATTTTTATATTTCCATTTCGTACAATATTCATCGCTAATCCATGACTAATTTTTTTAAATGTTGTATCGTTTTTTCTATGATCTAACTTCTCAAAAATAATTTAAAAAAACCCTAGAAAAGTTTTTGAAAATCCGTATTAGATTTCTTCTTTGCAAACAGCGATCCGCTGTGCCACTGGGTGTTCATTAAGGGCGAAGCACCTCGTCACAAAGTCACGGAGGGGACCTATAGTTGTAAATTTTCTTGTATGTTTACCACTGAATATTCATACTGTTCACTCCACACCGCTCCCAGCTTCCTTCATTCATCTAACAATGTGGAACAGATTCAACAGTCCCCCCACCCTTCCACCTCTCTACGTCTTCTCATCCCCCTTAGCACCCCACCTATCTCTTTGCTCATCCTGCGGTGTTTGTTTTAAAAGTTGGCACTCATGAAAAGCTCCTACAGTAGTCCCCATGCCTTGTCTTGCCTCTCCCTCATGCAGTGATTGGTTTAGTGGAGAATTTTCTAATTGGACGAACGACCTCCCTGCGCCAGTTTGTGTGGTTGTTGGTGGACTGAATCTAACTTAATTCACCTCCCCTGCCTAATCACAGGTTGTTTCACTTGCCATAACGGCTACAGCTTCCTTTTCCTTGTTGCAGTTTAACAAAATTAAATTCATATCAGTTCCATTGATTAAATTTTAATAAAGAATCTACAGCAAAACTTTCTGCAAGGGACGTTCTTTATTTCCCCTCTTTTCTGAGGAGACCTGAAGGTTTCCCACCTTAGTCTGAGGCTTCTCTACCCCCCCTCTCTCTCTCTCTCTCTCTTGCAGAGGAGGGGCCCGGAGGACTACACTGCAGCATGAAGATTATTGTGCTTACCACTCTTATTCTGTGAATGATTGGGTAGCCGAACGGTTGCGCTCTTGTACAAGTACAGCAAGGTGAACCTGACACGGGTTATGGTATGGATCAGAGGCAGTAGCGGCCGGTGATCAAAATCCTCGGTGAGGCCAGATGCAACTAGTTTAAGTGCCTCCGATAGGAAATGTTTGTTTATGATATTAATTATTATTGTTATTATATTATTAATATCATTATTACTGTATTATTATTATTATTATTATTACTATTATTAGTCTATTCTTATTACTATCAATGAAAAATAATAATTTCACTCACCAAATAAGCTGTTATGCTCCGAGTTTCAGTGATTGTTTCAGTGTGATGAAGCATCCCATATTATGTGTTGAAATTCCCCTTTCTTTCTTTTCTTTTTATTTTTTTCCTTTGACAGCAACAAACAAGGCCAAGAGAAGTTTATTTTGCACCACATTACCACATAACCATTTATGTTGTCCATACCAGGATGCAATAGAAACTCGCGTTTTAAGATTATGTGTCAGAAAAATTATCAGCGATGTCGTAGGTATCTCGGTAGTCTCTCTCTTTATTTAAAACTTCCTTTCTTTTAGTATTATTTCTTCTCGAAAAAGGACACTCTAACAATGAATTAACTGGGAGGATAATATTAAAATGGATTTGAGGGAGGTGAGGTATGATGATAGAGACTGGATTAATCTTGCACAGGATAGGGACCGCTGGCGGGCTTATGTGAGGGCCGCAATGAACCTTCGGGTTCCTTAAAAGCCATTTGTAAGTAAGTAAGCATTATTTCTCTCATTTGTTTCTGTTTATATTTTCCCGAAATACATAACAATATTGGCCCAGATTCACTACTGTACTACGAAGTACAATAGTAGAACACCCTCGCTTATGTCATAAACTGAGACATAAGGGGAGAGAATCTCGAGTGGGTTTCTGCCTGCCAAAGAGCTGGAATTTTGTTATTTATGGCCTAGTTAGGAAGACAAGTCACCACTGCTATTCCCACCCCATACTACCCTTGAGGCCGGCCCATGGATGGGAGGAGTGAAACCTGACCAGGCCAACCGAATTGTGCCTCAGCTTCAAACGTTTTAAGCATAAACTCAAAGCCCGTGAAAGGACATGAAATGCATTAAGCCAAACCCGGCACGAACGATTCTGGCCTCAGGAACAAATTTTACTGCAAAACAGGTCTATATACATCACAAAACAGACCCGGCACGAGCGATCCCGGCCTCAAGAACAAATTTTACTGCAAAACAGGTCTATATACATCAAAGTTTTCAAATGCTTCTATAGCGATATATGCTTCATTCAAATAAATAATACATTATATAAAAACACAAAATTTGATTTCAGTTAAGCCAAGTGACTGAGCCCCGGCCTCACTTGCCTCAGTCAATCAGCCGCCACTGATCAGAGGTCTGCATCAGACGTTTTCGCTCAAGCGCCAAGTAGTTCATAGCATAATCCGATAGGTAGCGCACATGCATGATGGGTAAAATTGTCGCGAGCGATAAATCCTCGAACGGTATAACCCGAGCTTTAGACATTCGTTCTTGTTACAGTGATGAACTGTGTAGTAACATCATAGATGTTTATCATTTCAAGACTTTGCATGTTTAACTAACCTCTCCATAGTAAAACTACAAAACTTGCTTTAAAATGTAATATAAATGTTGTAGGTAAATGTTTTTTTTTTCTTTTTCAAACAGGAGTGATTTTGTTTTTGCCACATCTGATAGATGTTATTGGATGTAAATGTTATGTTTTATTTAACGACGCTCGCAACTGCAGAGGTTATATCAGCGTCGCCGGATGTGCCGGAATTTTGTCCCGCAGGATTTCTTTTACATGCCAGTAAATCTACTGACATGAGCCTGTCGCATTTAAGCACACTTAAATGCCATCGACCTGGCCCGGGATCGAACCCGCAACCTTGGGCATAGAAGGCCAGCGCTATACCAACTCGCCAACCAGGTCGACTGGATGTAAATGTAATTATTATAAAAGGAGAACACAATCACGATAATGCAAGAATCGTATCAAGTTTTCTAGTAGTAGTAATAATAATAATAATAATAATAATAATAATAATAATAATAATAATAATAATAATAATAATAATAATAATCAGTGTATCAATCTTTGCGTCTGTAACAGTTGTGCAGCATGATTATTCGTTTTATTATATTTTCTGTGACGTTATCTCTGTACTAATATTGTTATTAATCTACTGCTATATCAATAATATTTTGTAAAACGTTTCTACATTGTCGCAGTATATAGGCGGAACACTATGTATGGACCTATCATATTATATATGTGGTAAATCAAATATTGAATAATTATTAATTAGCAATAATAACTATATATCGAAATTATCCATACTATTTTATTTATAACTTCATGCTCCTCTTTTGGTACGTTCCATTGACTGTTCCATTAACGTTTGTCATAAACGCAGAAAATAAAGCCTTATTTTTACCGTGTGAGCAAAACATATGTGTATCTTATCTGTCGCCTTCCATACAGGATAAGACATGACGGTGAGATGACCTTGTACTGTGCTTCAATTTATTACGGGCGTATCACGACCGATCTTATCTCGCTCGAGGGTACGACACTCGACCGAGTTCAAGGGAGCGATTTAACTCCAATGCAGCACTCTGGTACGGATGATGATGATACTTACTTACTTACTTACTTACTTACTTACTTACTTACTTACAAATTGTTTTTAGAGAACCCGGAGGTTCATTGCCGCCCTCACATAAGCCCGCCATCGGTCTCTATCCTGAAGAAAATTAATCCAGTCCCTATCATCATATCCCATCTCGCTCAAATCTATTTTAATATCATCTTCCCATCTCCATCTCGGCCTCCCCAAATGTCTTTTTTCCTCAGGCCTTCCAACTAACAGTCCATATGCATTTCTGGATTCACCCATACCGTGCTACATGTCCTGCCCATCTCAAACGTCTGGATTTAAGGTTCCTAATTATGTCAGGTGAAGAATACAATGCGTGCAGTTCTGTGTTGTGTAACTTTCTCCATTCTCCTGTAACTTCATCCCTCTTAGCCCCAAATATTTTCCTAAGAATCTTATTCTCAAACACCCGTAGTCTCTGTTCCTCTCTCAAAGTGAGAGTCCAAGTTTCACAACCATACAGAACAACCGGTAATATAACTGTTTTATAAATTCTAATGATGATGATGATACGTGAATTAATGATAGCGAAATGAGTCTGAGGTCCAACGTCGAAAGTTACCCAGCAATTCTGCTTCAATTGGTTGAGGGAAAACCACGGAAAAGCCGCAGCCAATTATCTTTCCCCTACAAGGATTTGAACCCAGGCCCGCTCGTATCACGGTTAGACGTGCTAATCGTTACTCCACAGTAGTGTACTGCCTAAGGCTTATTATGCATAAATGGAGGTGATTCTTGAAGTCATCAGGACCGTATTCCTATCAATATCGTAATTGACTTTTTGGTGCCATTATTGAGTCACCTACCCGACGGAGCTAACAAACATTCTGATGGAGACAGATAAAAAAAGTTAAATTTTTTTCTTCAATCATGTTAGTAATGTGAAAAGAAGTGCTTATACACATTTTGGGCTACTCGGCCGCAATTACGAGGCCGTCGAGAAAGTGAATTTCGCTGGGGCCGTTTACAGAAAAAAGCACAATTGCATAGAAAAATTTACTGAAACAGATACAGAAATTGTTGCGGTATTTTTCAACATATCCCCCACTGAAATTGAAACATTTGGGATCCATTTTTGTATCCTTGTGTCTTAGAAGTCGCCGCCTGGGGTCGGAACCAGTGTGATAAGAATTGTTTCAATTTGTATGTTGTAGTTTTGAAGCTCAGCGACTGAAGTGGAAGTGAGAATGCCACTTGAACAGACTGAACAGTTCGAGATGGGCGTATGTGACAACCATGTGGAATCCAAGAACGGGGAAGAGACCAGCGGGAAGACTGAGGTCCCGAAATGTTTCAGGCTAAGGAGATTGATTTTTGATCACACAAGTGTCAAATTTGGGTGTCTTATACACAGAAGTTGATAAGAAATACAACTTTTATCCTCTACCTGTCAACAATTACTTTATTACTATTCATTTCCTCATCCTGCTGATTAATTATTCTATATTCCTTCTTTTTCATATCTCTTTCTCTTTTATGTTTTTTTTTTCTGATATTATGCCCCTATCCTCCTTAACTCTTAAATTCGCAAAGTATTCTATAGGATACAACAGGTTAATAGGCTATATGCTATAATTTTACTAGAAAAAAATTGGTAGGAAAATTAAAAATTTCACAATATTATAATATTGTACAACATATAAAATATGGACATTGCGATAGTTGTTTTCTTTACGGTCCGACACGGTTTAATAAACTAGTGTGAGAAATGAAGTTTTGCCGATTTAAGGGTTAGTATTTTGTAACAGGTAATCGTTGTCATTAAATTTCTTTCACATCTAACTTTTCTTTTCTCTCCAATTTTTACAATTTTTGTTTTCTTTTTTCTGGTCGACAGTCTTCTACTCCTTTTTTATTTCAATTTTCATCTTCTTTTTACTCACATTTTCTTTCAATTCCATATTAAAATTATATACTTTTATTTTTTTTTTTTATTTTAGTAGGTTATTTTACGACACTTTATCAACATCTTAGGTTATTTTGCGTCTGAATGAAATGAAGGTGATAATGCCGGTGAAATGAATCCGGGGTCCAGCATCGAAATATACACTCAGCATTTGCTCATATTGGTTTGAAGGAAAACCCCGGAAAAAACCTCAACCAGGTAACTTGCCTCGACCAGGAATCGAACCCGTGCCACCTGGTTTCGTGGCCAAACCCGCTAACCGTTACTCCACAGGTGTGGACAAAATTATATATGAATAATTTCAAGGGAAAAATTGTTCCGGGGCCGGGTATCGATCCCGGGACCTCTGGTTGAACGTACCAGCGTTCTACCACTGAACTACCCGGGAACTCTACCCGACACCGTCCCAACTTCTTCCTTTATATCCACACAACTCGCGTGGGCTGACGAAACGCCAGAGACCCACAATTCCAAGTCACACAGAGATTGTGTGCACTCGTTGTGGGTCTCTGGCGTTTCGTCAGCCCAGGCCCACGCGAGTTGTGTGGATATAAAGGGAGAAGTTGGGACGGTGTCGGGTAGAGTTTCCGGCTATCTCAGTGGTAGAGCGCTGGTACGTTCAACCATTGGTCCCGGGATCGATACCCGGCCCCGGAACAATTTTTCCCTTGAAATTATTCAAATCTAGTTTACAGGGAGCTTCACCTGAAAGACTAGATTTGCATAAAATTATATGTTTTTTTTTACATTCTTCTCGCCGATTTCTTTATTCCTTTATTTATTCTCTTCTTTACTCCTTCTTGTTGCTTTCATTCGTTATTTTGCATAGTCTATATTTATCCTCTTTCTTCAGTACCTATAGGCCTACTGATTATTCCCTCTTCTCCCTTATTTCTATTATGCCCAACGATATTTTCGTTGTGTTATGACAAGATACAACAATATTGCCATATACAGGGCGATTCACGAGGAGTTAACTCCACTTACGGAGCTTATTTCCAAAGATTTTCTTATCAAAATATGACATATAATCATCAGCCATATTCTCAATATTTTCAGAGTTACACTAATTTGAAGTTGTTTGTAAAATACCTGCTTTATTTAGTTTTAAGTGTAATAGTAATATACGTTACAAGAGCGGTATGTTGACGTTTTCATGGTCGAGGAAAAGATTGAAAAAGCGAAACGTAGTTGAGCTTTTTTAATTTCCGAGAACATGAAAACAAACATAGCACTCGTGTATCGTACATTATTTTGTGCGAAGATCGTTTATTACATGCCTGAAAGACGAAGTATAATTAGTTGCAATGAAATCTCCATGTTGGTTTCTGTTTAATGACGGCAAATTCGGAAAATCAAAATATCTTTCTTCAACATTGTTGCTTTAAAATTTTTACTGTGTTTACTATACTCAAGCAGGCCGTGATATACGTCTGTCTTTTTTTTCCCCCAGTCTATAAATGCGAACTTAAAACAAACGGTAAGGTTATGTAATAATTTATTTTTCATTTTAATATTTTAACAATATTATTTATATAACATATTGCAGTAATAATAATAATAATAATAATAAATAATAATAATAATAATAATAATAATAATAATAATAATAATTTATTTTAGCTGGCAGAGTTAAGGCTGTAAGGCCTTCTCTTCCACTCAACCAGCAAAAAGTGTATATACATATGCATGAACTTACAAAGAATCCAACAATTTGATTTAGATGAGAGTTACATGTATACAAAAGTTATTTACAAATTAAACAACAAAATACTATGAACTATTAATTAAACACTGAAATAAACTGTGTAGCAGAATTAAACTAAAATACATAGAATGTTAATATATTTCAAATAATATTAGATAATAGAAAGAGATTATTACGAGACAATTAAAATACAGCACAATCAGGATGATGTCTAAAGAAAAAAGTAACAATGTAGTCAGTGATAGTTTAAATCAGTATGATTGGAGTGAAATGCTAATAAGGTTATATTTTAAGCTGTTCTTAAAGGTGTTTGTTGTCTTGCAGCCCCTAATACTTTGTGACAAGGAATTCCATTGACGCGAGGTGGATATTGTAAAAGATGATGAATAACAAGATGTTCTATGAAGAGGTATACTTAGCGTGCCACAGATAAGTGATCTGGTATTTACGTCGTGGTTAGAGTGTAGATAAGAGAAACGAGACGAAAGGTAATTTGGTGTTGAGGTGTGCAGAATTCGAAAGAGTAAAGACAAAGAGTATAAAGTTCTACGTTCTTTAATTCGGAGCCACGAGAGACTTGCGAAGGACGGTGATATGTGATCATACCGTCGGATGTTGCACACGTATCTGACGCACATATTCTGAGCTCGCTGTAACTTGACTGACAATTCAGAACTTAGGTCACTTAACAAAACGTCACAATAATCGAAGTGCGGCGTTACTAGGGTTTGCACTAGGGTAAGTTTTAGTTGCTGGGGCAAGAAGTTTCTCAAGCGACTCAAAAAGTGAATGGAGGAACAGATTTTTTTTATCGTTTCTTTAACTTGAAAATTCCAACTTAGATTATTATCAAAAAAGAAGCCAAGATTTTTTACGACAGATGAATAAGGGATTAGCGTGTTGTTAAGGGTAACAACTGAAAGATTACTGTTATTAAGGGACTTAACTAAACGCTTATGTCCAATAATTATGGCTTGAGTAATAACATCGGCATCTGGAATCTTGTTGATTTTTTCACGGCTTCCTTAATGTTGCTTATATCAGGAATGCAATAAGTTTCGTGGAGTAGTAGACTTTACTTAATTTTTGCAAATATTTAAAAACAATAATTAACATTGCAATTTAGGTGAAATTGCAGTAGTAAGTTTCCAATTTATAATTATTACTATGTTAAACGTCTCTAAAAATAATATGTTAAAAGCCTAAAGCAGTAAAATGAATGTCGCTCTTAAGCGGTAAGAAGAGGGAAATTGTTATGTGGGTTACGTTGGGAATACTGAATGTGGTATTTCACACTTACCGCGTATTGGTTCTGTGCGGAAAACAAGCAAATACGCACGATCTCGCACAAAAGAATATTACAAATAGAGAATGAACTATTCAGAAGTATCATTTCTTTAATTGGTTAGTGTTCTGAAGCTAAAAATATGTTGTTAGCTCCTGAGTTGCTTTGTACAGATTTTTTTTTTAAATTTTAAAATAAAATTGCATCATTCTTACGTATTTATCACAAGAATTGTTACAAATTACACGAATTCCAGCAATTTGATTCTTCGCAGTTCAATTTTGCGTTCTGATGTACAGTCTTAAAGAGTTACAAGAGTGGTTTATGATAAGTGCGTGAGAAAAATGTAATTTTGTAGTTACAAATCGAAAAAGAAATCTTTACGAAGCAAATGAGGAATTCGTAACATCTCAGTATTAGCCAATTAAAGAACTGATACTTCTGAATAGGTCTAGTTCATTCTCTGTCTGTAATATTATTTTACCCTTATACTTACTTACTTATGGCTTTTAAGGAACCCGCAGGTTCATTGCCGCTCTCACATAAGCCCGTCGTCGATCCCTATCCTGATCAAGATTAATCCAGTCTCTACCATCATATCCCACATCCCTCAAAACCATTTTAATATTATCCTCTCATCTACATCTCGAACTACCCAGCCTCCCAACTAACATTGTATACACGTTTGTGGATTTCTCCATGTGTGCTACATGCCCTGCTCATCTGAAAACTTCTTGATTTAATATTCCTAATTATGTCAGGTGAAGAATACAATGCATGTAGTTCTGCGTTGTGTAACTTTCTCCATTCTCCTGTAACTTCATCCCTCATTAGCAACAAATATTTTCCTAAGAATCTAATTCTCAAACACCCTTAACCTCTGCTCGTCTCTTAAAGTGAGAGTCCAAGTTTTAAAATCATACAGTACAACCGGTAATATAATTGTTTTATAAATTCCAACTTTCAGTTGTTTTGAAAGCAGACTCGATGACAAATGCTTCTCAACCGAATAATAACAGGCATTTGGCATATTTATTCTGCGTTAAATTTCCTCCCGAGTGTCATTTATAGTTGTTACTGTTGCTTCAGAATATTTGAATTTTTCCACCTCTTCGAAGGCTAAATTTCCAATTTTTTATTTCCATTTCGCACAATGTTCTGGTCATGAGACATAATCATAGACTTTGCCTTTTCGGGATTTACTTCCAAATCTCTCTCTTTACTTCCTTCAAGTCAAATTCACGTGTTTTCCCTAATAGTTTGTGGATTCTCCTAACATAGTCACGTCATCCGCATAAACAAGGAGTTCATGTAACCCGTTCAATTCTAAACTCTCTGTTATCTGTTACCCTTATAACTAAAGAAAAAGGTATTTTACAGACAACTAAAAATTATTGTATCTCTGAAAATATTGAGAATATGACCCATATTTATATAACAATTTTTGCTTGAAATGTCTGCGGAAATAAGCTCTGTATGTGGCGGTAACTCCTCATGAATAAACCTGTATATAAAAAAATGGCTGCAGTAGTAAGAGTTCATTTTTATATGTTGTTTATTTCTGTGACAGTTCTAGTCTAAAACTCCAGAAAACTTATATCAAAATTTTTAAAGTAATCCTCTCTACTGAAACTAGCAGTGAGATTAGGCAGTGTAAAAGAACACGAAAAGGGGCAAAATCTAGCAAAGTGCTTGATTCAGAGTGGCTTATAGGATTTACACGGGCTTCCCGCACCATTGGACAGAAAACATTACTAGCAACTCCCTGGAATTGATTTTGAAACGTGAAGATAATGGATTACACTGATCGTAAATGCATTAATTAGGACCTGGAAACTCTGTCTTTTTTTCCCTCGGCGCTTAGAGGATTCCTTCCCAGGGAGCAGTTCTCAGAAATAACCCCGGATTTGCGAAAATCCTCCCACGCCCAAAAATAACAATAATAACAAGAGCTAATAAATCCGAAGTGATTGCTACTTCTAAGTCTGAACCATCAGAAAACAAAGCGAGTTATTTCGTTTTAATATATTCTTGAACAAACGAGAGATTGCAAGCTTAGCTTTAGCACAATGTGGGAGCAATTTTTTTTACTGTGGTGGCAGCACTGGAATTGTATTATCCTTCTTTTGTTATTATTCCTGTGAAGGAAAGAGGTAAGATGTGACAACTGCAACCGGTGGACTTTAAGTGCCGCGAATGCTACAAAACTGACTCATTTCCGTAACGGTCACCAGATTTACAGACCAACTTCATGGTAAGGAATCTCGAGTCTCTCCCAAGGCGTCCTCAACCTTCACCGATCCTTGATCGTGAGTGTTGCACAGAGAAAAATGTAGGCTTACGTTAGACGCACCATTTCTATCTGGTACAACCTAAGTTAGTATGCTACTCTTTGACATGCATTCTATAAATTGGTGGTAGGGGAGAGTTAGGTAGTATCGGACATCAGGTAATATCGGACAGTGAGTTTCTTTCATCTACCACCAGATGGTAGTACCTTAATAACATGATTACGTTTCTGTATGCGACATCACAGAAACGTAATCATGTCATTCAGATACTATTATCTGGAGGTAGACGAATGAAACTCACTGTCCGATATTACCCGATTTCCGATACTACCCAACTCTCCCCTATATATGCCTTCGCAAATCGAAAAAAAATATAGGCTATATATTTTTCAAAAAAGTTTAAATAGGTCATCTCTAATACTTTTCAAGTTATGATCTAAAATATGAGACTATGTCAATTGACCTAGACATTTAATTTGGGACAAAACTTCTCATTTTCAGTAAGTTTGTCGCTTATTTCCCGCAACTTAATATTTCGAAATCAGTTTTCCCATAACTTGAACAGTTTTTAAAATAAATTGAAGGAATTTTGCACATGTGTTACCAATACCTAACGTAGCATTTTCCTGAAACCAAATATTTTATTTAGGCTTTATATTATTTTTTTTAAATATTAGGTATGAAACACTTTTTAAAATTTTTTCTAAGTTTTGTAATGTATAAAACTCACAAATATTAACAAATCGAAATTTTGTTGCAGGAAATTATAATAGATAGTACAGTTTTAAACTTGTGTGCAAAATTTTAAAATTTTACCCTTAATGATTGCAGAGAAAAAGATACATAAGCATTGAAAAATGTAAGTTACGGAAAATGACGTTTAAAGTTCTGGTACTATTTATCTACTATCTCACCTCATACAGTGCACTCAATGTTTTCCATATCCATAAATAGTAGTAAGCCACAGCCTTCCTAACACTGGTCAGGTAGTTTGCCTGTCTAAATTCCAAGAAAATTTCTATAGCACAGAAACTCCAAAATGGCTACTGAAAGGGGAACGACACATTGCGCTGAGCTGTGGTATTTACATTTTAAAGATTATTTAGGTCGTTCAGACAAGCAAAATATTTCAGAATGTAATACAGATAAGTATGTACTATTTAATAAAGCAATAAAAAAATTCAATTTTGTCACAAATTCGCGTCTGTTTACCCATAAAAGTATACGTTTAGAAAATTGTCAACTCCAACAAACATGCATACAAAATATTTACCCTGTTTATTCTCCAATCTATAGGCTACTAATAATAAATCTGTAGCCGAAATTTTTCTGGTAATTTTCGATTTTCCAAAAATAATTGGTCCTAACATATATAATTAACCACCCTGAAACCGAAAATCGCTTTTTTGAAATTTTTGTTTGTATGTCTGTCTGCATGTTTGTTACTTTTTCACGCGATTATGGCTGAACGAATTTCCATGAAAATTGGAATATAAATTAAGTTCGTTGTAACTTAGATTTTAGGCTATATGGCATTCAAAATACATTATTTAAAAGGGGGGTTATAAGGAGGTCTGAATTAAATAAATCGAAATATCTCGCTTATTATCGATTTTTGTAAAAAATGTTACATAACAAAAGTTTCTTTACAAATAATTTGCGATAAATTTATTCCTTGAAAAATTTTGATAGGACTGATATTTAATGAGATAAATGAGTTTAAAATTAAAATAACTGCCATCTAAGGCCATGTAATGAATTAAAAAACAAATGACTTCGTCTAAAAGGGGCCTTGGACAGCAAAAATCGAAAGCTATGAAAGGTAGCCTACAGATAATGTTTCTGCGTTTCTATGAAGTAATATCGGAAGCTAAATTAACCGATTTGTATAATTAATTATTAATTCACCATTGGAAAGTGTAGTTTCTCTAGATGGACATAATGCTATAATGTTATCACTGTAACTTCTAAGTGAATCGAGGACAGGTAAGATTAAAATAGCTTCTTATGCACAGAAAACTTGATAGGGTATTCTGTATATTCGTTTCCTGTATTTCCTAAACTAATTTTTATGACCAAATGAGTGGTCTCTGGATCAAAATGATCGCATTTTAATTTTTTAATTCAATTTAAATTAAGTAACATAATAAACGATTTATCCTTCTATCAAACACGAATGTTCCCTGGATCAAATGTCCTATTTTAATTATATAATTACTTTATATTTATTTCTAACGGGTGCAGCGGAGCGCACGGGTACGGCTAGTATGAAATAAACTTCTTATTATAACACCAATTTTATGGTTTACTATAAGAGGAAAAAACTCCACTATGTAATTTAGATATCGTAGAAGCAAGTTGTATCTGATGACGCCGTAAATGGCGAAAACGTTTATATCTGTATATATAATTTGAATTGGCAATGGAAATTACGGGGAACACGGATTTTAATGAATGACACGTCATTTTGAATCTTGGCATCCAAGGATTTTCAGAAAACTAGTGACTTTCAGTGAAGCGTTAGTTTTCCTACATAATTTTCCTATTTTCCAAAATCCATCTGTCGTCAGTTTTGAGAACTAACTGCATTTCAGTATAAAACAAAACACTCACTACAATAAACAATGGGCTATTACATGAAGGCCATGACCTGCAGGATTGCTGACATATTAATAAGAAGATATAAATGCGCACAAGTTGTGCATAAGATTTGGCGTGTTTACACAGTAAACACCTTCACATATCACTCATAACATTAACTCAAATTCAGTTTGTTATTACAAACTTCAAGACTTACTAAAAATAATTTACAGGTCTGATTCTGCAGTGTGTAATTTTCTGCCTATAGCTACAAAATTTGATGTGGTTTTGATATTATTACCATTAGAAATGAAATTTTATTACAGTTAATACCATGATGTGACTATTTTTCATTAATTAGGCCTATACATATTAATGCTATATTGATGATATTAAAGTGAAACGTTTTGGACTTATGTAAGTACATGTAGAGAATATCTTAAATTAGGTCTTCATTTATATAATTTACTGAATGGCGGCTCCTATAGTATAACTACAAAACTTGCGTAAGATAATATTATTATTAAAAATCAAATATTTTTATAGTTATTAATGAAGTGGGGTTGGGTCTTTTTCATATACTTAATGGTGGTGTGGTGTAGATATTTGTGCGAGATCGTGCGTATTTGCTTGCTTTCCGCACAGAACCAATACGCGGTAAGTGTGAAATACCACATTCAGTATTCCCAACGTAACACACATAACAATTTCCCTCTTCTTACCGCTTAAGCGCGACATTCATTTTACTGCTTTAGGCTTTTAACATATTATTTTTAGAGACGTTTAACATAGTAATAATTATAAATTGGAAACTTACCACTGCAATTTCACCTAAATTGCAATGTTAATTATTGTTTTTAAATATTTGCAAAAATTAAGTAAACTCTACTACTCCACTAAAGTTACTGCATTCCTGATACAAGTAACATTAAGGAAGCCGTGAAAAAAATCAACGAGATTCCACATGCCGATGTTATTACTGCAATATGTTATATAAATAATATTGTTAAAATATTAAAATGAAAAAGAAATCATTACATAACCTTACCGTTTTGTTTTAAGTTCGCATTTATAGACTGGGGGGAAAAAAAAAGACAGACGTAAATCACGGCCTGCTGGAGTATAGTAAACACAGAAAACATTTTACAGTAACAATGTTAAAGAAAGATATTTTGGTGTTCTGAAGTTGGCGTCATTAAACAGAAACCAACATGGAGATTTCATTGCAACTAATTAGAAATTCGTCTTTCAGGTATGTAATAAACGATCTTCGCACAAAATAATGTACGATACACGAGCGGTATGTTTGTTTTCATGTTCTCGGAAATTAAAAAAGCTCAACTACGTTTCGTTTTTTCAATCTTTTCCTCGACCATGAAAACGTCAACATACCGCTCTTGTAACGTATATTACTATTATATGCGTTATTCTCTTCAGTATCGGCTCGAGAGAGAGCAAAAATTACAGTTCCTAAGGAAAAAACCAAGAGGTATTGCTTACTGATAAAATAAGAAGCCTACAAAATTATGTAGTCTCCCGATCATTTCAGCAAGATCTCTCAGCAGGATAAAACGATTTTACCCTCCACATTTCAAGCTCTACATGCAGCAGCTATACCAAGATGCTATGTCTATTGTTCTAAAGCATAGCAAACCTGACATTTTTTTTTTTTTTAACTTTCACCTACAATCCGCAATGACCTGAAATAGCTATCGCTTTACTCCCACATGAAAACCCACTGATCATCCTGACATTGTTACTTGTGTTTTCGCGTTGAAACTCAAAAACTGAAGGTGGATAGGTTCAATAAAAAGTATTTGGCATAAAAAACCCATCGAGAGGGAGTATGTTTCATTATTACGGAAGCAAATAACTTTCAAAATATCTGGTAGGCCTATTCTTCATTGAAAATAAATGAGAAAAAATTTTATTTGAACGTCTAATGAACTTAGTTTACAGCATTTGCTGACAAGCCACTAGTATTATTTATATTTAATATGTATGTTATATTCAATTTACAAGTCATAAGATTGAACATTTGAACATTAA
The DNA here is from genome assembly GCA_025594305.2 of Periplaneta americana. NCBI lineage: Eukaryota > Metazoa > Arthropoda > Insecta > Blattodea > Blattidae > Periplaneta > Periplaneta americana. The sequence continues at coordinate 153,115,569 of JAJSOF020000011.1, forward strand.
TTATTGTGTATAAAAAGTAGTTTCGAGAAAAAAACAAATTTGTGAAAAGAGATACAATATTGACTTATGCAACAGACCTATATTATAAAAATCCCTCCTGTTCCTCAAAGAAGACGTAATGGAAAAAAAAAATCTCTTACTGTCGACTTCCTAAGTGCCCAAAGAATATTTTCTACAAAAACCCCTCCTTTTTTAAAATGAAAACTCAGTCATAGTGTTCTTTTAAACCCCAGTAGCGTATATCTATAAATTATGTCATTAGAGTCATTAATTATAAATTGTAAGGAAAACTGAAATTTTCGGAGAAATCCTTAACTTCAACCCTTTGACCGCCGTAAATCTCTCTGGACCCGTCATGGATCAAACTCCGTCACATGATTGCCTGGATGATCAACGGTGAAGCATATAACTTCAGGAAATCTCGCACTGTCTTCGGTTTGCTGGTTGCACTTAATATTCAGCAACGCAACAAAAGAAATCCGGAATGATCGATAGGGCGGTCGATCCAGTCAGACGGACGTACAGTCGTAATTAGTTCAGCCTGATCTTCACTTGGACGCGTCGGCAACAAAGGACCACAGACCGGCCGCAAAACCGAGTGCATGGGGAGAAAAACCACTCAACTCCACTATTACCACATTGCCTGGTTGGTTACCCTATATTATTGAAGAAAACCTTTCTATATTCTACTGGTGTTTTTATTTTGTTGCTATGACACAGTTTGAGAAGAAACTGTTGTGATCTTAAAACAATATAATTCGGCATTTCCCCCATAAACTCACGTTTGCAACATTTCTGGCATCAAAAAGTAGTTTTAGAAATGATTATGTGCAGGGACATCATTTTATTTTTACTTCAATTTGTATTGTACCTGAGTTTTTTAATGTACTTCACTCCCACCCCTTCTACTAGTAAACTTCCAACCGTTCACGATACAGAACCGAGGGCGCGTAAGCAGTACTGAGTTAGTGAGTATAGTACGTTCCAGAAATATGTTCGCGTTTTCCAGTGACGAAAGAGCTTTCAATATTGAATAATATTTTCGCACAGATACTGTCATCCGTTTGCCTGCGTCGCATCCCGGTTTCCCCCACCTGCTTCTGTTCGCCCCTCTGTAAAGTCTAGTAGTTGGGCTATCTTAGCACTTTTCTGAAAACATTAATTTCTGTTAGGAATTGGACGTCTACGTAATATTATACAAGTGTTTAAAATAACTTAAATAAAAGGGCCTCGTCAAGTAATTAACTGTCACGTGATTTCCCACCCCTTTTCTACGACCCTGCGACAAAACCACTTGAACGGACATTAGATAGCATTTCTGAGTAAGTTTATCTTTTCGGATCGGGCAGAAGTAAAGATTGAATTTACAGTACGTAAGGTACTCTTTTTATAGAGTAGGTACAGAATTATTTCATGAGTTACTAGTACGAAGGACGAAACTGGTAATTGGAATTAGGTACTATAGTCTATAGTGCGATAATATGCACAAAAAAAACTGAAGCCTGTATCGGAATGAACGGCCACCATTTTCAAAAATGTGTTTAAATATCCATATTATGATTGTTTTTCAATTTAACTTCATTCTCTATATCGTACGCTAATGTGCTGTAACAGTACAATATACTTACTTATAAATGGCTTTTAAGGAACCCGAAGGTTCATTGCCGCCCTCACATAAGCCCGCCATCGGTCCCTATCCTGTGCAAGATTAATCCAGTCTCTATCATCACACCCCACCTCCCTCAAATCCATTTTAATATTATCCTCCCATCTACGTCTCGGCCTCCCTAAAGGTCTTTTTCCCTCCAGTCTCCCAACTAACACTCTATATGCATTTCTGGATTCGCACATACGTGCTACATGCCCTGCCCATCTCAAACGTCTGGATTTTAAGTTCCTAATTATGTTAGGTGAAGAATACAATGCGTGCAGTTCTGTGTTGTGTAACTTTCTCCATTCTCCTGTAACTTCATCTCGCTTAGCCCCAAATATTTTCCTAAGCACCTTATTCTCAAACACCCTTAACCTATGTTCCTCTCTCAGAGTGAGAGTCCAAGTTTCACAACCATACAGAAGAACCGGTAATATAACTGTTTTATAAATTCTAACTTTCAGATTTTTCGATAGCAGACTGGATGATAAGAGCTTCTCAACCGAATAATAACACGCATTTCCCATATTTATTCTGCGTTTAATTTCCTCCCGAGTGTCATTTATATTTGTTACTGTTGCTCCAAGGTATTTGAATTTTTCCACCTCTTCGAAGGATAAATCTCCAATTTTTATATTTCCATTTCGTACAATATTCTGGTCACGAGACATAATCATATACTTTGTCTTTTCGGGATTTACTTCCAAACCGATCGCTTTACTTGCTTCAAGTCAAATTTTCGTGTTTTCCCTAATCGTTTGTGTATTTTCTCCTAACATATTCACGTCATCCGCATAGACAAGAAGCTGATGTAACCCGTTCAATTCCAAACCCTGCCTGTTATCCTGAACTTTCCTGATGGCATATTCTAGAGCGAAGTTAAAAAGTAAAGGTGATAGTGCATCTCCCTGCTTTAGCCCGCAGTGAATTGGAAAAGCATCAGATAGAAACTGACCTATACGGACTCTGCTGTATGTTTCACTGAGACACATTTTAATTAATTGAACTAGTTTCTTGGAAATACCAAATTCAATAAGAATATCATATAATACTTCCCTCTTAACCGAGTCATATGCCTTTTTGAAATCTATGAATAACATATGCACTGCATAATTAATACGTCCGAATGGATGGCTCAGTTCGTGAGTAAAAACACTTATTGTTAATACAGTACTGTATTTTGATTAAACAAAAACCTAATGAAAATTATCAAACTCAAAATTGCGACATCTCCTACTTTACGTAAATGGATGAACTACTTTTCATCCCTCCTATACCTAGTAAAGTGATTTGTTTGTATCTTACGCCAGTATCATCGAACTCCAGTCGTGGAAGGGGTAGCAAACTGTGTTTCCGGTTTCAATTGTTAATAGAAAGGTATAGGCAGGTTAATATTAAAAATGTTAGTAAAAATAAAATGATGTCCCTGTACAATTAGTCCTGGACTACTGGACGAATGCTGTTCATATTCATTATTTTATTAAACAGTTTACCAGCGACTGGTGCATATGAAATGTAAAGGTTGTACTAAAATTTTAAGGGTAATTATTTTTAAAGAACAATATAAAATGGCGAATTACTCAAATTCGGCTATAACGATACTTTTATTGCGTTGTTCGTTAACAGAATGGAACCTATTACATCAATTCACAGAGGCAATAGATCAAGTCAATGCCAGCAAGTTTTGTCAAATATATTTTTTTTCTGATTCGTCCAATAGTTTTGAGAATATGAAATGTAACGTGTTGCAACGCTGCAATGAGTACCAGGTTCCTTGAGATCATTTCTCTGCAGTGGGGTGAGTGTAACTCCAATCATCCACTGGAGAATGTAAACAAAAACGTCTCATCAGATACGCTTCGATCAAATTACTGTACATACGTAGGCCTACACTTAACACAATACTTAACATTGCTGTAAACTTAATAAATTTATTTTCTAAATTAATTGTAATTTCTTCGAAGATAATAACTTAGTCTAAATGGAAATTGAGTTACAGAATGTGTGTCAGTAAAAATGTTATTCTGAAAGTCTAGTTTTTAGGTAAAGCTCCCTGTGAAGCAGACTTGAATGATTTCAAGGGAAAAATTGTTCCGGGGCCGGGTATCGATCTCAGGACCTCTGGTTGAAAGTACCAGCGCTCTACCAACTGAGCTACAAAGGAACTCCACCCGACACAGTGTCAATTTTTCCCCTTATATACACAGAACTCGAGTGGGCTGACGAGACGCCAGACATCTACATCGAGTGCACACAAACTTTGTGTGACTTGGAAATGGGGTTTTCTGTTAACGTACCTACAGTAACTATACAGTATGTTTCCGGGCAAGTGTTACAAACTTTCAGGGATGATGGGGAAGGTCACATGTATCAGTTTGAGATAAGGAACCCTGGTCCGGAAATGATCGAGTCGAAAGTTACAAGCAAAAATAATTGTGTGTAAATGGAATAATTTTATTCCTCTGTACATCTTATTTATGTGTATTTAGCTGTAGGAAACTACTCTAAAGCAATGCAGATAGCATAATGTGTAACGGACATGGTCGGTCCTGATATGCACGTCTGTAGACAGCAGTGTATGTGTACAAGTTGCAGTGTCCATCGATCAGTCCTAGTGAAATGGAGGAGTACACGAGAGCGGAATAAGCAGACCTGATTTTCGAATACGGATGAGCCAATGGGAAGAGTAGACAAGCTCACAGATTGTATCGGGGCAAGTACTCACGTAGGAGACATCCGGCCCATACCATCTTTCCACGACTGTTCCAAAGGTTAAGGTAAGGAGGGCACGTGGTGCCAAATTACAATTCCATTTCCACACAACTTTTTTTGCTTATAACTTTCGACTCAGTCATTTCCGGACAAGGGTTCCTTATCTGAAATTGATACACGTGCCCTTCCCCATCATCCCTGAAAGTTTGTAACACTAGCCCGGAAACACCCTGTATATTAAGCAAGTCTAGTTTTTCAGTTAAAGTTCCCTGTGATTCAAGTGAAGTGACGTGAATTTGAAGGTAAATGAATGGTGAACTTGGTGAATCTGCGGAAGTAAATTTGAATGAAGGAAAATACGGAGTTTAATGGTGATCTTAATGAATGGTGGAGAGGTGAATTGGTGGGGGGGGGAGGATGGGAATGAAGAAAAATTGAAGAATATGAGTAGATAAGGAGTACAATTAAAGAGAATTGTGAAGAAGAGAATTTGAGGAAAAGGATACGATATTTTAAATATATAAACTAGGATCGAGGTTGTGGTGAAGAGAGTGAAGAGAAGAAGAGAAATTATAAGAGTGAAAGCATAAAGCTTAGAGAGAGAAAATAAAGAAGAAAGAAATGCGAAGGGAAAGAAAGAAAGAGGCAAGAAGCGATTGTGAGGAAAATGGGAGCACACACAGAGTTGGAACTTATCCTTACCTCTGTTAGCTCACCACTAATCCATCCTCATTTTACCTCATCTTCGACTCACTCTCCACTACACCACATCTTCCTCCCCCTCACCACAACCCTCGTGTTCCTTCCTCTATAAATAAGCAAAGTTCAGGCTGATATAGGAAACAAGGCTTTTAAGATTCGCTATTTATCTTCCCGTCCCAAGTTCATGCCGTCTAATTGATATCACTGTACTCACATGGGTCATTGTTGCACTCTGAAGTGGAGCAATTGTTACTCCATACATAATATGGGCGAATTAAAGTGTTACGCCACAAATTGTGCTATGTGTGTGTGTGTATGTATGTGTGTGTGTGTCAGAGTCCAGTCGAAGACACGCATCAAGAGGCTTGTCGTAAAAAATTAGAACAATAAAATAAAAGAACGAACACTGAGGAGACAAATTGAATGATAAAGTTAAGGAGATCTGTGTGGGAAGAGGTGGTTAGGAGAAAATGGGCGTGTACCAATGTGTGGACACTTGGTATTGATTATACAGAAAGCTTTGACAGTTATGCATAAAACTCACTTGCTTTTGTTCTACTTCTTCAATTACAACTTTCCGTACAATCGAAAGCTGACGTGTTTTTAAGAATATCGAACCCAGATAGATGTCAGGGAAGCAAACAAACTACATCAGGTTTTCTTCACTGTCATTTCTTATTACTCTGAACAATACATTTTTACTTTTTGTCTAGCTCCGAAATAAAAATAGGTGAATATTACCAATATGTGTGCCGTAAATCTGAATTTAAAATCCAAATTATTGTATCATCACGTACCATTTTCCGGGGAAAGAAAATTGAATATTTTATGAAAAAAAAAATTAATTTTTCACTGCTACTGGTAAAATTACAACACACTAGGGATTCAAAATGCCTCATAATACTTGAAAAATGTGTACTGGATACAAAAATGATATTACATAGTTTAAAACACAACAGCAATAAAAATATTTAAAGGAATTCCCTGGGCGTCTAGAGTCTGCAAATTTGTATGAATGTGAGTGTGATTGTGAGTGTGCCGGGTTAATATTAATTAAACAATCATCACAAATATAAAAATACTTCAGGACTGTCGATGGACAGTAACCTGAACACACGTTTCAGCGCCACATTGTTGACAAGTAACTCCATCTGTTAGCACAACCATAAAGCATCTAATAGATGCTATAGCGTTACCAACAACGAAAAAATAAAATTAAAAAATAAAAATATTTCATGCGTATAATGTGAAAAATCTCGGAATTTCAACTTACATTTAAAAGAATTTTCTGGATGACTTCTGTTTATAACTAGACCCGGGACTGTATTTTACAAGGAACCAACAATAGTCTGCAAGCATGCTGGATGATGATCTTCCTTTATATCGCTTTTCAATTTCAGATTTTTCTTTATGAAATATTTTCCAATGCTCGTCGCTTACCGCTTCAAGGTTAGGAAGAAAGAACTCCAAATGAGAATGTAAAAAGTGTATTTTGAGAGACATATTACACCCCATTTTCTCATATGCATTTGACATGGTTCTATGTAGTTATCTGCCCTAGAATTTCCAAGGAAATTTGAGCAAACATCTTTGAAACTGTGCCATGCCATTTTCTGCAGCGGAACGTTTTTCCTCAAACAAAAGTCAGCCATAACTTTGTAAATTTGTGGACTGATGAAAATGCCCTCTTTTAATTTGCCTTCACTCAAAATGGTAATCTTTTCTCTTAAATATTGAAAACCACACCCTTGTTTGTTTATTGCGTACACCTCACTTTGAACTTTTATGAAATTTACTGGATAGAAGGGACTAATATCTATTTATTTATTTATTAGAAGTACTAAAGAACATGCCAACAACCATAAGAAACCGGAAATAAGTTATAAACTCATAAAATGCATTAGCTTTTGTTTTGGTTTACAACTCCCAACCCGCGACAAATGTTTCCTGGGGGAGCGCTAATCCAAAAGTGAAAACTTAGTATATCTTAAAAAACCTTACGTGATACGAAGAAAAGAGATGCATTTTCGTATTCAGCGCACACCAAACCATAAGGGACATATTGTATTAAGTCGGAGCAAAATTCTTGTTGTTCAGTTAAGAGTATCGAACCCAGGTAGATGTCAGGGAAGCAAGCAAACTATATCAGGTTTTCTGCACTGTTATTTCTTATTATTTCTTCGTTTATATCAGTTTCCTCCTTCTCTTCTTGCAGTCTTCCTCTTTTTATCTTATCGTTGTCTTTCAACTTTATTTTCCTAAAACTAGATCTTTTAACTCCAGACGAGCTGTTAAAAATCGACTATGGCGAAAACTATTTTAACACTGACTTTCAACTGTCTCCGCCGATTGTCAGTTTTTCCCCACTAGATGTCTCACGGCAGCAATAACTGATCAATAAAAGGGTTCAAATAGTTCTGTTTTTGGCCAAGATACGTACAGGAAGTAAATACATTTCATCATCAACTATTTCACTGATATTTATATGAAAAACTGAGAAATAAATGTAATTATAAAAATTTAGGGACTCTCGGATTTGAACTGGATTCTACAGGGCGATCCATATTTATGTACAACTTTTTATTACGCTGTAGTAGCGAAATCAATCAGGTTAAGTGACCGATTTCACCTCTAAAATGTACCGTGTTCCATACCATTAAAAGCACAAAAGAAGCTGTAACTTTATTTTACTTTATTGTGTTCTCAGTACGGTCCGAAACATTTAATGTAATAAGAAAAATGTAGTGTAAATTTTAAAACTTTAACCATGGCCACAAGACTGTCTGTGTACGATCGAACACGAATTGCTGCTTGAATGGAGGTGTGGCAGTCCCCAATTATGGTGCAGAGATGGTGAAGAATGGTGAAAGGAAGAAATGCGACGCTGGACTACAAGACCATCAAGAGACTTCACGCCAACTTGATTCGCATTGGCTCAGTTACGCAACAGAAGGGTGCTGGCCGACCAAAAACAGTGATCACAGAGGAGGCCAAAGCAGCCGCTACTAAGGCCTTCCAGAGAAGTCCTAAGATATCCATTCGACAGAACCAGCGGGTGTACCCTATGGGTCCGTGCAACGGTTGCTAAAGGAAATGAATTGGCGGCCATGGAAGCCACACTTTGTGAGGACTGTGATATCAGAATGGAGTTTGCGTAGTCTCTACTAGCATGGATTCAAGAGGAACCTAACCTTTTGCGACACATTCTACGGTGAGACGAGAGGAGTGTGGCCGGGTGCCAAATGAAATGCTTGGAGAGCAGTACGGAACGTTCAGCCACGTCTGGAAAAATGTGCAGCAAATGCTGGTGCTTACATCGAATTTTAATATTGGTGGAATTTAACCAATCCTAATGACTGGACTATTAGTTCATGCTACTTTGATCCTGTCATGTTAATTCATTTACTTGTGATAAACGAATAAAAAGTTGGACATAAATATGGATCACCCTGTATATCTGAATTCGAATGCTGGACGTCTGACCAACACCAGCAGCCTAAAATACAGTGTTACTATAAATGATCTTTCCGATTACAAACGTGAATAACTATCGTTAGAAGACACTTAGAAACTTGATATTGGTATCAATGGAAAGAAAAACTCAAATATTTTTGTTATGTTGGTGAACCTGTCGCATATTTATTAATTTCGTTGCTAGGAGACGATATAACAGAAAAATGGATGCAAACGAAGACAGGAGGGCATTTTGTGTGCTAGATTTTCATATATCCCAGTCTGTTCTATAAGCCGTGAAAAGGTATATGGCCCTTTTTTGTCGAGGCGACAGTCAGAGGTAATTCGTACCTAGACATGTTACAGTTATGGCTTCTTCCATAACTGGAACAGGACATCGAAGGTCTCATTTTTCAGCAGGATGGGGCACCACCCCATTACCACTTAGATGTCAGAAACGAACTGAATACACGACTTCCAAGGAGATGGATTGGACGTACTGGCTATGAAGATTTACAATGTTTGCATTGTCCTCCACGTTCCCCCGACCTCACTGCTTGTGATTTTTTTCTGTGAGGTTTTATAAAACAACAAGTGTATCAGCCACCATTACCACCAACCATTGAGGATCTTCGTGTCCGCATCACAGAGGCCATTGCACTGGTGGATGGTCCAATGATACGTGTATGACAGGAAATTGACTTTCTTACGGTTGTGAACCAAATGTTTCTCTTTCTGTTTCATGTTTTCCAGTGAGACATTTAAAAAATTGTTGGAGTTTCTGTTTCTGTTGATACTAATTTCATGTTTTCTAATTTTTGCTGATTTAAGAGTAGCACATGTCATTTAACCGAATGGATAACAAAAAAATTAGAGTTTCTCTTTCCATTGATACCAATATCATGTTTCTAAGTGTCTCCTAACGATAGTTATTCAAGTTTGTAATCGGAAAGATCATCTATAGTAACACTGTATAATTTTTAAGGCCTGAAAATCTGAAAATGGTATGAGTTTATTTTTTGTATTTTGTGGACTAGGAAAGTGTACATGTTTATTGCAGATTTTTGTTCATCCCAAACCATCTGATCTGTCCACTGAAAGAGCCAGTGAGAAAGACAGAGAGAGATAGATCTCTATTTTATCACAGTCTAGTATATACAGTTGCGAAGCTTAATACTTACTAAATATGCAAACATAGACAGTTGAAATATGCATCCATTGATAGTTGCTAGCCACCAGGATCGCTACTATCGCCTCATTACAGACTCTTTCCCTAGCAGACGATAAAATTTATTGTACTTTTGATATCGTGTTCTTTTGAAAAATTAACACCTTCCTTCCACGATTGAAATGCGAAATACTTAAGGTTTATATGTTATTTTCATAAAGTATATATTATATTTTATAAACTCACCTTCCCGGGTCTTTCGGAAGAAGGATAACTTTGACCTCTTTTTCTTAGAATTTATAGTGCAACAAACGTCTCCCTGTCCCATATTATTACTCAAATTATTGTATTTTAGCCATTTACAGTTATTACAACCGATAACGAACATTTCACAGTTTACACAACTTTTCACAACAATGCGAAATACGGCACAGTCAATGCCTTTTCGATCTAGACCAGGCCGTAATATATGTTCGGTTTTCTATTTCAGCGTATGGAGCTCAGTGAATTATTATATTATAACTTTTTTGCGTATCATTGCTAAGTGTTATTTAGTGTAATGTGTCCATAAGTTCCCTTTACGTCTTGTTGCATAATAGCCTATGTAGCAGAAATAATTACAAAACTGTGTTATTTTAATGTGAAGAGAATTTTACATGTCAACATAATCTTTTCGCATCAACATTTTAAGTTCAGAATGGAAGCTATTTTGAGGTTTAATAAAAAAAGAATTTATATTGTGATTTAATATAGCACATCTACCTTCCTTGATAAAGACAGAAAATTTATCATACCACTCTTATGAAATTAATGTACGTACGATTGTTACTTCGTCTCTTAGGTAGTAGACAAATACAAATATTCAATACTCAATTGTAGTATTAAAATACAGACAAATTAAATGTGCGGAGTATCATACATGCCATTATGCTTAATTATAATGCATAATTGCGAATTTAGGAATATAAGATATAGTAAACATAACCTATAATATTTCCATATAAAAGGCAGAGCATTGGAGACCATTAAAATTAGACAGAAAGGGGCAACTGGGACAGTAAACATAACCTATAATTTCAACGTATCTAAATATCCGTGCGGTGCAACTGAAAATTATTTAATCGTGCATAAATGAATGTACAATAATTTCGCAATATTTAATCGAAATAAAGGCAGGTAGGTCTATTACACATATGAACAACGTAATTTTCACACCAAAAATAACATTACACCTTAACTCGCAAGGAATTATGTTTGAAGTGTCTCCTAATGATTGTTTTAAATTTTATTAATGCAATTACACTACATTTTAGAGAAATATATGTTACTTTTAATGCATTCCAATTAATTTATATGGTTGAAACGCCGCCCTTCGTGATCAGTTTAAGCGAGTCATATGGTCTGCCTTACGGCCTGTATTAGATCACGATGCCAGTGACACAGTCTATTGTTCCTAGTACATACAGCACTCCAAGCGGCTAGCAACTATCGCGAGAAATGCAAAAAATCACCCCAAGCTTCGCGACTGTATATACTAGACTGTGATTTTATCAAGAATCGAGCACCGTCCTACTGCCTTTGTAGCTAGAAATGTTACCACGTGGACCAGAGATAATATAATACCTTAATTACTATCAGATGTTGAAAAGTTCATAAGTAACCTTGAATTCGTCAGAGTTGAACATCTCCGAAACGCTCCGGTTGAAACATCTGAAGGTAAACCTTATGAGAGAAATATAGCGATCGAAATAACAGATTCTCTTTGAATTTCATTGTATTGGCAGGAAGTGGGCGTTTTGGAAGGAAAGAGTAATAAAAAAAGAACGTTGTGTTATCCCTCTTCCCCTCTACTACCATCAGCTTCTTTTTCTTTTTTTCAATGAATGATTGCTATGGGTTATTAGTTAGTACTTCGTATGTCATTTGTTCCCATTAAAGGCAGTTGACAACCGGAAAGCAAAGGAACTATACAATGGGGGAGTACACAATGAAAATAACATCAGAAGATAGACATAAATAGGGGTCAATACAATAGAAAGGAGTAACTCTCCGATGTTGGCCTACCTGTGTGGGAAAATTTGCTTACTGGCAATTCATCACAAAAAATAATGTTACACATTATTGTTTTTTATAGCCGGAGTATGAGACTTTGTTTGTTTCATGTTATTTTTCTCGGAGTCAATGATGTAAGGAGGGGGTGGGGGGCATGTCTTGATGACGTCACCTGTGTCATAGGTCCGTATAATAATGACAGCGTTTGAAAACAATAGCTCAAATGAAAGGAGTAATAGTGACATTTTTCTTCAAGAAACAAATAATATTCGGAGCCACATCTGTTACACTGTCTTTAGGTTGGATTTTTTTTCTCACGGGCTACTTCATTGTTTACTATGTACGAAGACAGGCATGAAGAGTGAGAGTACAGATATTATTACACACTTAATCGGATATATCGGTGACCTAGTCGACACCGTGTTTCTCTCTGGACATAAAGGATGAGGGTTCGAGTCCGGTCGATGGCGATGAGTAGGATTTCCTTTGGACTAGAAACTGAAGTTGTGAACTCCATACAGGCATTAGCAAATTTACTCCATTTAAAATATCAAACTTTAAATGCAAATTGATGACGATGATGATGATGATGATAATGATAATAATAATAATAATAATAATAATAATAATAATAATAATAATAATAATAATAATAATAATTAGGGCTAGGATTTCGATTACCTATAAATAATGAAAAAATATCCTAAAAACAATGCATTTATGAACTAAAAATCTTTCAAAAACGCCTTTAAAAATGCCCTAAAATTTGATCTTACATAATTAGCGTAATAGGAATATTAATATTTAGACTAGTAATTAAATTAAATTCTAGTACCGGTACCAACATTCCAGTTTATTTAATTTTACATAATTTTTCTAAGCAGTAGGCCTACACTTTAATTAATTGTTTTAAAAGTTGTGTAATTCATGTTCGTATCAAGGTATGTGTTTATAATAAACCTATTGAACAAGTGTCTTCATTAAAATATTTAGGATGTCATGTCAGTTATGAAAATGAAATAATCACGTCTGCTAAAATTTTAAATTATAACCGAGCAATGGCAGTCATCAATAAAGTGTTTAAATTTTCACTACGAGGATTAAAGCTTATAAAACATTGGTAAGACCATTACTAATTTATGGTTGTGAGGCCTGGACTTTGAGGGAAAGAGATAAAACCCGAATAGTAGTCAACGAGATGAAATTCCTGCGAAGAACAGCTGGCTATACTAGATTAGACCGCAAGAATGAAGATGTTCTTCAAGAGCTTGAAATATCTTCTATTTTGAATTACATCTACAGCTGCAGAACTAACTGGCAGAAACATGTTCATCGCATGGAAAAAACTCGCTTTCCTCGTTACGTTTCTACCTACTGTCCAAGAGGGAAGAGAACACTGGGAAGACCTTTAAAGAGATGGCTTGGGTATGGATAAATATATAATAGGATGCGAAACTGCGGTCAGCACCATCTGGCGGCGGGGGGCTGAAATAAGATGATCAGCGCCCAACGTACAGTAATAGTGGTGAACATTAGAACTAAGTATTGGGTGCATTACCCAGAGTTCTCTATTTATCCGTTCGAGATATTGCTCGAAGAGCCAAGATGGCAAGACAGAAACTTGCTAATAAGTGAACATAAAGCGATACTACCTATGTATAAGCAGTTATGTTAAACAGTGATGTTTATGGACGTTGTAAAAATAGTGTTGTTGAATGTATTGTAAAGTAATAGTAATATAATAAATTGAACTGTCTAAGTAGTTCTTGCAGACTTTTCCATTGCGCTTTACAATAAATATCCAAAGAATACAATCCCAATTATCTAACCTTTTGCTTTATTTTTTGTCCCTGTCTGGTTATATTTTAATTTGGGTAGTGTAAAATAGATCGTCTCTTTTATCTTCCTGTTCGCTCCGGAAAAAAATTTTCAGTAGAAGATGCTGTGAGGAATAAAAATGTAAATGTTTTATTTTAAAATGGGTTAGTTTTGAATATCGATGAGGGTGGGAGGGAATACTTTCTGCACAGTTTAACATTTTCGTCACCAGGTGCGCTGCTAAATGCATGGAGTAATTACTCTTTTCGCTACTTGGTGCGCTGCTAGATGTAATAACGCCCCTGCCCCCAACAGGTGGCAGCAAGATCAATTTCTACAACAGCGCCTCTAGTATGTGTTACGGGAAACTCAGTAAGTTTCGCATCCTATTATATATTCATCCATGGCTTGGTAATGTAACGAGCCATTAGGCCCAATACTTATTATTATTACAAATGGCTTTTAAGGAACCCGAACGTTCATTGCCGCCCTCACATAAGCCCGCCAGCGGTCCCTATCCTGTGCAAGATTAATCCAGTCTCTATCATCATACCCCACCTCCCTCAAACCCATTTTAATAGTATCCTCCCATCTACATCTCGGCCTCCCTAAAGGTATTTTTCCCTCCGGTCTCCCAACTAACACTCTATATGCATTTCTGGATTCGCCCATACGTGCTACATGTTTTGCCCATCTCAGTCTGGATTTAATGTTCCTAATTATGTCAGGTGAAGAATACAATGCGTGCAGTTCTGTGTTGTGTAACTTTCTCCATTCTCCTGTAACTTCATCCCTCTTAGCCCCAAATATTTTCCTAAGCACTTTATTCTCAAACACCCTTAACCTATGTCCAAGTTTCACAACCATACAGAACAACAGGTAATATAACTGTTTTATAAATTCTAACTTTCAGATTTTTGGACAGCAGACTGGATGATAAGAGCTTCTCAACCGAATAATAACAGGCATTTCCCATATTTATTCTGCGTTTAATTTCCTCCCGCGTGTCATTTATATTTGGCTCTGTTGCTCCAAGATATTTGAATTTTTCCACCTCTTCGAAGGATAAATCTCCAATTTTTATATTTCCATTTCGTACAATATTCTGGTCACGAGACATAATCATATACTTTGTCTTTTCGGGATTTACTTCCTAACAGACGGCTTCTTGCCAATACTTGTTAGGATTATTATTATTATTATTATTATTATTATTATTATTATTATTATTATTATTATTATTATTATTATTAGCCTATTATTCATATTTTCGTGATTTTTGTGTACTTCTAGTAGTATATTAGTGTTTAATTAATAGTTCATAGTATTTTGTTGTTTAATTCGTAAATAACTCTTGTATATATGTAACTCTCATCTAAATCAAATTGTTGAATTCTTTGTAAGTTCATGCATATGTATATACACTTTTTGCTGGTTGTGTGGAAGAGAAGGCCTTACGGCCTTAACTCTGCCAGCTAAAATAAATCATTATTATTATTATTATTATTATTATTATTATTATTATTATTATTATTATTATTATTATTATTATATTATCTGAGTATAAAGTGAAATTTGAAAACCTTTTGGGAACTGGGAAACCCCTGGGATTTGCTCGCGGAACACACTTTGAGGACCACTCATGGCACTGTAAGCCAAAAACGCTACCAATAGATCCATGGCGGAGAAATTTATTGGTAGCTATTCTATGAAACTGTTCAATTTACAGAAGCAAGCAGAATCTCGCCCGTCCTGTACATGGGAGGACAACGTATCATAGGTATTTAGAAAAAAAAAAACTGTGTGGAGTTTAATTTGGGATCTCGTGGCACCACAAAGGTTAGGAATCCGGTATTAGCCTCCTCGTGTACTGGTGGATCACATATTGCAACGCATATTTTTTTATTCCCTCTCCATTCTCTGTCATACACATAAAAATCTGTGCTTAATTCCTTCCATTACACTCTCATTTCTCCACAGTCGAATATATGCTAGATACGGGCTGTAGTCTGTCGTTTTTTTTAATTTAATTTATATAATTATTAAAATTAGAATAGCATTCGTTACTTCAAATTCAATTACATTAACTAATTCTTCAATTTTAGAGAAAATCCAATGTAAATATGTTGCGTGTGTCACAGGGGATTAAAAATTTGTACAGACAACACTAGATTTTAAAAAAAATAATGGAGTGACACATGCAAGACTTGAATTCTATGACACGTGGGAGGCCCGGCCATCGCGGACAGCTGGCGGCTTCTCACCTAACGTAATCACGGTTCGGTTCCAGATGTAGGCCTACGTAGCATCAGATTTTTGGTGCAAAATTTCCAGATTGTTTTACTCTAAATTTCTAATTTTTAAGTACGAACTGAAATGAAAAAAAAAAAGAAATTTTCACGAAAAATATCCATTTTTTTTTTGTTTTATTCTGAAAATAATCGAACGGGTTACATCTACTGCTTCTCTCTGAGGATGACGTGAATATGTTAGGAGAAAATCCACAAACGATTAGGGAAAACACGGGAATTTTACTTGAAGCAAGTAAAGAGATAGGTTTGGAAGTAAATCCCGAAAAGACAAAGTATATGATTATGTCTCGTGACGAGAATATTGTACGAAATGGAAATATAAAAATTGGAAATTTATCTTTTGAAGAGGTGGAGAAGTTCAAATATCTGATAGCAACAGTAACAAATATAAATGATACTCAGGAGGAAATTAAACACAGAATAAATATAGGAAATGCCTGTTATTATTCGGTTGAGAAACGTTTATCATCCAGTCTGCTGTCGAAAAATCTGAAAGTTAGAATTTATAAAACAGTTATATTACCGGTTGTTTTTATGGTTGTAAAACTTGGACTCTCACTTTGAGAGAGGAACAGAGATTAAGGGTGTTTGAGAATAAGGTGCTTAGGAAAATATTTGGGGCTAAGCGGGATGAAGTTACAGGAGAATGGAGAAAGTTACACAACGCAGAACTGCACGCATTGTATTCTTCACCTGACATAATTAGGAACATTAAATCCAGACGTTTGAGATGGGCAGGACATGCAGCACGTATGGGCGAATCCAAAAATGCATATAGAGAGTTAGTTGGGAGGCCGGAGGGAAAAAGACCTTTAGGGAGGCCGAAACGTAGATGGGACGATAATATTAAAATGGATTTGAGGGAGGTGGGATATGATGATAGAGAATGGATTAATCTTGCTCAGGATAGGGACCAATGGCGGGCTTATGTGAGGGCGGCAATAAACCTCCGGGTTCCTTAAAAGCCAGTAAGTAAGTTTATTCTTAAAATATATCTCGATTCCTAAGATTTTCCTAGCAAAATTTCAGAGAAATGCGCCACTTGTGTTGGCAGCTATTTTTCAGATGTGCGCGCTTTAGATTCCCTGAAGTCTCCGCTGTTTAACTCCATTTTTCTCGATTTTTAGTTTTTGCATTTTTTTGCAAAGTTCAAAAGCTACCCGCTTCCAAAAATGTTGAAATAGCTGCATGAAATTTTTTCCACATCTCCCTCAATTTATACTTTATGAAAGTTCGTATGGATAATCACAGTGGGATTTCAAGGGATTTAAAAAAGTAATAACTTGTACAGTTGTGACAATTTTTTTTCGCATTTGAGCTACAGCAATGTAAACAATTTTTTTAAAGAAAACTAACAAGCACACTTAAAATTTCCATGCTAATTATTATTAACGACAATAATATGTTGAATATTATAGTAAAAGTAAGTTAAAAATAATGTTAATATGAGGAGACGAAGAATACAATTAAAATCATTTTTAGATATTTTTAAAATGTACAAAGTATTTATCAATTGAGCTGAAAATGTGTGTGCACTATTTACATGCCAAATAATGGTAGTGCAAAAAATGAAAACTATACGTCCAATATTTTTAAATGTTCAAATTTAATTTCTGTGTATATATTAAATTTAATCATTTCTGTATTACATTTCATTACATAAACGCTATTGGTGCATTTGAAAAAAAAAATTCGACAAATCATTGATTTTTTTTTTTTTTTTTTTAAGTTTTCAGAGTATTCTGATGTTCTTCATTTCTTTCCTTTCATCTTTCTTTCTATCTTATTTTCTTTCCTTCCTTCTTTCTATCTTATTTTCTTTCTTTCCTTCTTTCTATCTTATTTTCTTTCTTTCCTTCTTTCTATCTTATTTTCTTTATTTCCTTCTTTCTATCTTATTTTCTTTCTTTCCTTCTTTCTATCTTATTTTCTTTCTTTCCTTCTTTCTATCTTATTTTCTTTCTTTCCTTCTTTCTATCTTATTTTCTTTCTTTCCTTCTTTCTATCTTATTTTCTTTCTTTCCTTCTTTCTTTTTCCTTCTTTCTTTCTTTCTTTCTTCCTTTCTTTCCCTCCTGTCTTTTCGTTCCTTCCTTTCTCCTTTCTATCTTATTTTCTTTACTACTTTCTTCCTTCTTTCCTTACGCCGAAGGGCAAAGGAATGCATTGCCATGAATGGATGTCACATTGAGCACCTCCTATGAACAAGTGTTCAGATCTCAGAAAGTATGTGTTGTAGGACCCATATTTATTAGACATTTTTTCTTGTTTTGATGCATACTAGCATCTTCTGAAATATTGGATATCCAATATATTATTATTATTATTATTATTATTATTATTATTATTATTATTATTATTATTATTATTATTATTATTTGTTCAATTTGGAAAACATTAAAATCGGAATAAATCAAATTTTGTTTTCAATGTTTACTTTACAAGCTTCTCTGTACAATTGGCCAGGATTTCTCGCAACGTTGCGATACAATTTTTAGCTACTTAGCTGTATTATAGAGTCGTTTCAAGGTGAAAGCTGTGAATGACTGCATGATCGATTTATGTCCTCAATATTAAGTTAAATTCTGACCGGATGTGCAATACACAATATAGAATACAATACGAAAGCCTACACATAAGATAATTCAATTTATAAAATAAAATAATATTGGCTTTTTAAGTTGTAATGCAAGATTTCGCTTCGATTTTAATTTCATAAAATTTCTCTAACGCTGATTGTCATATTATGAATTATTTTGCGAATTCTCCGTTGATTATCAACGGGCGCTGCTAGCAATATATTACCACTTACCCCGGTGTCACAGTTATCCCTTTGTCACACTTACCCCACCTGATCTTACCACAAGGTTATTGTTGAGATAGCCGTGGTTAACACTTGTCCTTAATGAAACACGTGGTCAATAGATGTCAAAGAGCGATAGCCGAGCAATACAAGAGCAAGAGAGGGGAGGGGAGGGGAGGGGGCGGGAATAGAGGAAACAGTTTGTTGGAACTACAACGCGGCTTTCCCATCATACTATACCAATTTACAATCAATATTTTCATAGTTGATGTAAACAGTGGTGGGACTAATTGGATGGCTAATTAACCCATATCATTCATAATAGCTCCGAGCTATTGTTTTACTGGGAGAGAGAGAGAGCATAGTGCCACTAATAGTGGCTGCTGAGGTCTGTGTGTATATACAAATGCCAGCACCCGTCCAAAACTACAGCGCGCTCCTGTACATACAGCCGGCGAGGCGCATTGTGTGCGTGTGTTCATTGCTCACTTCTGCGACCCCTTCAATAGCAAGCCAAGGAGTAGCCCAGTGATCGGTAACAATGCACCTCTCACACTCCACTTTGACGTTTCAGATTGCAGCAATCAACAGCAAGAAGTAACTGCCTTACTGTTTGGTTAGTTCGCTTTCTTTATTACTTTTCTTGGAAAACAGTTTTCTTCACAGTGGCTCTAGTTGTAAAACATCTGGTTACAAATCCTAAGAAACAGAGTCAAATTTTGAAAAGGGAAGTGAAGACTCTTACAACAGCAAGGAATATTAAGTCCATTGTATCTTACTGTGCTTAGTAGGTGAGCAGAAAATCCCATTGCTTAGGGGAAACCCGGGCAAAGCCAAGAATAAACAATGCCACAGGCTATATTTTGGTGCTTCCGAAATAAAAACTTCATGACTTTGGTTGTGTAGGCTATACAAAAATACAGCTGACACTTATATAGTGGATAAGTTATCCACTTTGCCCTATTCACTTTGCTCGCAGACGCCACTTCGCTTTTCATTTAAGGTTATACAAAGATAAACGTCAATAATCTTCTTCTTAAGTACGGCATTTTAGAACTAATTCTATCACCTATATATTACTATCACATAACAAAGGGTTTCTGCAGTACTGCATGTTGTACATATGTTTCTCTTACCTTGATATATTTTAATAAAACAGTCAATTTCCTTCAAACACACGCTGACTTTTTCTCTCACTAGCTAGAATGACGACAAGTCAGTTCCAGCAGCAAAATCTGGTAGGGATTCTTCCCCAACATAGCAGAAAGCTCTACCTGTTAGAGTTTCTAAGAAATAGGCATTATTCTCTTTTCCCGGGTTATTCGTTTTGCCCGGGTCTATCCTATGCCAATTTTATACCACCATTTACAAGAATGAGAATGGAAAGGTATGAAAATTCTATCCGTGAAAGTTGATGATAATTAAAAAAAGGGAATGAGAAACAAACAGAGTCCAATTTTCAAAAGAGAAGTGAACATTCTTTTAACAGCAACAGATATTAAGTCCATTGTGTCTTACAGTGCTGACTAGGTAAGCAGAAAATCCCATTGCTTATGCCAGTTTTATACCACAATCCACAAGAATGAGAAAGGAAAGGTATGAAAATTCTATCCGTGAAAGTTGATGATAATTATGAAACGGGAATGAGAAAATGGAAGAGGATGATAAGAAGGGATAAAAGTTTGCGATGGTAGACAAGAAGACGAAGAAGAAGAAGAAGAAGAAGAAGAAGAAGAAGAAGAAGAGACAGAAGGTAGGAAGAGAAGGGGCAAAAGGTAGGAGGAAGGAAAGAATGTAGAAGGAGCAACAGAAGGTAAGAGGAAAAAAGAGGCAATAATAGAGGGAGGAAAAAGGCAGAGAAAAGAAGAAAGAGTAGGCAGAAGGAGCAGACAGAGGGCGTATAAGGAGAAGATACAGGAGATAGAAAGAGAAAGGATAGAAGATATGAGAAGGTATAAAATTAGGAGAAACAACAAGAGATAGAAGAAGGACAAGAATTATGAGGAGAAGAGGCTAGAAGGAAGAGAAAGAATATGAAGAAGGAAGATAGAAGGAGAATGGAAGGAGAGACAAGAGGTAGAGGAAGGAGAAATGAAAGAGATAGGAGAAAAGAGAAGGTGAAGGAGCAAAAGGGGCAAGAAGTAAGAGGAGAAGGAACAGAAGATATGAGGGACAGAATTTAGGAGAAGACCCAGGAGACAGGAGGAGAAAAAGTAACAGGAGGTAGAAAGGAGAGAAGATAGGAGGAGGAATAGAAAGGAATAGAATATAGGAGAAGTTGGGACAGTAGGTGGAAAGAAAAGATACAGGATGTAGGAGGAGAAGGAACAGGCAGTAGTAGATTATGAAAACCATATTATTATTATTATTATTATTATTATTATTATTATTATTATTATTACTTTACAGCTGTCTTAACAATCGCATAGAGACAATTTAAAGATTACCTCTCTTATATTCTGCAAACAGTTCTTAAAATGCATATTTTAACAATCACATAGAGACAATTTAAAGATTACACCTCTTATATTCTTAAATCGGTTCTTAATAATGCATATTTAACAATTTTATAGATGCAATTTAATGATTACCTCTCTTATATTCTGAAATCAGTTCTTAAAAATGCATATTTAACAATCGCATAGAGCCAATTTAATGATTACATCCCTTATATTCTGAAATCAGTTCTTAAAAATGCGTATTTAACAATCGCATAGAGGCAATTTAAAGATTACCTCCCTTATATTCTTAAATCAGATCTTAAAAATGAATATTTAACAATCGTATAGAGGCAATTGAAAGATTACATCTCTTAAATTCTGCAAACAGTTCTTAAAAATGCATATTTAACAACCGCATAGAGCCAATTTAATGATTACCTCCCTTATATTCTGAAATCAGTTCTTAAAAATGCGTATTTAACAATCGCATAGAGGCAATTTAAAGTTACCTCTCTTATATCCTTAAATCAGTTCATAAAAATGCATATTTTTAACAATCGCATAGAGGCAATTTAAAGATTACCTCTCTTATATTCTTAAATCAGTTCTTAAAAATGCATATTTAACAATCGCATAGAGGCAATGTAAAGATCACCTCCCTTTTATTCTGAAATCAGTTCATAAAAATGCATATTTAACAATCGCATAGAGGCAATTTAAAGATCACCTCTCTTATATTCTGAAATCAGTTCTTAAAAATGCATATTTAACAATGGCATAGAGGCAATTTAAAGATCACCTCCCTTATATTCTGAAATAAGTTCATAAAAATGCATATTTAACAATCGCATAGAGGCAATTTAAAGATACCTCCCTTATATTCTGAAATCAGTTCATAAATATGCATATTTTAACAATCTCATAGAGGCAATTTAAAGATCACCTCCCTTATATTGTGAAATCAGTTCATAAAAATGCATATTTAACAATCGCATAGAGGCAATTTAAAGATCACCTCCCTTACATTCTGAAATCAGTTCTTAAAAATGCATATTTAACAATCGCATAGAGATAATTTAAAGATTACCTCTCTTATAATCTGAAATCAGTTCGTAAAAATGCATATTTAACAATCGCATAGAGGAAATTTAAAGATTACCTCTCTTATATTCTGAAATCAGTTCTTAAAAATGCATATTTAACAATCGCATAGAGATAATTTAAAGATTACCTCTCTTATATTCAGAAATCAGTTCTTAAAAATGCATATTTAACAATCGCATAGAGGCAATTTAAAGATTACCTGTCTTATAATCTGAAATCAGTTCTTAAAAATGCATATTTAACAATGGCAGAGAGGCAATTTAAAGATCACCTCCCTTATATTCTGAAATAAGTTCATAAAAATGCATATTTAAAATCGATAGAGGCAATTTAAAGATTACCTCCCTTATATTCTGAAATCAGTTCTTATATATTTTAACAATCTCATAGAAATCAGTTCAGTTCAAAAATGCATATTTAACAATCGCATAGAGGCAATTTAAAGATGCATATTTAACCTAGAGGCAATTTAAAGATTACCTGTCTTATAATCTGAAATCAGTTCTTAAAAATGCATATTTAACAATCGCATAGAGGCAATTTAAAGATTACCTCTCTTATATTCTGAAATCAGTTCTTAAAAATGCATATTTAACAATCGCATAGAGATAATTTCTTAAAAATGATTACCTCGCATAGAGGCTTTAAAGATATTCTTATATTCTGAAATCAGTTCTTAAAAATGCATATTTAACAATCGAGGCATAAAGAGAAATCAGCAATTTAAAGATTACAAGATTATCTTATATTCTGAAATCAGTTCTTAAAAATGCATATTTAACAATCGCATAATCGAAATCAGTTCTTAAAATGCATAGAGATAATTTAAAGATTACCTCTCTTATATTCAGAAATCAGTTCTTGAAAATCCATATTTAACAATCGCATAGAGGCAATTTAAAGACTACCTCTCTTATATTCTGAAATCAGTTCTTAAAAATGCATATTTAACAATCGCATAGAGATAATTTAAAGATTACCTCTCTTATATTCAGAAATCAGTTCATAAATATGCATATTTAACAATCGCATAGAGGCAATTTAAAGACTACCTCTCTTATATTCTGAAATCAGTTCTTAAAAATGCATATTTAACAATCGCATAGAGATAATTTAAAGATTACCTCTCTTATATTCAGAAATCAGTTCTTAAAAATGCATATTTAACAATCGCATAGAGGCAATTTAAAGATTACATCTCTTTTATTCAGAAATCAGTTCTTAAAAATGCATATTTAACAATCGCATAGAGGCAATTTAAAGATTACATCTCTTATATTCTGAAATCAGTTCTTAAAAATGCATATTTAAAAATCGCATAGAGGCAATTTAAAGATTACATCTCTTATATTCGAAATCAGTTCTTAAAAATGCATATTTAACAATCGCATAGAGGCAATTTAAAGATTACATCTCTTTTATTCAGAAATCAGTTCTTAAAAATGCATATTTAACAATCGCATAGAGGCAATTTAAAGATTACATCTCTTATATTCCGAAATCAGTTCTTAAAAATGCATATTTAACAATCGCATAGAGGAAATTTAAAGATTACATCTCTTATATTCTGAAATCAGTTCTTAAAAATGCATATTTAACAATCGCATAGAGGAAATTTAAAGATTACATCTCTTATATTCAGAAATCAGTTCTTAAAAATGCATATTTAACAATCGCATAGAGGCAATTTAAAGATTACATCTCTTATATTCAGAAATCAGTTCTTAAAAATGCATATTTAACAATCGCATAGAGGAAATTTAAAGATTACATCTCTTATATTCTGAAATCAGTTCTTAAAAATGCATATTTAACATTGTGAAAGTTAATGTACAAATTTGAACAGTTTTAAGGTTCGCAATAAACTGACAAATTTAATCATTGTGCTCAACACGTTGTGTGTGCAAAGCAGAGCTATAAAAACATTCCTCTGAGGGCACGTGCACTTGTTTGCAGTGTGTCATTTAATTTACCCTAGTTTGTACAAAGAGGCAAAAGTGTTGATACTGATCAATTTTGCAATCTGCATGCTAGTTGTGCAATAATTATAACTATAATAATCAGCGCAGTAATAATAATTTAGCTTAGATTTGTCGTTGGTTTATTTTAAGCGTCTCCTAGTCAACATATGGCAATTCCAGCTGTTGAATAACCAACAAATTGAGTTCACGATTTGTTTGTTATAATTGAGCCGACATCGTTATTTTCCCTTGTTTAATGTATACGTGTCGGGGGTTGCTAACTCATGTGGCGTTATATAATTGGCCCCGGGTTCGATCCCTGAAAATACTAGCAGGCTTATGTTTGTTGTGTTCCAGGTTGTCATAACCTAACCACAAACCCCAGTGTGTGGAACGGAGGGAGGAAAAAGGGACGAGGGGGGGAACGGAGGTAGAAGTGGGGGTGGGGGAAAGTCACACCGATGATTTGCTTGTAATTGAGTTAATTGAATTGGCCAATGGTGCACCTCCTGTAAGTTCCCCATAGCGCTCTGTTAAACCGTGGGAAATGGCATCAAAATTACAGGTCGGCTATCCTCGGGGTAAAATTTGACAAATAGATGAAATCGATCTTTGGTTTTAAAAATGATAAAGAATCTCTATTATTATTTGTAGTTCATTTCGTGTTGTCAATCAGTGGGTAAATAGGTTTGTATGTGTATATTACAGCCGAGAGCAAATGTACCGTGTTTAGCTTTGAATACTGATAGAGAATGTTGTTTCAAAATGGAACGGTGGATGCGGGGGGACAGAGGAGGTCAGGGGGAAGCAGTGTAAATTTACATTTCATATGTGAACAGTTTGATAAATTCTATAAATATTTTTACTGGTTAGAATTCTATTAAACCAGAGGATTTTAACACACTGCCGCGACAAACAAATTATAAAAATCACAAGCATAAACAAAAATGAATTTAGAGCTTTAGAAGCACCAAATCGTTAGTCTATTGTCTTTTTATATTAGAAACAATCGAGTAACTAAATCCGAGCGCAGGTCAGAATGGCGATTATTTGTTTGCTCAAAACATGACGACGCTAATGAAAGCCAACGAATTAATATTTTAGATATAGTGGAGTACCTCCAAGCGACCTGGGTTCGAATCACGGGAGTGGCAAATAGGAAACGTTAAAAATCCTTATATAATTAGTTACAGTTATGAGCGCAGTGTAATGAAAACCACACAATGACGGCGAGGGTCACATTCAGGTTCTCCATATTTCGTCCAACAATGAGGCACTTCAGACACGTCACGCGTACGAAAATATATTCGATAAATTGCACTAAAACTCAAGTTTGGATTTGCACTTCATGAAAGATGACATGGACATTTAAATGTGACTTTATCTTCAAATTGTTCTCATAATACCCGGCTAGTTTTATCCATATTCCATCCATCCACTCATCCATCCATCCATCCATCCATCCGGGAAACGCCCATTTCATACAGAGAATATTGATACAATGGAATAATTCATGCAGGAATATTCACCCAGGAATATTGGCCCAGGATTGTAGGATAGAGTAGCAAAAATCGCACCGCTACCTAAATCGCACCACTGTTAGTTTAAAACAAATTACTATAGTAGTGTGGCATCTAGTCGTATTGTTACAATCTACCATATGAACTTCCACCATGCCACTTGATTTCTGCCACTTCTTTGTGTCAGCAGCGTGGTGATAGTATATCTAATATAATCGCTCAGGTGGATGTATATTTAGCTAACATTTTGTAACTAAGTAACGGATTTGTACGCAAAGGAATCCATAATCTTAAGACGTTATTTGTTTAAACAGGTATTATAGAACATTTAACTTAGTAGGATTTTCAAACATGTGGTGATTATAGGCTAGAATGAAGAAAATAATAACTTATGGCGTAGTATCTCAATTCGCACCACTTTGTAGGTGCCTAATTCGCACCGGTGCGATATGAGCAACTGTAGCAATTCTAACCGTACAAAAGAAGGCCCCAAAATTTTTAACTGAACTAGGAATGCATCAGGTGGGTGCAATATCAAGTGGTGAGAAGGGCGTTAATACAACATATGTGTGTTGTACAAAAGCACCAGGTATTTTGTGCCACCTATGATAATTTTTAAACGTCAAACAGTGCATCCTTCATTATCAGCTGGTGCTCCTCAAGGATCGTTATTTGTTTGCTCTGAGTCAGATTACATCAACAGTGAACTATTTGTCGAATAGCTCAAACATTTTATTTGCCACTCAAACCTGTCATAGAAAAAAGTGCTTTTCTGTATGTCCACCTATACGACCCATTCCAAAATTTTAGAAGCTAGATTATCTCGGGAAAATGGTATGCTCCTGTTTCAGCTTCCTCGTCATATACTCATAGGCCCAGCCTTTAGATGTTTCTATCTTCAAATCATTTCAGACGGCTATATCATGAAGCAGTTCTTAGGTGGCTTCGAGATAATCGTGGAGAAAAGGTGACGCAGTTTACAGTCTGAACTGCCTGGTGAAGCACATGGCAAATGTGTAACAATAAAAAACGCATTCAGAAAGTTTAAATGTTGCGTAATTTACGCTCTATTTTTCCTATTTCATTTCAAGATGCGTTACTCTCTTTCATTAATTTCAATAAACTTGTAATTTGCATTTATTACATTATTCATTCAAATACTCTTCAATACGTTCAATAATAAAAGCTTTCCTTCATCCTGTTCCCTGCAGATAAAGAGGTGCTATTTAAGAAACCGCAGGTGCTATTTAGGAAACTAGTTGTCTAAATGGCACCAGTGACGTGTGTTTCGAAAATGTCATTTTAATTAAAAAATATTAAATAAAATTCAAGAATTCTGTTTTACATCAAAGGTAAATGTTCTGGGAATGTATCTCTGTAAAGGATTGGAGAAAATAAAAACTGTATTGTTCAATAAAAATTATAAATGCTAAAGAGGTGCGATATAGGCAACCTTACTCTACACACCCAGAAACAAAATTTGGACCACCTGAATTTTCCAAATTCCAGTAAGCACTGAACATGCGCAGTATGTTGTAACTGGAGCTTGAAAAATTCAGGTGGCCCAAATTTTATTTCTGGGTCTATACATACAGTTAAATTTAAACCAACACTGACGTTTGTGTCAATTATTCATCCAAATACTTCCACAACCATCCGTGGTAATAACTGACTTCAAAACGAGTATATTTCTTCTGTTAAAAATTTGTTTTGGCATATTACATTGAAGCTTTGTTTACTCCAAGTGCCTGGCGGATATCTTCTTATAAATGTATTTAAAATAATATAATATAGCAATTTACAAAGAATATATAAACTAGCCTCAATTTATATCTCTGACTTTACGGTACAGGTATATATTGAATAGTAACATTTATAATTAACGTTACAGTCCGAGAACTCAAAAACCTGATGTGCTATGATAAATCTGATTATAGATCTGGAATCACCGCATTAATTTCAGTAAAGAACACTTGAAATTTCCTCTGTAGCAGACAATTTTTTTTTTTTTTTTTTTTTTTGTAGACCAGTGTTATGTTTCGTGACCAGAACATAGTACGAAATGGAAATATAAAATTAGGAAACTCATTATTTGAAAAGATGGAAAAATTCAAATACCTTGGAGCAACAGCAACAAATATAAATAACACTCGAGAGGAAATTAAACGCAGAATAAATATGGGAAATTCCTGTTATTATTCGATTAAGAACCTTTTGCCATCGTCTGCTTTAAAAAAATAGTGAAAGTTAGAATTTTATATTACCAGTTGTTCTCCATACTTGTAAAATTTGGACTCTCACTTTGAGAGAGAAACAGAGGTTAAGAGTGTTCGAGGATAAGATGTTTAGGAAATATTTGGGGCTGAGAGGGATGAAGTTACAGAATAATGGAGAAAGTCATACAACGCAGAACTGCACGCATTGTATTCTTCACCTGATATAATTAGGAACATTAAATCCGTACGTTTGAGATAGGCAGGGCATGTAGCACGTATGGGCGAATCCAGAAATGCATATAGATTGTTAGTTGGGAGGCCGGAGGGAAAAAGAACCCTTTGAGGAGGTGGAGACGTAAATGGGAGGATATTAAAATAGATTTGAGGGAAGTGTGATATGATGGTAGGGACTGGATTAATCTTGCTCAGGATAGGGACTGATAGCGGGCTCATGTGAGGGCGTATTCTTTAAAAGCAATTGTAAGTATTATTACTATTACTATTATTATTATTATTATTATTATTATTATTATTATTATTATTATTATTATTATTATTCTGTGTTTTACGTAAACATGACTTTGCAAATCTACTGTTCAATTACTTCATAGCCGCGTCTAGTACAAGAGAACTTAACGGAAGTAGGAAGGAATATAAAGTATGCAGCCTATAAATCAAAGTAATGGAATCAAAATGGTATCCTAGCAACTGCGTTTTATTCTGTAATGATATTTGATATCACGCTATATATTTTCGGCTAAGATATTAAAATGGTAGAAATTTAAAACATCTTTATAATTGAAGATGAGAAACACAACATCTGCACAGCAGAAAATATAATAATGTCGACTACTGTCATAAAGAATTATAATAAATTTGATCGTACGGAGAAATAACAATGATCTGTTTGCTATAAATTACGATGTAAAGATATGGAACAGTCCGAAATTGTGTATGCTAACATCCTTGAGCGCTGAAAACGCTCATTTGTGTAACGATAGGACAAAGGCGTACTGTCTTCAACATGCTCTGAGTAGGTCATATATCGTGGAGGCTCGACTGTCATGCCATCTGATGTGAACACCTTGAGGATACCCAAGCTATACGTTATCCGAACGATTACCCACAATCCCCTCTTCTGTCTGGCTTGGTCGCCATGGTAATGCTTTTCTGATGATCCCTTGTTGTCATCATTAACGAGTACATTTTTCTTACTGGAAAAAAAAAAGAAGAGCGAATAAAAAAGAAGAGAAGCAGATAGAAATATTTCTTTTTCCATCTCTCTCCTATTTTTATTGCTATTCTTTTATTTCTGTTCTTTTTTTTAATGTCTCTTTCTGATTTATAGATTAGGGAATGAGCGTCATGGACATTTAGTACTTGAAGCAGCTGCAAGAAGAAGCCGAAACAATAAATGAGAAAGTTTTGGATTACTTTTGAGTTGTGCTTCTAATGGATGTGAACAATAAATCCATAAACACTTTTGCTATGGTGCTATAGATATGTGGGCTTGTATGGGAGGGAGACGGTGTCCTCGTAAGAAAGTGATACCTTGATGTAATTCGAGGGAAATTTTTTGATGGTTAAAATAGCTGTAGCCAGTATTGTAGGATATCAGGCTAAGTACTGATAAATTCAATAATAATAATAATAATAATAATAATAATAATAATAATAGTTTTATTTTCCCTGGCAGAGTTATGGCCTTCTCTTCCACTCAACCAGGATCAAATCACATACAGAAAAATACATACCGGTATACAAATATTAACTTAAAAATAATAATAAACATAATTAAGTAAAAAGAGAGATTGAATACATATACACAATCAGTATTGACTTTAAAATAACAATAATAAATAAA
Source organism: Periplaneta americana (assembly GCA_025594305.2). Lineage (NCBI taxonomy): Eukaryota > Metazoa > Arthropoda > Insecta > Blattodea > Blattidae > Periplaneta > Periplaneta americana. The sequence continues at coordinate 153,145,344 of JAJSOF020000011.1, forward strand.
TATATATAATAAAAAGAGACTGAATACATAATCACAAATAGGAAAATACATTCTAGTATACAAGTATTAACTTAAAAAAATTAATACATATGAATATAATCTCACAACTAAAGGAATAGTACAATTAGTATGATCAGCACAGCACGTGTTACATTGAGACAATGACAATTACCTAGATATTAGTGTTAATGGAAAAATAAAGTAATAACTGTGTAAAATAATAATAATAATAATAATAATAATAATAATAATAATAATAATAAAAAAGTTATACCTAAAAAACTAATTCTGTGCATTTAAAATATTTCTAAACAACCTAATTTTAAACAACTGAGGACTAAGACTACCGCTGATTTCCAGCGGCAGCGAATTCCATGAGCGGGCCATGGCTATTGAGAAAGAACTTGAGTACAGAGATGTCTGATGACGTGGTATTGATAGCAACAGATTGTGCTGTGAACGTGTATTACGATTATGATGTGAAGGTAGGAGAGTAAACCGAGAGGCAAGGTAGTTGGGTGTGGAATCATGTATAATTCGATATAGAGGCAAAGAGAATGTACTAAACGTCGATCTTGCAAGCGGAGCCAGGAGACTCGTAGAAAATATTCCGATATATAATGATCATGTCGGCGGATATTGAAAATAAATCGGACGCAGACATTATGCACACGTTGAAGAGATCAAGAGATCTCTTTCTACTAGATTCCAATACGTACTTACTAGATTTACACGTCTAGAGTGGCAATAATTAAATTAATTCACTACATTCTTTAGTTTTTTTAATTAAAATTCATATCGACATTGAAATCTAGCTACATAATATGCTTTGTATGATAATCGTACGTTGAATTTTACTCCCTTCAGTATTTCGAAACCTACAGGTTCCAATTTCACAGTCGTATCAATCAACATCTGGAATATTCGCCTAAACTTTTCTACGCATCTACGGCGTTTCGGCCCATTTTTGAGTCATGACCACTTCAATTTTCTCTGTCTCTTGCAGCTGCTTTCCAGTGCCTGAACTGTTGAATTTATTAATTTCAAGCAGCCCAAAACACCTGGACTAAATTTCAGGAAAAAGATGAAGTGATCCCCAATTGAAAAAATAAATTATGTACTTTCAACCATCGTATGGCACCAAGGCATAATAAGCCACTTGGAATTCACTTTTTGACAGGATGATGATAATGATGAGGACGACGACAATAATGATGATATGTTTCAAATTTAACATTTTCAAAACAAAGAAAGAAAAATGCCCAAAATATATTAGAAACAGTGTAGAAAAAAATATCACCAAGAAATACCTTAGGCCTAACATCTCTCTTTTATGTTTTAATTTATTTTATTTCTATTATTAATGAGTTACTTATGCCTATTTTATAACTGTCGCTCATGCAATTGAATCATTAATAATAATAATAATAATAATAATAATAATAATAATAATAATAATAATAATAATAATAATAATAATAATAAAAATAACAATAATCCGTGGCGCTACAGCCGACGAAGGGCCAAAACCGATCAGCCGGCTGCTGGCCTCACGGCCATATGCCGAAGCAGAAGTGGACGATCATCCAACTAGCATGGAGGTATCGTGTGGTTAGCATGATGATCCCCAGCCGTTATAGCTGGTTTACGAAACCGGATTTTCGCTACCTATCGTAGCTCCCCAAGTGCATCACGATGCTGGGTGGGTACCGGTCCCATACGCTGGCCGAAATTTCATGAGAAAATGTCTTCCCCCATGAGGACTCGAACCAGCGCGCATTCCGTAACGCGAGTCCCAGGCAGGATGCCTTAGACCAGACGCCACGGCGGGGTACAATAATAATAATAATAATAATAATAATAATAATAATAATAATAATAATAATATTGTTAAATTTTTCATTCATATTTAAATGAAGAAGGTGCTTCAATGGTCATTTAGCCTATGTATTTTTCTATAAGTTATAAGCAGGGAAAGGATTTATATGTAAATACATATTTACTTATAAAGCTAATATAATTTATATTTTGCATTATCTTTATGTTTCACAATGTGTAGGGTTGAAAAATCCTACTTTTATTTTCCATATTTTTCCATATTTTAGAGTTTAGTACATATTTTCGTTAATTTCCATATATTTTCCATATTTCATATAAAACAGTCCATATTATATTAGGTTTAACAATAAAACAAAACAAAATTCCATTAACTTTTAAAAATACATTTCAACAATAGAGATTTAAACACATGTTCAGTAATCCCTTTAACATCAGAGTTATTTGAAAATTAGCAGTCCTATCAACAATGGGAAAGTAAGTTACAAAACTGTATTAATTTAATTTAAAATTTTTAACAGACTTCAGTTGTGCAGCTCAACAGTTAAATGCCAGTCAGAGTACACATAGGTTCAGTTTTGTAAATCATACTATAAAGACGGTAAATATGCCAAAAGTACGTCATTCAGTCAATTTAAAATCAAAACTAACAAGTTACATTTCAGAATTTAAAGAAGATGGTTTATCAACTGACAATAAAATATTATTTTGTAATTTGTGTCAGTGTGCAGTATCATCTACACAAAAGTTCCTGGTGCAACAACACATTACAACTAGTAAACATCAGGCCAACAAACAACTAAATTCCAAGCAGAGACAATTGTTTTTAACACAACCAACAACATCGAATGTAAGATCTGAGTTTAACATCGACCTGTGCCGTTCTCTCATCTCTGCTGATATTCCTCTCTACAAACTAAAGAATAAGGTCTTCAGGGAATTCCTTGAAAAATATACTCAACATACAATCCCGGATGAGTCAACACTTAGGAAGACGTATGCTCCATCCATCTACGATGAGACAATACAGAAGATAAGAGATGAAATTAAAGATAGTTCAATTTGGGTTTCCATTGATGAGACTCCCGACAAAGAAGGTAGACTTGTTGGTAATGTAGTTATCGGTTTGTTAAGTGAACAATATTCTGAACGAATTCTTTTACATTGTGATGTTCTAGAAAAGTGCAATAACAAAACTATAGTTAAACTGTTCAACGAAGCTATGGGTATCCTGTGGCCAAAGGGTATTATGTACGATAATGTGTTATTCTTTATTAGCGATGCTGCCCCTATATGGTCAAAGCTGGACAAGCATTATCTGTTGTATATCCTAAATTGACTCATTTTACTTGTGTGGCGCATGCATTTCATCGTGTGGCAGAAGTGGTCAGAGACAATTTCCCTAAAGTAGATTTGTTGATTTCATCAGTGAAAAAGTATTTCTCAAAGCTCCCAGTAGAGTTAACGTGTTGAAAGAAATGTACCCTGAAATTCCATTGCCACCAAAGCCAATTTTAACTAGATGGGGTACATGGCTAGAAGCAGTTGAATATTATGCCGAACATATAGACTCTATTAACAATGTTCTCCTTGCATTGGACTCTGAAGATGCAGTCTCAATTGATACTGCGAAAACAGTTACCTGTGACATAAGTGTGAAGAATGACTTAGCTCACATTCAGCATACATTTTCATGCATCATAAAAACGCTCAAAAGTCTCCAAAATAGGCACCTTTCACTATCTGAAAGTTTTGAAATTATAAATAGTACTGTGGAACAACTGAATCGTGGTAGAGGTAAAGTTGCAGATGCAGTAAGAGCTAAGGTGGACACTGTACTTTCAAAAACCCTGGATATGAAGAACTACAAAAGGTTGTTGCTGTGATGAGTGGTGAATCAACAGTGAAGATTAACTTGGACTTATCCCCAGCAGACATTGTGAAATTGAATTATGTACCAGTTACTTCTTGTGACGTCGAACGCTCTTTTAGTCAGTATAAATCTATCCTCAGAGACAATAGAAGAAGATTCACTTTTCAGCACTTGAAAGAAATGTTTGTAACCTATTGTTATGGTAACAGACAATAAAAATTGTGTTTTGTTGAAACTACATTGGAAGATAAGGTACGTCCATTATATTTTTTGTTTAGTTTGATTAAAATGTACCAATATTTAACGTACATAGTCATTTTTTTATAATTTTAAGTCCATATTTAATTCCATATTTTGGTAAAAATCCATATTTAATTCCATATTTTGGTAAAAATAACTACATATATATTTACATATTTCATATATTTTTAGTCCATATAAATCCGTTCCCTGGTTATAAGGAATAAATAAACAAATAAATAAATTATTACTATTATTATTATTATTATTATTATTATTATTATTATTATTATTATTGTACTTTAATTCAGTTTCATACAACCCAGCCATCAATGACCCTGTAGGTCATAAAAGATAACAATAGAATTCTCAAATAATTTGTATCTCTTTACCTTTGCAGCTAACATCTTCAAAACTAATATACTGTATTTCTTGAAATAATAAAAAAATGGCATTTCTTTGCTTTCTTTGGAGAAATGAAGATTTTTCGCAGAAACAGTCAATTGCCGCGAAATTTGCGACAAATTTACTGTCATAAATTAGTCACATCTATGATTAAACCTGCATATAGTTCTTGGTCCATCTCGCAGTCATCTTTCGGGCTGATAATAACATAACAAAAGCAACTAAGCAGGGATGATAAAAATATCAAACCTATTTGTCCCTCCAGAAAATCGCTTATTAAACTTCACTCCTTGAACACAGCCACTGTAGCGTAACTAGGCTATTGTATTACTTGGGTTAGCCTAAAATGACTAGAGGATTAGTTCTGATTAGTGATTTGAAATCTTTATTCAAGGATAACTGAATGCTTTCTTTTTTATGAACCATCTGCATGTCAAAAAAAGAGAGAGTGGGAGAGAGAAAGAGAGAGAGAAGGAATGTTTTGAATACCTTCCTTCTAAGGAGATTTGTTAAACCCGGCCATTACACGATACCGGGAGAAGCGATCAGAGATTGGAAATAGCGGTGACAGCCGAGGCAACATAAAAGGAGAAGCTTATGCATTTCAATACCAGAAGAATTAGAATAAAGATGCCACAAGCTCTTTAAAAAAAGAAAAGAAGAAAGAGCAGTAATCGATGTTTGAAAAAAAGGAATGCATAGAAATCTGTGAAGACAAATCATGTGGTTGAAGATTTACACAAAAGATGAGACGAAGAATTTCTTTCTTCTCTTTTTTTTTCTTGTTCTTATATTTAAATCCGAAGGTATAGATGTTTGAACCCGATCCCTTTGAGTTCCATGCGAGTGGAATTAATACGAGTTCCATATTCAAAATGTGTGTGTTTGGCTGCCGCACGGGGACGAGGTCTTTTCTCTGAAACTTCTTTTGATGCCACCCCTATGATTGTTCGATTCATCGAAGGAAGACGGTTAAGACTTCCCTCTCTCTCTCTCTCCAGTCCACCTGCGCTTATACCATGCATGGATAATACTCCCGATATCTATTTGAGAATAACATTAAAGGAAAGGGGGTAAGCTGACAAAAAATGTAGAAACAAATTATAAGTTAAATGATGGGTTGGTTGTATGAAAATCAGGAACAGGGATAAAATACACCTTATTATCGAAGTCTTTCTAAGTGTGTGGTAATTGATTCTTTGTATTTATCAGGTTTTAAAGATTGGGTATGTTTTGACTTCTTTAGTTCAGAATTCGAAGTCAAGTTTTTAAGGCGGGAGACCTGAAAGAAGAAGAATAATCGATTTTTGGTAAAAAAAAAGTCTATTATATTGATTGACATTTCATTCCTGCTTTGTGCCACATTATTAAGTATAAAGTATACATAACTAATTTATCGATTCCCAAAAAATTGAAAACTGAGTTATTAACAAATAATAATGGTTCCTCTGAAATACTAAAAAAAAAAAATTCATTTTATATCCCTCCAATTAGATCTAGAAGAAATTTGTTATTTAATATCCCAAGATCGAGAAACGTATTTCATATAAATTAGCCATTAACCCACGCAACGTAGCTGCTTTAGAATTTCATGCTATTTATCCGGGATCTTTTTTGACCCCAAGAATATTTGTTGTAGTTAATTGGGATATTTTATAGTTTAAACATTTTTAGGTTGGTAATATTGTGATACGAGTAATATTGTGATAGTTCGTTTTGAGAATTTATTACAATTTCACTGAGCGAGAGAAGGACCAGTTTTGTGCAGCAACTTATCCAAGAACATTTCCTTAATATGCAAATCTAGTCTTTCAGGTGAAGCTCCCTGTAAAGCAGATTTGAATAATTTCAAGGGAAAAATTGTTCCGGGGCCGGGTATCGATCCCGGGACCTCTGGTTGAACGTACCAGCGCTCTACCACTGAGCTACCCGGGAACTCCACCCGACACCGTCTCAACTTTTCCCTTTATATCCACACAACTCGCGTGGGCTGACGAAACGCCAGAGACCCACAACGAGTGCACACAATCTCTGTGTGACTTGGAATTGTGGTTTTCTGTTAACGTACACAGTACCCGGGATCGATACCCGGCCCCGGAACAATTTTTCCCTTGAAATTATTCATTTCCTTAATACGTTGACGCAAAAAACCGATCTTCCTCTCGCTCAGAAAAATTGTAATAAATTTCCAAAAAGACCTATCACAATATTATTCATATCACAATATTACCAATCTTTACCCTATATAGAGTATAAGCAAATTAGAAGTTTTCATTTCACCTAGAATTACTCACTATGTATTTAAATAACCAAAAATGTATTTAAAAATAGGCTTAAGGACTTTACTAATAGACGGTAGTATATTATACACACTACTTAAAGGGTGTATTTCATGTTTTGTTATTTGAAGTGTTGTATCAGTGAAGTGTGAAGTGTGTTGTGTCAGTGAAGTGTGAAGTGTGTAGTGTGTAGTGTAAGTGAAGTGTGTTTGTGTCAATGAAGTTTTTTAGTTTGTAGAGGTAGTGCAAAGTATTTGAACAGCGAAATGTTTTGAAGTGTTAGTGAAATCAGGATAGTATCAGTGGAATGTGTCGCAGTTCCAGTGCAGTGAGTGAGTTGACAGCGAAATGAGTGTAATGCTGAAGGTACTTGTGCATGTGTGAACGTATCATACTCGTGGGTTTTAGTTCGAACTTAGGTTAAGATACATATTAGATTTACTTTAAATGTTATTTTAAGTGATCGTGCTTCATTTAATTTGGGATGCTCCTCATTATTACTATTTTATTATTATTATTATTATTATTATTATTATTATTATTATTATTATTATTAGCATTATTATTATTAATTGTATTATTTTATTAATTGTGTTTATTATTAATTGTCATCATTGAGTGTAACTAGTTACCACTGCCTCCGGGCAGTTACCCATTTGCAGTGTGAAAAATACATACATATACACATGTTTAAACAATGAGTGAATTAATTAATTAAATTAGTTAAATTGCAGACTATTTATTCTGTACCTGTGTTTTATTTTTTTCAATTGTCAGACAACACATTCACTTTCCTTGAAATAAAGCACAAAAAGGAAATTGTTACTGTATAAAGTGTTAATTATTATGTTTAGATAATTACTTTAGTCTCATCACCTGCTGCAATAGAAAGAACAAGAAGCTAATTTTACAAATAGAATTAATTACTCTTGAACCTACAAAATTTTACTCATAGCCTAGTTTAAGCTGTATTTGTTTCATTTCTTCACTTTTCAAAGTACATGTTTACTTTGTTTACAACAAAACACTATCCCTGCAAAATATTTCTAACTAGAAAATAAAGACGTGTTCTATAGTTGGGGTCATCCACAAACCCAAGGAATCAACATGGAAAAAAATCAACATATAATTATGAAATAATAATTTTAATTTTAAAGGAAACTAAAATAACCAAGGATAGCAATTTTTGGATCAAACAAGGAAGAAAATGAGCTATTCCAGGAAAAAATAAAACAACGTCCTATAACATGAATGACAGATAATGTTTATAAATTTGGCTTCTGAATAACTTTTTTGTACTGGAAAATAAATCAATTTCTTAAATCAGTGAACTGAAGTTGCATAACATTTCAATTACTCATATTAATCCTCGACACTTAACTGGGGTCTTTTCTGACCCCACACCACATTTGTTTGTTAATATCTACAACCATACACTCCAAAACGTTCCAGTGACCTATATATAAAGCTGTAGCTATTGAGTCACTGATGCCATCAATTTACATCCTACGACACCATCTTCATTTCTCGTCCTGAGCTACCTTTCTAGCACCATTTTCTTATCTTTTAACCAAGTTACATTCTATAGTGATCATTATATTATAAAATTCCTGATATCTTATCATGTTTTATTCGATATAAATCTTACTTCTATTATTTTTTGCCATATGGCAATTTCACAAGTTCGGAAAGATATGAATTAATATTTTATGATGTGACAGAAACTGTTCTAAATTAAATATGCCTAATTGTCGTCTTTGTTTGACCAAATAAACATGTTTTTTATGAAGTACAGGAATGTTAATAAATAACCTTTAGATATTAGAATATTTACCATTAGGTCTAATATTTTTAAGAAGAAGATGTACATATAAATTACTAGACCTAGCTTTATTTATTTACAATTCATATGTTTGACCTAAAAATTTACAGGCACTTAAGTCTAAGGCAATATCAGGCTAATACCATTATTCTGGCCTTGGAATGCATCATCTTCATGTCAAGAAGAATACACTTTCTTGTGCCATGCTTTTGATTTTCAACATACAACGGACACTGCAGCAAACCAAATTATTTGCATGGCTATAGAGAGAGACCTTAATTAAGGATGACCACGAGGCTCCAGAAATTAACAGCAAATAAATGAATGGCTGTTTGTTAAAAGTCCAGAAAGACAAATTTTACAGGAGTAACAGGAAAGTATTTCCTGCTTGATAATGTAAGTTTATTAATTTTCTGAATCATTGAAATTAAGAAGTTATGCTTAACTCACATGCATTAAAGTTCTATTTGGAAATATAATCAATCATGCCCTTGGTAGGGGCCCTTAAATTAGCTGGACTTATGCCTTTTTAACAAATAATACATTTTAACAGGATGTTTTGTTTAAATATAATATAAAAGAGTTTTGAATGAAAAACAAAATTTATTAATATATATTATACTCCTTCACTCTGCCATTTCTTAAACCGGGACGGACTGTAAAGAAAACAAATAAAGCAATGTTGTATATTATTCTATAATTTTGCTTAAATTTAATTAATGTCATGTCCGCTAATGGTTCGCTCATTCAATCCATTTCTAATCCTAATGACCGCATTAAATACCTTGGTATTAATTTTAATGATGAAATGGTTTTTGATAAATGTGCAGTTTTTACCATATTCAGTAAAAATGTCTCTAAACTCTGTCTCTCCCCTTTATTAAAACCTGATCAGAAGGTAACGATTATGAATCAATATCTCTGGCCCACTCTTACTTATCCCTTACAGTGTGCTCCACTCTACCAAATCAAAACCAAATTTCTTAATAATTTAGATAAAGTTACCAGAGGAGCATGCAAAGAGCTTATTGGTCTTCCTCATAACTGCCCAGACGGAATGCTTTACTCCCCTAAAAAATATCGTGGTCTTTCGTTAATGAAAGCATATTGGGAAGCTTATGTGCAACACATAAATATCTGTAATACTCTTCTTCGTGTTGATGACTCCCATCTCCACAATGTTAGGGACCTTGTAAGTGAAAAAGTTTCTGCTCTGTCAAAATTGAATATCACAGCTATTGATGCTATCAACTGGTCAGGTCGTAAAATTCGTAAACACTTAAGAAATGACGCATTCCAAACTTGGACAAACCATACCTTGCGTGGTAAAGGGGTTATTGTTTATAGTGATCTCCCCAAGGCTAACTCATGGGTAAGCAATCGAAAGGGCCTATCTTCCTCAGAATGGACCAATGCTTTAAAAATGTCAAGCAATATTTCGGCGGTTCGCGCAATACCGGGCAGAACTCTAAGCACAACCCGCTGCCGTCATCCAGACTGTAGCGAGCTTGAAACACTTGGACACGTGCTTGGACAATGCCCCAAAGGCGAGCTGCTGATCAATGCTAGACATCATTGTGTACGACATGCTTTGGCGATATCGTTAAAAACTTTAAATTGAGAGATTCATGAGGAAGTACATTGTGTATCATCAGATGGTTCTTTTAGACGGGCAGACATTATTGCTATCAACGGACGCTTAAAACGGGCTCTTGTTCTTGACCCTACTATCCGTTTCGAAAGAAACCTAAATCAGGCCACCGAGGTTGATATTGAGAATAAGTCCATATATGAACCTTGTCTGCCATATCTTTCTCAAAAGTACAACGTCCCTCTTAAACAATGGTCCGTCATTGGTTTGCTGTTTGGCAGTAGAGGTTCAATCACAAAATTCACGTGGAATTATCTTAAGGAACTTCACATTCCTTTTGATTATGTAATGTCTATTCTTATAAATATTATCAAGGATTCTCTTCAAATATTACATCATCATCTCTATTTCAATTAATCAACTTATATTTGCCTTCAACAATTAACTTTCTTTTTTCTTTAATGTATCACATCACATTATTGTACATGTTTATTGTATTCAGGACCCTTGTGGTCACTCAAAATTCTTTGAGCTGATGTCTGTAATTTAGAAATTTATTTTACCAACATTTCTGTTATTTTATAAAACTTATAGCATAAAAAGGTGTTGTATCCTTATAGTCCACAATACCCCGTAAATTTAATGGTTAACGAAATAGCTTGCTCCAATAAAATTAGTTTAAATTGATATAATACTGTTACTGACGAAATCCTCTTCAATTATGTTGGTTGTAGAATAATAAATGGTAGACTGATTGATTGATTGATTGAACCGACGGCGCCAGAGAGCAGTTCAAGATGAGTAGGCAAATGCACTACCGCCTGAACTATGCTAGTGGAATTTTCCACTGTTAATATAACTAGGATGTAGACTTGATCTTGATGTCACATTAAATTTGTATAACTTACATGCATATAAGAGACTTTTCTTCGGAAAAGTTCGTACGTTACGACTCAGGGAAACTCCCACATCTATTAGGAAGATATTTAGAGGATTTTGTTGCTAGGAAAGCGCTTCGAGAAGAGGCCCTGTAAGTCAATATCAGTACAAAGCGAATCGAACCATCCCCTCGCCTGTACTTCGCTCCGATTTCCTTTGCGACCAATACATTCTCCTTGTTATCTCCTTATCGTCTTTGAAAGATTTTCTTCTCCACTCAGCCTCGCTGTAACTAACTATGAGGTAAGCCGAACGAAGACTTATTGGAGGGAGGAGATCTTTTCTGCCACTTGCTATAATAGACAACACAGCTCCGAGCCGGTTCGAAAGATTTCACGTTTCATCGATTTCAAATCCGAACTGAAAGAGCAAATCCTGTTTGGGGTCGTTCAGTGCTTAACACTTTGCTGGTTTGTTTCTTTGGTAGCCTCAAGCATGGAGGCTACATTGGAGTGGGTTGTACGGAGGATTCAACACGTCGCATATTCCTTAGTCGGTTATTAAACAACTCTGCATCAACTACTGGGTATCTGGACGAAATTATGTAACAACAAACCAACTAGCAATTTTGTAAAAATAGCATTTTGGTGTCATCTCTAGGCAAATGGCTGAAACTATAGGCTATTTAAGAAATACCTGAACACATGATTTCTTATATATTTTTTCTCAACATTAATAATAACAACAATAATACCAACTTACTTGCTACTTACAAATGACTTTTAAGAAACACGGAGAATCATTGCCGCCCTCACATAAGTCTGCATCGGTCCCTATCCTGAGCAAGATTAATCCAGTCTCTACCATCATATCCCACCTCCCTCAAATCCATTTTAATATTATCTTCCCATCTACGTCTCGGACTCCTCAAAGGTCTTTTTCATCCAGTCTCTCAACTAACACTCAATAAGCATTTCTGGATTCGCCCATACGTGCTACATGCCCTGCCTATCTCGAACGTATGGATTTAATGTCCCTAATTATGTTAGGTGAAGAATACAATGCGTGCAGTTTTACGTTTTCTCCTGTAACTTCATCCCTCTTAGCCCCAAATATTTTCCTAAGCACCTTATTCGCGAACGCCTTTAGTCTCTGTTCCTCTCTCAAAGTGAGAGTCCAAGTTTCACAACCATACAGAACAACCGGTAATAAACTGGTTTATAAATAAAATTCTGTCAGCTTTTTTGAGATCACAAAAGTTTCTCAACTGAATAATAACAGACATTTCCCATATATTCTGCGTTTAATTTCCTCCCGAGTGTTATTTATATTTGTTACTGTTGCTCCAAGATATTTGAACTTTCCCACCTTTTCGAAAGATAAATTTCCAACTTTTATACTTCAGTTTCGTACAACGTTCCAGTCACTAGACATAAACATGGTCCCTATGTTAAGCAAGATTAATCCAGTCTCTAACATCACACCCCACCTCCCTCAAATCCATTTTAATATTATTATCCTCCCATCAAAGTGTTGATATCCCCAAAAATCTTTATCCCTCAGGTTTTCCAACTAACATCATATATACATTTCTCTGGAATCACCCATAAGTGCCGCCCTCACATAAGCCCGCCATCGAACCCTATCCGGAAAAACCTCAACCAGGTAACTTGTCCCTACCAGGATATGAACCCACGCCCGCACGTTATGCGGTCAGGTATGCTAACCGTCACTCGACAGTAACAGTCTGCCCTGGTGATGGAAACTGTAAGTGGTTCCGTAACGTTGAATTTATTTATTTATATATTTATGTATTTATTATTTATGTATTTATTTATTTATTTATTTGTTTATTTAATCTGACAGGATTAAGGCAATCTTACCAGATAGCACGTATAAATACAAAAAGAAATACAAACATTAATGAAAACAATACAAATTGAATTAAAGCCCTATAGAGGGTCAACAGGGTCAAAAGGACACTATAGAGCTCTCATCGAGCTAAATTATCAAGATCAGGAGACGGTGGAATACACAAAAATCTAGTTTTGAAATCAGGAAGTAATTTCGAAATATGGAAAGATTAAGTTTTGACGCACATTGCAGAAATCCTAAATTTCACTGAAAGAGGAGGAGGAGAAGAAGAAGATGATGATGATGCTGATGATGATGATGACGACAAATCAATTTATGTTACATTGCACGCAATTAGCCTTAACTAATTGAAGACTCACTTTTTTATGAGAATGTCGACCCGAAACCTCCATGAAAAAATCTGCAGTAACCATTGAAGAAGGTAGAAAGACCAGAAGTATATAAAAGGTCATTGAAGGGGAAAATCTCTTACTCAGAAACCAATATCGTCTTGGTGGAGATAAAAAAAAATACCGAATGAAAAGAGAAAATAAAAAGCTCTCCTCTTCGCGTTCTTTGATCTGCTCTCTTTTTTATATAGAAAAGAGGGTGTAAAATCAACCACCTTGAACGAATTGGAAGTCGCAAGAAAGTCGCACGAAGGCCAGCACTTGAAGCTGAAAACCTCTTCATAATTAAATGAAATCAATTGAAAAGTAAAGTTTTCACCAAGCAATTAAGAAGTGACACTGAATTTATATTAAAATAAAATTCTAATTCTTGGCAGAAAGAGTTGTGACTTCTATTTAGCTTGGTAAAAGTTTTTACCAACTACTTTTATAGCTCACAATGAATGAATGACAAATAAAATTGATTTTATTATATTACTTATAGCCTATAAAAGTACAGGGTTATTAAAAACTCGCGAAAGATTTGAAAATCCTCTAACTTTGTTAAGAAGTTTCTTTAACAACTGACGGATATTTGACTGTTCATCATTCACCTATATGAAGCCAGTTGGGTAGACCAATTTACCAACAAAATCCACCTTGCCCAACAGAAGTTATAAATCGGGAGTATAGTCTACCGGTGATCGAACCCGAGCTCACAGGATTACAAATCCAGTGCTCTAGCCACTACATTACTGTGTCGCCACAGACTAATACAGTCACGAAGCTCATTATGTAGTAAATATGCATCCATAGATAGTTGCCAACCACTAGGATCGCTAATATCGCCTCATTACAGACAATGCGAAATAATACCGGCATAGTCTATTGTTCCTACCACCCTCACAACTCAAGCTTCGTGACCGTATATACTAGACTGTGGTGTCACTTTTGTTAAGAAGAAGTTCAGAGAAAAATAATAGTACAGTTTTGTTTATAAGATAAAAGAAGGTCATGTTCATAGAAACGTGTTTCAATTGATTCACTATTGTTGCTATGACAACTGAAGTAAGTGAACAGAATTCCAAGCTTTTTTGAGTGGCTAGTGAGCTAATGTGTTTTTTACTCATGCCAGAAAATAAGGGTTTTTAGGAATTGGTTTGTACTGGATAAACACTATTTTATAAACAAAATTGTATTATTATTATTATTATTATTATTATTATTATTATTATTATTATTAGTATTATTATCATTAATTCATTCATTCATTCATTCACTCACTCACTCACTCACTCACTCACTCACTCATTCATTCATTTATTTTCTTCCCTAGATTTTACATCAGCAATGAAGCTTTAAGATGTGGAGCAAGTAAAAATTTTACAAGATTAAAATTAAAATTTTTACAAATTTTTACAGTTTTACAATTTAGTAATGTTCTACCATTTTTACAATTTTGTGCTATATTTTACAATATTTTGGTGAGATGTAGTGAGATGAGGTGAGGTCCGAGGATTCGCCAAAAGATTACCCGGCATTTGCTTTTTTGGTTGGGGAAAACCTCGGAAAAAACTAATCAGGTAATCAAATCAAAGGGGTTGATGCCGAGGACTCGCCATAGACCATCCGGCTTCAGTCCCACGGCTGGGGAAACCTCGGAAGAAAGCATTCTATAAAAGTACTTCTTATCGTAATATTCACTGACTCTTAGGACAAAAATCCACATTTTTTCCTTAAAGTCTTTCAAACTTTTATGACATGATTCTTGGGAGTAAACTAAGCAAATTATATAATTCGGACTTGACAATCGAATTTGGGGGCTCAAAGAAAAAATGTTTTTGGAAAAAAAAAATAATAAAATTTTGAATCTCCCTAACTGCGTTAGACTTCTCGTTATGAAAAGGAATTTTAAAATGTTACATTTGTTTGGATCAAACTTCTGCATATTTAAAGGACAAAACTAAAATTCATTCAATCATTTATTGTCATAATACAGTGCTTTCTTAAATTGATTGAGCATATTGAGAATTAAATCAATGGCTTCCCTAAAACAGACTGTAAAATATTTCATATAAATTTTTTTATCTAGAAAAGTAAGCAAAAATGAACAAAAATTGTATTTAACTTTTTTTGGTTGAAATATCTAAAAAAATAACCACCTGAAATTAATGATATCACTTATGATTCACTCTCTATAACTTGATTTTGTACAGAGTGATTTATATAGAACTGACACATTTCTTTCTTTAATTACTCCGTTGGAAATTCATTCAATGTCCCAATTTTAGCACCAAATTAAGCAGAATGTTCTGGAGTTTCGATTCCTTGTCACTAGATGCGCAGATGTTTATGTTTTATTCCTATTGTTGGCAGCTGTTTTCGACATTTTGTGTCAACGTGAAAATGCAGTACACATTAAATCAACGACTCTTCCTTGTGAAGCAATACTGGATTACGAATTCAATTACAGCTACTCAAAGGGCATACCAGAGAGAATTTGGTGTTCGCAATCCTCCCAAAAGAAACACAATACTGGGACTGGTAAACAAATTGAAAACAACTGGATCTCTGGTGAGTGAAAAGGGCAAGCATCGTTCATCTAGGCTTCCCACGGTTGTTGTTGACGTAAGAGCACGACTGGAGCAGTCACCCAAAAAATCATTAAGACGTTTGTCGCAGGAGACAGGGTACACCTACTCAATGTACCAGAGAGCCTAAAGCCATATAGGGTTATGGTTGTTCATCAGCTACAGGAACCAGATAAGGATAAAAGATTGAATTATTGTCGTTGGTTTCAGACGTTCATTGTGCAAAATCCTACCATATTGTCCATCACATGGTTCACAGATGAAGCATGGTTCCATTTATCCGGTTATGTGACGACCGAATAATTTCCAGGAACCTGTGGCCACCGAGATCTCCGGATTTGACAACGCCGGACTTCTTTCTATGGGGTTACTTAAAAGACAGGGTTTACGCCATACGTCCCCAGACATTGGACGATCTGAAGCACAACATCATACAGGAGATTCAAGCTAACAACAGAGTCCTCCAACGAGTGGCCAGTAACATGGAACGACGTGTTGAGTTGTGCCTTATACAGGATGGAGAACATTTTCAACATTTGCTATAGAGGTAAATAATCTCCCAAAATTCCTCTACATTTTAGGTATAATAAGTTGTCGCTAGCACAATTCGTTTTGAAACAATTAATGAAAGAAATGTGACAGTTCTAATATAAATCACTCTGTATAAGCCAAGTTTTATTGTAGTAAGAGATCTCTGTATTTATTCATAGTCCTGATTTTATTACATGTCTCACTGCATATAGTTTGTCCCCAATGTGTACATATAGTGAGATTTATAATTTGTATATTGGGGTTAGAATTTTTCCGTAGAAAGTTAATATTGATAGTACACATATGATGATATTTTAATGAAGTGTGTAGAGTGATTATTTATTACAAACTGGAAAGTACGACCCACCTTCTGGAACGTCGGAATTCTATTGGATACTGGTAGTCAAAGGACCTTTGGTTCCACGCATAGGATATTTTATCACAAATTAAAGTGGAGTTTGTGTACCTTACAAGAGAAAACATATTGCTAATTTTTTTTACATAGGATTTCAAAATGTCATGACCTATGGTTCGCTGTCCGTGGGATATGTGAAATCCATGCTGAATTTAATGAATTTGTAATATTTTAACGAAATTTTCCTCTGTCAAGTTTACTATGGTTTGAACTTTTTAATTCACCGATTTGAAATCTAAATTGTGCAGATAATCTTACTTAATTTATCAAATGGAATAAGTTAACAACATTTTATGTATAATTTAATGTGTAAAGCGTAGAATTTCGTTGAATAAATCAAATCCTGGAGAATTCAATTTACAGTGTTGTCAGAGACATAGTCTCTGATATATGAAAATAAAAGATAACTTTTATGGTTGACATACAGGGTGTTTCAAAAATACTTTGTCAAACTTTGGGGGCATGTTCCTTACACCAAAACAAAGAAATAAGTTCATGTAAAAATTTGTCCGAAAATCCTTAATTTTTTTAGTTATTAATGAAAGATTTTTTTTATGTTATTGGGTTATTTTACGACGCTGTATCAATATCTAGGTTATTTAGCGTCGGAATGAAATGAAGGTGATAATGCCGGGGAAATGAGCCCAGGGTCCAGCACCGAAAGTTACCCAGCATTTGCTCGTATTGGGTTGAGGGAAAACCCCGGAGAAAACCTCAACCAGGTAACTTGCTCCGACCGGGATTCGAACCCAGGCCACCTAGTTTCGTGGCCAGACGCGCTGACCGTTACTCCACAGGTGTGGACATTAATGAAAGAACACAACGAAACATGGCAGATATTGTCAACTTCATAGTAAGTGTTACAACGTTAATCAGTTCAGAAACTCATAACAAATGTTCAAAATGTTCTCCTCTTGCTTTCACACACGCATGGACTCGTCGGATCATGTCCTTGGCAACACACAGCCATCTAGGATACAATGGATGCTTCAGCAGACTTGTATCAATAACATCATTAGATTAATCTATTATTATCGGTTACAAATTTAAGTTAAGTTGTTGGATTGTATCTCGATATCTCCAAACGTGTTGAACGTAAACTTTCATTGTTATGTGTTTCTGAATTGATTAAAGTTGCAACACTTACTACCAAGCTGACAATATCTAACAGATGTTTCATTATGCTCTTTCATTAATAACTAAGCATTTTCGGACATAATATGTTTATATGAACTTTTTTTCTTGCTTTGCTGTGAGGAATATGCCCCCAAAGTTTGTCCAAGTATTTCTGAAACACCCTGTATAACTAAGTTTCAAATGTCTAAAATGTGTCTACTTACTAAAGTACTGACATTGAAAATTCCAAAATAACGTTAAGGTTCACTACATATGATGTAAAATGAAACAATGTCAATGTCTGTTTGCTGGAATGTTGAACATGTAGAAGATCTATACTTAGAGATAGTTTATTTATCGATTCGAGATCTACATTACGTGGGTGATCTCAGTACAGTTATCAAAATTAGATTTAAATGCCGCAGGGATAGACTACAGGCAAGACTGTCGGCTTCTCGCGCTGAATAATCAGCATCGATTCCCGTTGATTCAATTTAAAATGGTGGCCAGATTATATCGTCTGTAACAGAAAAATTTAATATACATACGATAAAAATTATCAGCATTTGTGATATTCCTGTTGTAGAATTTTTATTTTCATATAAATAAATAAATAAATAAATAAATAAATAAATAAATAAATAACTAACTAAATAAATAAATGAATAAATGAATGAATAAATAAATAAATAAATAATAAATAATTAATGAATAAATAAATGAATAAATGAATGAATAAATAAATAAATAAATAATAAATAATTAATAAATAATTAAATAAATAAGTAAATGAATAAGTAAATAAATAAGTAAATAAGTAAATAAATAAATAAATGAATTAGTATATCAAAATGATAGCCGTCGAAATCTTGGATTTAAAATACCGGCATCCTAATCATATTCAAATGAACAAAAAAAGAAACTGTAAATTAATCTTAGAAAAATACATAATAACATAAAAAAAAATAATAATATTCTGCTACAAGATGTGGTAGCTATCAAAACGATAGGAATTTATTGAAAATAAATAATATACATTGAATATTATAAAGACGAATAGAGATGGTGATTGATGACGTTCAATGAAGATTTTAAAATGGTTTATGCAATTGCCTGAAGAGTCTTTTCAGGAACCTTCAATTTTCTGAGGATCTCCAATGTAAATATGGGAATTGTTGCTCGCGCACCAAACATAAGTCCAATAACATTCCAATCTTGAATATTATATTTATGACTGAGATCATCACAGCATGGAAGGTAAATAGCACGCTTCTCTTCATGTACCTGCTTTGGTTGATATTCATTAATTTCAAACCTTACTGTTGGGTCATGAATAAATCAATGAATCAATGAATGAATCAATCAATCAATCACTCAATGAATCAATGAATCAATCAATGAATCAGTCAATGAATGAATTAATGACTGAATCAATGAATGAGTCTATCAATGAATCAATAAATGAATGAATGAATAAGTAAATAAATAAATAAACAAATAAACGAATAAACAAATAAACGAATAAATAAATGAATAAATTAATAAATGAATAAATAAATAAATGAATAAAAAACTCAATAAATAAATGAATAAATAAATAAGCTAATAAATAAGTAAATAAATAAGTAACTAAGTAAATACATAAATGATTAAATAAATGAATAAATAAATAAATAAATAAAGAATTAAATAAATAAATAAGCCAATAAATAAGCAAATACATAAATGAATAAATAAATTAATAAATACGAGTAATGTAATAAATGAATAAATAAATAAATATTAATAGAATAATAGTAGTAGTAGTAACAACAATAAATTATTATTATTATTGTTATGATGATTATGATGATGATATTATTATTATTATTATTATTATTATTAATGTATAACGATAAACATGTGACAACGGTATGGTATCGAATTTTTAATCAATCAATCAATCAATCAATCAATCATGTTTATCAGAATTACAATAGCGTAATTATAGACGATGGTCAATAAAAACAAACAGATTAAAATAATTCCAAGTTCAAATGGCTGTCAAAAAATTCATTAATATGACCATGAACATTAAAAAAATGAATTAGGGATAATACTGTGACAGCGACGTGAGATTCGAACTCACGACCAGCGTCCCGCGAGAGAGCATATCGCGCGGGCTTCACGGGGAAAGGGGAAAGGAGCCTACACGCGAGGGAAGGCTGCGCGCGCAGCTGCTACTTAACGCAGTGAATGTGGAACGACCTTCTCGACTATTCCAGAAGTCCGTCGAAGTGGAGATATCGAGATAATTCTCTACACACCTGTAGAAATTTCTCGCAACTATGATTTTGCTATAAAAGAAGAAGCGCCAGCGAACTAGAGCAGAGTTTTCAGTTATTCAGTCAGTGAGTAAGCCAGAGCAAGCAAGCCAGACTTGTGTGCCGGAGTTCGACTCGAGTGTGCGTCCGCATCTGCGTCAGCATCCGAAGGCCTGAGTTCGAGTGCAGTGGACCGCAGTTGGAGGGACCTGAGTTCGAGTGCAGTGGACCGCAGTTGGAGGGACCCGAGTTCGAGTACAGTGAACTGTCTCTGAAGGTCTCTGGTTCGAGATACTGTGAACTCGAGTGACTGAGATAGAAGAACTGTGAACTGAGAACTGGTAGTTGTGATTTGTAAATAGTGCTTTGTAAATATTAGTTAAGATTAACAGTTCATTGTTGTGCGTAATAGTCCAAGTAAATTGTCATTGTCGTCGGTGGAGTGCTATAACGAATACTGTGTTGAGTGAAAATCCAATTGTTGACGAGAGCGTTTAAGGCGAATTGTAGAAAGGAATTATTGTTGTGACGAATAAATTACATTGTTGTTACTAATAAAATTCACAATACGTAATGTTTTTTCTGCAAGATTAGAACACTATTAACATTAGCACCGTTACCACACAAACAAATATCATAATGAAATAATACACTATGAAAAAATGCATAATAATGACTGAACGTCTAAGCCTTTACTCTTGTCTAGGTGTTTTGAAATCTCTTTTCGAGTTTCTTAACTTCTTATCGTCCTCATAAGACAAATACATGACATGCCGGTTCTAACTCTATGAGCAAGCTACCACGACAGCCACAATAGACCAACTTGCGAGCTTCGGCTATTATAGTTAACTCCGATGGATATTACGTCAGCTGTTCATGTTACAACAGGGCAACGAGACTAGAATTCTTCCGGGTTTAACTTCGAACATCTCATCTGGACCACACTAGTGTGTGTTAGGCAGACATATACTATCATCACAGCAACAAGGAACTAACATTTTTCTTCTTGCACCATCAGTATAATAATGTATTACTTCCCCTGTACCAGATTGTATAAATCAACCCCTAAGGGTGGTTATTGTTGGGTTTAAATGTTATTGTTTCATCGTCCAATCTACTAGCACTAGTTATGACGTAATTTGTTCTACCAACCAAAGCATCAGCTAACTACCTGTAAGTTTGTGTAAAGGAAACTGAGAGAGTACTGGAGAAGTAGAGAAGGGGGTGTGAGGAGGGTGGGTGGATGAAGAGTGAGAGAGTGAGAGAGAGGGGTTGGTTCGTTAATTTCCAGTTGCTAGATACTGATTAATGATTCATGGTAAAGGAAAATATTTACTCTACGGACTTGGTATAGGGGGAAGCACTGTTAGTGACTACATGCCAACTAATTCAGTGGAACAACGATTTATGTCATCTTTTCACTATCATCCCCTTAACGTGTGATGATTGTGATTTATCGTTTTCCGAATCTCAAAATTTCAGAGAGACACTTGCCTTGTTCACTAGATCCAGTAAACGAAAGTTCTTTCATTTCTACAATAAAATAATTATACGATATTTCAAGTCCACAATTGGGGATTAACGGTTAGCGCGTCTGGCCGCGAAACCAGGTGGCTCGGGTTCGATTCCCGGTAGGGGAAAGTTACCTGGTTGAGTTTTTTTTCTGGGTTTTCCCTCAACCCAATATGAGCAAATGCTGGGTAACTTTCGGTGCTGGACCCCGGAGCATGGGGAAAGATTTCATCAATAAATATGTAAATGAAAAGATTTTTAACTACAAAATTACATTTTCCTTACGAATTTATCACAACAATTGTTACAAATCACTCCACTCTTGTAAATTTTTCAAGACTGTACATTAGGATGCATAATTAAACTGTAAAGAATCAAGTTCCTAAAGTCGTATGATTTGTAACAATTTTTGTGATAAGTGCGTAAGAATGATGTCATTTTTAGTTAAAAATTGAAAAATAAAATCTGTGCAAAACAATTAACAACACATTTTTAGCTTCAGAACACTAGCCAATTAAAGAAATGACACTTCTGAATAGTTCATTCTCTATTTATTTTGTAATATTTTTTACCCTTAAAACTAAAGAAAAAAGGTATTTTACTAACAATCTGATATTAATGTAACTTTGAAAATATTGAGATTAGGACAAATGTTAACTGTATATAACGTTTTTTGCTCAGAATGTCTTCGGAAATACAGTAAAGGCTGGTTCACAATAAACCGGAAAAAGGGAACGACAACGAGAACGAGAACGGAAATATTGTTAAAATAAATGTATTTAAATGTAAGGATTCACAATAGTTAATTGTGAATGCTCACATTTAAATACATTTATTTTAACATTATTTCCGTTCTCGTTCTCGTTGTGGTTTCCGTTCCCGGTTTATTGTGAACCAGCCTTAAGCTCCGTAAGGGACGGTAAATCCTCGTAAATCACACTTTATTTGCCGACTGTAGAAATTAAAGGTGTTACGTGGAAATCAGGTTGAGTTAGGTTAGCAATAAAATACAGTTCCCTAAGAAAAAAAGCCGCCCGAATCTTGATGGGGTCTACCTGTATCTAGGCAACAAGTTTCGCATGACTGTCAATAAGTAACTTATGTACAGCCGCTCTTGTTTACCGCACATGCGCAATGCGTTGTATCTGGAACTTTGTAAGGAGGGCCAATTTTTTTCTAGAACTGTACGTTATATTTTATAAAATGTCTTCAGTGACATCTTATGATTTGAAGTGGATTTATTTATTTATTTTTTTAATTTTATTGGGTTATTTTACGACGACTGTATCAACATCTAGGTTATTTAGCGTCTGAATGAAATGAAGGTGATAATGCCGGTGAAATGAGTTACCCAGCACCGAAAGTTACCCAGCATTTGCTCGTATTGGGTTGAGGGAAAAACCCCGGAAAAAAACTCAACCAGGTAACTTGCCCCGACCGGGATTCGAACCCGAGCCACCTGGTTTCGCGGCCAGACGCGCTGACCGTTACTCTACAGTTGTGGACTCTTGAAGTGGACTTTCTAAGACTTTAAAAAAAGGTAAAGGTAAAGGTATCCACGTAACATGCCATGAAGGCACTTGAGGGGCATGGACGTAGAGCCCCATGCTTTCCATGACCTGGGCACTAGAATGAGGTGGTGTGGTCGGCACCACGCTCTGGTCGCCTTTTACCCCCGGGAAAGACCCGGTACTCAATTTTATAGGAGGGTGAGTGAACCTCGGGGCCGTTCTGAAAGTTTGGCGACGAGAAAAAATTCTAAGACTTTAAACTAATGTTAATTGACAGAAGATTTGAGACTGTCAGAAGAAAGAATGGAAAAGGGAATTATATCACAATATTATTCATGTAAATGTTGCACAGAAGAATTGAAAGGAGAATAAATTATGAACCCTAGTAGCATATATATATATACACCGTGTTCCGCTTATAAGTATAATAAAAGAAATAGTTATAATTTCATAACAATGCATGCAAATGGGTTAAGATTGGTACCATTGTAAAGAGGAAATTGGGAAGTTTTAATCCATTGTTGTTACTTATTTTTAGAAGACTCACGCATGCGCAGATCATTAAATAAGAGAATTCGTATCGTATCTTTAGTCAGTCAGCATGTGGACGCCACAGCAGAAAGCCTTTTGTGTGCTGTCATTAGCAGAACATAGATCCATAATTCGTGTACAGCGCTTGTTTCGCCGTCAGTACAATCTTAGACCGAGGGAAGCTGTACCGACGTACGTCTCAATAATGAAATGGGATAGGCAGCTCAGAGAAACAGGAAGTTTGTTGTCTAATGCAGGTAAACATTCCAAGCGTAAAGTGTCTGACGAAAATGTCGAACGCATTCGCGAGGCATTTCAGAGAAGCCCGCGGAAATCCATTCGACAGGCTAGTGTGCAGTTGAACATCCCACCAACAACAGTGCATACAGTGCTCCATAAAAGATTGCGTTTGCGAGCGTACAAGCTGCAACTTCATCAGATGATTACGCCGAATGATAAACTGGAACGAAAACGCTTTGCAGAAACAATGTTGGATAAAGTGGACGATGACGACACATTTCTAACTCGAGTCTGTTTCTCAGATGAGGCAACCTTCCACGTCAGTGGAAAAGTAAACCGACACAATTGTCGCATCTGGGGGTCGGAAAATCCAAGTGTCGTAATTGAACACCAACGGGATTCCCTAAATGGAATGTTTGGTGTGGATCATGCGTGACAGAATCATTGGTCCCTATTTCTTTGCTGAAAAGACAGTCACTGCAAACACGTACCTGGATATGTTGCAACTGTATGCTGTGCCACAACTCCCAGATGGAGCAATTTTCCAGCAAGATGGGGCTCCACCACACTTTGCCAACATGGTTCGCACATTCTTAGACGAACAATTCCCTGCAAGATGGATCGGAAGAGGATCACCGTACATCACATGGCCTGCCAGATCACCAGATCTAACACCACCTGATTTTTCCTGTGGGGGTTTGTTAAGGACCAGGTCTACAGGACGCCAGTACGTGATTTGGCAGACTTACAAGAAAGAATTTATGCTGCTGTCAACAGTGTTACACCACAGATGCTTCATAACACTTGGGTCGAGGTTGAATACCGGTTGGATATTTCCCGTGCCACCAATGGAAGCCATGTTGAGGTTTATGGAACATAAGGTAACAAAATTCCCAGTTTTCATTCTTTGTAGCAGTTGGTTTCAACTATATACTTGTATTAATTCAGAAGTTATAGCTATTTCTTTTGTTATACTTATAAGCGGAACACGGTGTATATATATATATATATATATATATATATATATACACACACACACACACACATACACACACAAGAGTGTTATTTCACATATCATAATAATCAATTTGACTCGCGGTTAAGGTGTAACGCTACAAGGTCGCGGGTTCGATTCCTGATGGAGGTCATGGCTTTTTCCATTGATCTAATCCTTTCATCTGCACTATGGCCCTGGGGTCTATTCAGTCTCTAACAGAAATAAGTGACAGAGGCATTTCCTTGGGGCTAACGGCGGCGGGTGCGTAGAACTGCCATCCCTACTGCTATTAAATGCCGATTGTCTGTAAAGGTGGAAGTCTTAACCTTCCGCCTCTCTCAGAGTTCATTTTGCCTGCCATGGGGTTGGCTTTACGTTTCTATAATCAATTTAATCTTTAAAGTAGTCACACAGTCTAGTATATACAGTCACGCAGCTCAATACGTATTAAATATGCATCCATAGATAGTTGCTAACCACTAGGATCGCTACTATCGCCTCATTACAGACAATGCGAAATAGTACCGGCAAAGGCTATTGTTCCTAGCACCCTCACAACTTAAGCTTCGTGACTGTATATACTAGACTGTGGTAATCATCTACCCATAATTTATAACTTTCCTTAAAAATTTGCTTGTTTTTATTTTTATGTCATTTGAAAGTTTGAACTTTCTAGTTTTCAAAAAATGTATCAGTTTTGTCTCTATAATGTTTGGTTAATTAATTAGCTGAGTTTCTACTGACCGGAAGCAACCTTTCTATAAACCGGAAGTGCATTTCTGCAAATGTCAATCCGTCACATTCTGTCAATTTTATATTTTTCGTGTAATAACAATTCGAATTTGGCGGTAGAGTTTGACTGTATTATTTTTCATACAGTTAGGAAGCTGTGTGTTTGGTTTTACAATTTTTCATACTCTCAGGATGCAGATGATTTTTTCTCCATGTTCAGTTTTACTGCATTTTACAACACTAATGTTAACACAAAGTGCACTTAGAATTGAGATATTTTCATCATTCTTGCATCAATATGAATGAGATTAACGTAGCTAAGTGCCAAACTACAAACAATATCCTACTGTTTAAGAAAGTGAAAACTTTAAGATCTTAAATTTTTATTTTTATGTTTCAAACTTTCAAAAAAATAAAATATTTCTCCTTAATGGGATAAGATAGAGAAAAACTTTTCCACAGCTTATTCTGTGTTCTTTTAGGAAGTGAGTAAGAGAGTGAAAGAAATTTTGTTCTAACATTAAAAAAAACTGTGGGCCAAAAACTAAAACAAAGAAATTCAGTTTTCGCTTTAAAAAATTGCCCCCCCCCCCTGCCCTCTCAAAATTACTTGAGGAGTTTATTTTGTGTCAAAATCCTTAATTATGTGTCAAATAATCAGGAGAAAATAGTTTTTAAAAATCTGGATAAAAACTGCAAATTTTTCTCCAAACGGTAGAGAAGTAGGCTACCTTAAGAGAATATACAGGGCTTTTATTTAAAAACTTCCCAGTCTATTTTTGTTATTATCAGCTTATTTTGTGTAATTTCCTAAATTTAATCAATAAGGATGATTTCTGTTTTCTCTCTTGAAGGGTATAGGCTATATCATTTTAAACTAATTTAATACACAAACACAACTATTACATGAAATGCTCAATAAGTTTTTGTAGCTTTATTCTCTTCAGCTCTAACCAACAATAACAACAATCCACGTTACCAGGCGACGATAGAAAACAAAAGATGCAAGAAAAATGATTGAGGTGTCTAAACAATTGAATGCTCTTTCATATTTAAGTA
>JAJSOF020000011.1:153812049-153924549 GCA_025594305.2 Periplaneta americana
TACTGTGTGGAAAGCCATATTGCAGAAGAACACTCATGTAGAACGAATGAGCTATCAATATAACGCGTCAACAAGCCTCGACATGTAAGTTAACGGCAGGGTTAGCTTAATAGCCGCTGAAATATTTGTTAATGTAAATCAGACACAACTTAAAATATGAAAAAATAATAATAATAATAATTTAAATGTACGTCCGTCTGTACCCTTTAGGGTGTATGACAATTTTACAAAACGTTTATTAATTAATTGTTTCAGATACAATGATACACGAAAGTACATATCGTCTGGAAAGCCCAATTGGAGAAGAACACACGTAGAACGAATGAGCTATCAATATAACACTTCAACAACCCTGGACAAGTAAGTTACCAGCAGGATTAGCTTAATAGCCGCTGAACTATTTATTAATGTAAATCAGACAACTTAAAATATGAAAAAATTAAATAATAATTTAAATATACGTCCATCTGTACCCTTTAGGGTGTATGTATTTATTCACACTGCAATGGGTATATACCCGGTGGCAGTGGTAAGTAATTACACTCTGTAATGACAATAATAAACTTAAAATTAAAAATACAATTAATAATAATGCTAATAATTAATACTAGCAATAATTTATAATAATAATAATAATAATAATAATAATAATAATAATAATAATAATAATAATAATAACAGGAAATATCCCAAATTAAATGAAACGATCACTTAAAATAACATTTGAAATAAATCTAATTTGTATCTTAACCCTAAGTTCGAACTAAAACCCACGAGTATGATATGTTCATATCTGCACAAGTACCTTTCAATATTACACTCATTTCGCTGTCAACTCACTCACTGCACTGGAACTTCGACACATTTCACTGATTCTATCCTGATTTCACTAACACTTCAAAAACATTTCACTGTTCAAATACTTTGCACTGCCACTATAAACTATAAAGCTTCACTGACAGGAACACGTTTCACTTACTCAACACACTTCACTGACACAACATAATTCTTCACTGATACAACACTTCAGTAACAACATATCATTTACACCCTTTAAATACTGTGTATAATTACCGTATATTAGTAAAGTCCTTAAGCCTATTTTAAATACAATTTTTGGTTGTTGGTAAAGCCTTTAGTAAGTCTGCAGGTAAAGCATTCCAGTCCCTGATAGTACGATTGAGAAAAGAAAACTTTCCAGTGTCCGTCCTCTGCCATCTTTCCCTCAATTTACATGAGTGGTCGTTCCTTGAAGAGTAATTTGGCGGCTGCAACCTATTTTTTATTTCTCTCCAGGCAGGCTCACCGCTGTATGTTTTGAACAGTGCGCATAATCGAATTCGCGTTCTCCTGTCCGTGTATGACACTTTTACAAAACGTTTATTAATTGATTGTTTCAGATACAATGATAAACGAAAGTACTTATCGTGTGGAAAGCCCAATTGGAGAAGAACACACGTAGAACGAATGAGCTATCAATACAACACATTAACACGTCTCCATATGTAAGTTAACAGCAGGGTTAGCTTAATAGCCGCTGAACTATTTATTAATGTAAATCTGACACAACTTAAAATTTGAAAAAATTGAATAATAATTTAAATGTACTATCGCTGCGCTCTCATGGTTAACATGTCGGCATCATACAATAACGTGCGGTGTGCTTTTAAAACATCATTTTGCCGGCCGATTGTTGCTCAGTAGGTTTCACTCTAAGCTTCACGTTGTCACGTCTACTTCCTCGATAAGAATAAGCACTAGTTTGTTATATTGTTAAATGACTATTAATAATAATAATACTAATAATAATAATTATTATTATTATTATTATTATTATTATTATTATTATTATTATTATTATTATTTCATATACGAGTAAGTTGACATTCTTAACTGTTAATAATAATTTTTAATCACATACCTTAATGTTCGTCCTCAGGACAAGATATTGCAACCTCGGTTTTAGTCCACGTGGATTAGACAAGTACGTGTCATTTAATAATGGAAGCAGCTTGTTGGTTGCAGTGTTGAAATTGAGGCGAGTGATTGGAGCGGCGACATAAGAAATTGAAAACAATAATGCAATTAAATTTCAAAGACCTGCCGAATGTTATGCACGAGGCCGCTCAAAGACCTGCCGAATGTTAGCCATGAGAGCACGACGATAATACGTCCATCTGTACTCTTCAGGGTGTATGACATTTTACAAAACGTTTTGTTTCAGATATAAACGAAAGTACTTATCGTTTGGAAAGCCCTATTGGAGAAGAACATACACGTAGCACGAATGAGCTATCAATTTAACACATTAACACGTCTCGACATGTAAGTTAACAACAGGGTTAGCTTAATAGCCGCTGAACTATTTATTAATGAAAATCAGGCACAACTTAAAATATGAAAAAATTAAATAATAATTTAAATATACGTCGGTCTGTACCCTTCAGAGTGCATGAAATTTTTACAAAACGTTTATTAAATGATTGTTTCAGATACAATGATACACGAAAGTACTTATCGTGTGGAAAGCCCTATTGAAGAAGAACACACACGTAGAATGAATGCACTATCAATATAACACATCAACAAGCCTGGACAAGTAAGTTACCAGCAGGATTAGCTTAACAGCCGCTGAACTATTAATTACTACATATACTATAGTCGCGACGCTGTTATTCCCGGCGTGACTCCTCCTCTTTGCTTACGTCTTAGAAAGTCAAGGCTCTATAAAGTCTAGATAGGTAGTATCGTTCGCCATTTTGGTTCTTTCGTTGCCGAGCTACCAGACGAGGGATCTATTTGTCACACCGTTACGCATTATCATGTCGTAGCTCCTATGATAATAAATCAAACGCACAGTAATTGAGCAAATAATTGAGCGGCAAATAACGCCCTCGTGTTCTTTCTGCGAACGCCAACGAAAGAGCCAAAATGGCGGGCGATTATATTTTAAGTATTTGTGCAGCCTTAGGAAATGCTTTACATCGTCATCAGCGAATCACAAGACACACACATTTAAATGTAGCCAACCTGCAACGTGATTGGGTGCCGGAAATTAGAGCGACGGGACTATAACAAGTGTATTTTCTTTAGATTACTTCTACTTATTTACAAGGAATTCGATTGTGCCTTGGAATAATTAGCACTAAAATGATGATCAATATGTAGGATAATTATTTCGCAGACGAGATGGACAGCGCTAAAGAGAGCAAGCACAGGAGCGCAAAAGACAATAAGCATAGAAACACAGAAGACAGAAAGTAGAGGAGCGCAAAAGAGTGGAAGCAGAAGAGTACGAAAGAAAGGTAATAGAGGAGTGCAAAAGAGAGTAAGCAATAAGCACAAAAGACAGGGAATAAAGGAGCGCAAAAGAGTGGCACCAGAAGGACGCAAATGAGAGGCAGCAGAGAGGCGCAAACGACGGGCAGCAGAGGAGCGCAAAAGAGAGAAGCAGAAGAGCACAAAAGAAAGGTAATAGAGGAGCGCAAAAGAAAGTAAGCACATAAGCACAAAAGACGAGAAAAGGAGCGCAAAAGAGTGGCACCAGAAGGGCGCAAATGGGAGGCAGCAGAGAGGCGCAAAAGAGAGGCAGCAGAGGAGGGCAAACCAGAGGCAGAAGAAGAGAACAACAGAGGGGAAGCAGAAGAGCGCAAAAGAGTGGCAGCATGGTGGTACAAAAGGGAGGCAGCATGGTGGCACAAAGGAGAGGCAGCATAAGATCGCAAAAGAGAGGCAGCATGGTGGTACAAAAGGGAGGCAGCATAAGATCGCAAAAGACAGAGGCAGCATGGTGGCACAAAGGAGAGGCAACATAAGATCACAAAAGAGAGGCAGCATGTTGGTACAAAAGGGAGGCAGCATAAGATCGCAAAAGAGAAGCAGCATGGTGGCAGAAAGGAGAGGCAGCAAAATATGGCAAAGGAGAGCCAGCATGGTGGCACAAAGGAGAGGCAGCATAAGATCGCAAAAGAGAGGCAGCATGGTGGTACAAAAGGGAGGCAGCATAAGATCGCAAAAGAGAGGCAGCATGGTGGCACAAAGGGAGGCAGCATAAGATCGCAAAAGAGAGGCAGCATGGTGGTACAAAAGGGAGGCAGCATAAGATCGCAAAAGAGAGGCAGCATGGTGGTACAAAAGGGAGGCAGCATAAGATCGCAAAAGACAGAGGCAGCATGGTGGCACAAAGGAGAGGCAACATAAGATCGCAAAAGAGAGGCAGCATGGTGGTACAAAAGGGAGGCAGCATAAGATCGCAAAAGACAGAGGCAGCATGGTGGCACAAAGGAGAGGCAACATAAAAACGCAAAAGAGAGGCAGCATGGTGGTACAAAGGAGAGGCTACATAAGATCGCAAAAGACAGAGGCAGCATGGTGGCACAAAGGAGAGGCAGCATAAGATCGCAAAAGAGAGGCAGCATGGTGGTACAAAAGGGAGGCAGCATAAGATCGCAAAAGACAGAGGCAGCATGGTGGCACAAAGGAGAGGCAGCATAAGATCGCAAAAGAGAGGCAGCATGGTGGTACAAAGTGAGGCAGCATAAGATCGCAAAAGAGAGGCAGCATGGTGGTACAAAAGGAGGCAACATAAGATAGCAAAAGACAGAGGCAGCATGGTGGTACAAATGAGAGGCAGCATAAGTTCGCAAAAGAGAGGCAGTATGGTGGTACAAAAGGAAGGCAGCATAAGTCGCAAAAGAGAGGCAGTATGGTGGTACAAAAAGGCATAAGATCAAAAAGATAAGATCAAAGCAAAGATCACAAAAGACAGAGGCAGCATAAGATCGTGAGTACAAAAAGGAGAGGCAGCATAAGATCACAAAAGAAAGGCAGCATGGTGGTACAAAAGGCAAAAGGCAGCATAAGATCGATCAAACACAAAAGAGGCAGCAAAAGACAGAGGCAGCATAAGATCGGTGGCACAAAAGGGAGGATCGGCATAAGATCGCAAAAGACAGAGGCAGCATGGATCGGACAGAGGCAGCATACAAAAGACAGAGCAGCATAAGATCGCAAAAGACATAAGATCGCAAAAGACAGAGGCAGATCAAAAGACAGAGGCAGCATAAGATCGCAAAAGACAAAGCATAAGATCGAAAAGACAGAGGCAGCATAAGATCGCAAAAGACAGAGGCAGCATAAGATCGCAAAAGTGGCAGCATAAGAAAAAGACAGAGGCAGCATAAGATCGCAAAAGACAGAGGCAGCATAAGATCGCAAAAGACAGAGGCAGCATAAATCGGACAAGGCAGCATAAGATCGCAAAAGACAGAGGCAGCATAAGATCGCAAAAGACAGAGGCAATAAGATCGCAAAAGAGATCGCAAAAGACAGAGGCAGCATAAGATCGCAAAAGACAAGGCAGCATAAGATCGCAAAAGACACAGGCAGCATAAGATCGCAAAAGACAGAGGCAGCATAAGATCGCAAAAGACAGGCAGCATAAGATCGCAAAAGACAGAGGCAGCATAAGATCGCAAAAGACAGAGGCATAAGATCGCAAAAGACAGAGGCAGCATAAGATCGCAAAAGACAGAGGCAGCATAAGATCGCAAAAGACAGAGGCAGCATAAGATCGCAAAAGACAGGCAGCATAAGATCGCAAAAGACAGAGATCGCAAAAGACAGCATAAGATCGCAAAAGAGACAGAGATCGCAAAAGCATCGCAAAAGATCGCAAAAGACAGAGGCAGCATAAGATCGCAAAAGACAGAGGCATCATAAGATCGCAAAAGACAGAGGCAGCATAAGATCGCAAAAGACAGAGGCAGCATAAGATCGCAAAAGACAGAGGCAGCATAAGATCGCAAAAGACAGAGGCAGCATAAGATCGCAAAAGACAGAGCATAAGATCGCAAAAGACAGAGGCATAAGATCGACAGAAGATCAGCAAAAGACAGAGGCATAAGATCGCAAAAGACAGAGGCAGCATAAGATCGCAAAAGACAGAGGCAGCATAAGATCGCAAAAGACAGAGATCGCAAAAGACATAAGATCGCAAAAGACAGAGGCAGCATAAGATCGCAAAAGACAGAGGCAGCATAAGATCGCAAAAGACAGAGGCAGCATAAGATCGCAAAAAGATCAAAAGACAGAGGCAGCATAAGATCGCAAAAGACAGAGGCAGCATAAGATCGCAAAAGACAGAGGCAGCATAAGATCGCAAAAGACAGAGGCAGCATAAGATCGCAAAAGACAGAGGCAGCATAAGATCGCAAAAGACAGAGGCAGCATAAGATCGCAAAAGACAGAGGCACATAAGATCGCAAAAGACAGAGGCATAAAGATCGCAAAAGACAGAGGCAGCATAAGATCGCAAAAGACATAAGATCGCAAAAGACAGAGGCAGCATAAGATCGCAAAAGACATAAGAGGCAGCATAAGATCGCAAAAGACAGAGGCAGCATAAGATCGCAAAAGACAGAGGCAGCATAAGATCGCAAAAGACAGGCAGCATAAGATCGCAAAAGACAGAGGCAGCATAAGATCGCAAAAGACAGAAGAGGCAGCATAAGATCGCAAAAGACACAGGCAGCATAAGATCGCAAAAGACAGAGGCAAAAGCATAAGATCGCAAAAGACAGAGGCAGCATAAGATCGCAAAAGACAGAGGCAGCATAAGATCGCAAAAGACAGAGGCAGCATAAGATCGCAAAAGACAGAGGCAGCATAAGATCGCAAAAGACAGATCGCAAAAGACAGCATAAGATCGCAAAAGACAGAGGCAGCATAAGATCGCAAAAGACAGAGGCAGATCGCAAAAGACAGAGGCAGCATAAGATCGCAAAAGACAGAGGCAGCATAAGATCGCAAAAGACAGAGGCAGCATAAGATCGCAAAAGACAGAGGCAGCATAAGATCGCAAAAGACAGAGGCAGCATAAGATCGCAAAAGACAGAGGCAGCATAAGATCGCAAAAGACAGAGGCAGATCAAAAGACAGAGGCAGCATAAGATCGCAAAAGACAGAGGCAGCATAAGATCGCAAAAGACAGAGGATCGCAAAAGACATAAGATCGCAAAAGACAGAGGCAGCATAAGATCGCAAAAGACAGAGGCATAAGATCGCAAAAGACAGAGGCAGCATAAGATCGCAAAAGACAGACGCAAAAGACAGAGGCAGCATAAGATCGCAAAAGACAAAAGATCAAAAGACAGAGGCAGCATAAGATCGCAAAAGACAGAGGCAGCATAAGATCGCAAAAGACAGAGGCAGCATAAGATCGCAAAAGACAGAGGCAGCATAAGATCGCAAAACAGACAGAGCATAAGATCAAAAGACAGAGCAGCATATAAAAGATCGCAAAACAGAGGCAGATAAGATCGCAAAAGACAGAGGCAGCATAAGATCGCAAAAGACAGAGGCAGCATAAGATCGCAAAAGACAGAGGCAGCATAAGATCGCAAAAGACAGAGGCAGCATAAGATCGCAAAAGATCGCAAAAGACAGAGGCAGCATAAGATCGCAAAAGACAGAGGCAGCATAAGATCGCAAAAGACACAGGCAGCATAAGATCGCAAAAGACAGAGGCAGCATAAGATCGCAAAAGACATAAGATCGCAAAAGACAGAGGCAGCATAAGATCGCAAAAGACAGAGGCAGCATAAGATCGCAAAAGACACAGGCATAAGATCGCAAAAGACAGAGGCAGCATAAGATCGCAAAATAAGATCGAGGGCAGCATAAGATCGCAAAAGACAGAGGCAGCAAAATCGACAGAGGCAGCATAAGATCGCAAAAGACAGAAGATCGCAAAAGACAGATCGGACAGCATAAGATCGCAAAAGACAGAGGCAGAAGAAGATCGCAAAAAATAGGCATCAGAGGGGCAGCAGAAAATCGCAGAAGAGGAGAATCACAAATTATTATACGCATTTCAATTTCTTACGTCTGAATTATTAAATGCATGTAATAAATTAATAAAGCAATATTAGTGTCAACTAACTCTATCTTTTCTAACAATAAATGAGAAATGTGAACCTATTTCTACACATTTCTTATTCAAGGAGTAGCGTTTGTGTTCATAGATTCAGAAGAGAATGGTTCTATGCCAGATAGGACAAAGTTCTTTTCTTTTATAGTGATTGTATGTAAACTTTGTACCGAGTATTATACAGGGACATCATTTTATTTTTACTACAATTTTTATTGTACCTGAGTTTTTTTTGTACTTCACTCCCACTCCTTCTACTAATGAAGTTCAACCGTCCTCCACACAGATCCAAGACTGCATATACAGCATAGTAGCCTTACGGCCATAGTAAACGGTACGTTCCAAAAATATGTTCGCGTTTTCCAGTGACGAAAGAGCTTTCAATATTGCACCATTTTCCATTTGCCTACGTCGTATCCCGGTTTTCCCCACCTGCTTCTATTCGCCTCTCTGTAAATACTAGTGGGTGGGCTGTCTTAGCTCTTTTATGGGAACATTAATTTCTGTTAGGATTGGACGTTTACGTAATATTATAAAACTGTTTAAAATAACTTAAATAAAAGGGCCTCGTTAAGTAATTAACTGTCATGTGATTTCCTCTCTTTTCTACATCGCTGCGACGTAACCACTTGGACGGACAGTAGATAATATGTCTGAGTAATTTTATGTTTTCGGATCGGGCAGAAGTAAAGATTGAATTTACAGTACGTAAGGTCTCTTTTATAGAGTAGGTAGAGAATTATTTCAACATGAGTTACATTAGAACTGAAACCTGTATCGAAATGAACGCCACCATTTTCAAAAATATGTTTAAATATCCATACTATGATTATTATTTTTCAATTTAACTTCATTCTCTATAGTGTACGCTAATGTGCTATAGACAGTATAATATACACTGCATAATGAATACGTCCGCATGGAAAGCTCAGTTCGTGAGTAAAAACACTCATTGTTAATACTGTACTGTATTTTGATTAAACAAAAACCTAATGAAAATTATCAAACTCAAAATCGCAATATTTCCTAGTTTACGTAAATGGATGAACTACTTTTCTTCCCTCCTATACCTAGTAAAGTGATTTGTTTGTATATTATGCCAGTATCATCGAACTCCAGTCGTGGAAGGAGGTAGCAAGCTGTGTTTCCGGTTCTTAATCGTTGATCCAAAGGTATAGCCACGTTAGTATTAGAAATGTTAGTAAAAACGAAATGATGTGCCTGTATATCGTGTTCATCTGCATTCTTGTGTCATGCTGACGATACTACCTCATTCAAATTTCAGGAAAGGTGACTATGAACTCCTTCATACTTACTATTCCGTGTCGAAAAGCGAATAAAATCAGTACCAACATTCACAGAAACGTTACTTAGTGTTTTACGAGCTGCTTCAGAGGAGTGAAGTTAAATACGTGCGTTATGACGAATTAGGAACGTTATTATATGTTAGTAGTCTAGCTATTTCTGCTGAAAGACTTAATAAGTAAACATATTGAGATAAATAAAGTGTTCATATGTTATTAGCCATTTAATCTGAACTAACATAAATTCTTACAGATTAGCTGTATGAGTCAAGTATGATAACCACACACACACAAAAACACACACACACACACACACACAAAAAACACAAAAACACACACACACAAAAACACACACACAAAAACACACACACACAAAAAACACACACACACAAAAAACACACACACACAAAAACACACACACAAAAACACACACACACAAAAAACACACACACACAAGATAAACACAAAAACATACAAAAACACACACACAAACACACACACAAAAAACACACACAAAAAACAAACACATACACACACAAAAACACACACACACAAAACACAAAAACACAAAACACACAAAAAACACACACAAAAACACACACACACAAAACACAAAAACACACAAACAAAACAAAAACAAACACACACACAAAAACAAAAACACAAAAACAAAAACAAACACACACACAAAAACAAAAACAAACACACACAAAAACAAAAACAAACACACACACAAAAACAAAAACAAACACACACACAAAAAACAAAAACAAACACACACACAAAAACAAACACACACACAAAAACAAAAACAAACACACACACAAAAACAAACACACACACAAAAACAAAAACAAACACACACAGAAAAACAAAAACAAACACACACACAAAAACAAAAACAAACACACACAAACACAAAAACAAACACACACACAAACACACAAAAATAAACACACAAAAACAAACACACAAAAACAAAAACAAAAACGAAAACAAAACAAAAACACACACACACACTGCACTTTTAAAGCTGATCACCTACAACCAATTCTATTTAAGTTCCACCACTTTACTCTCACTTTGATGTGAATAGTTCTTTATTATGGCCTGAGATTGTGTCAGTGGAACAAAAGAATGAAGTTATAAGATACCTCGTACCACTTTTGCTTCTTGGTACCTTGAGTAGTATATAATACTGCAATATTGTTTCACAAACATTCTTCACCCTAACCCCGTCTCACTTACAATCAATTCAGGATTATATATTAGGGAATGAGATAATAACTAATCTCAAAGAAAGAAATCCTAAGCGTTGGAGTTTAATTTACTGAGAGGAGAGTTCGGAGTGAAAACTTCAGTTTCAATGGGATAAATATCTGTTTTCTATTCCATTCTAAAATCAGAGCAGTAAACGATGTTTCATACAGAAACAATGAAATACAAGATAAAAACTGTGTAAGTATTTCTCAAAAAGACTCTAGAGGATTCAAAACAGAAATTTCCGCTCTTCAAATCTGGTTCCTTCTATACGATCCCTTTAATATTACGATTCGTGCATAACATTATGTTCTTGGATAATATTTTGTTTGAAAAAGTCGAAATCTATCATTTTAAGACATTCATAGAAAAAATTACACTGAAAGAAAGCTTCTTTTTGCGGTAACACTGGGTGAACATCATTTTGCGCCTACTATGCCAGGTAAGAATATGTGGGTTTCTGCCAGAAAGAAACTATGTGTACAGGCTGTTTCCGAGGTGGTGTTACAAATTTTCAGAAATGATGGCGAAGGGCACATGTATCAATTTGAGATAAGGAACCATGGTCCGGAAATGACTGAGTCGAAAGTTATAAGCAAAAATACTTGTGTGGAAATGGAATTGTAATTTGGCACCACGTGCCCTCCTTCCCTTAACTTTTGGAACAGTCGTGGAAAAATGATATGGGCCGGATGTCTCCTACGTGGGTACTTGTCCCGATACAATCTGTGAGGTTGTCTACTATTCCCATTGGTTTATCCGTATTCAAAAATCAGGCCTACTTATTTCACTCTCGTGTACTCCTCCATTTCACTAGGACTGATCGACTGGACACTGCAACTTGTACACATACACTGCTGTCTACAGACGTGCATATCAGGACCGACCATGTCCGTTACACATTACGCTATCTGCATTGCTTTAGTGTAGTTTCCTGTCCCCATCCCTCAGACAGCGCACTGAATGGAATACTGTAAGTAGACAACGTAAACAACGTCAGATTAATACAGTATGTGTAATATGTATAGATAGATACACATAATTAAGGTGTACTGAGGAATAAAATTATTTAATTTCCACACAACAATTTTTGTTTGTAACTTTCGACTCGGTCATTTCCGGACCAGGGTTCCTTATCTCAAATTGAAACATGTGCCCTTCGCCATCATCCCTGAAAGTTTGTAACACCACCTCGGAAACATCCTGTATAACTCGGAGTTTCGGATGTCATGTTACGATGGCACAGTAGCGGTACATCTGGATGCCACATTTCCTGGTCGCTGGATTGAAAGTTGAGGACCTATTCCATGACCTTCGAGATCACCCGACCTAAATGTACCTACTTGATTATTTCGTATGGGGATCTTCAGAACCTCTTGTGTACAGTATGAGACCTCAGTGTACATGGACATGGAATTTATTTCCGGCATTGTAGTCGCCTGTGATGTGATTCGAACACGCCAAGGATTTGAAAGATTGTGGCAGAATCTCGCATTGGCTTGCATTGAGGTTGATGGCCGTAATTTTGAGCAACTGTTGTGTGGTAAAATAGGTACGTTAATTCACATTTGACAATGATATGGTAAGTAACAACTACAATTTCCAACTGAAGTGAACGGGATTCGAACTCGGTACACCGGAAGGAATGCAGACCTGACGATCTAGCAGAACCGCTAAGAATAATGTTACATGAAACTTAATCCATTCTGAGAGTCCAAACATAGATTTATGTTTTATGTATGTATAGTGTTTAACTCTGAAAATGAATAATAATAATATAACCGGGGAAGGAGGAGTTTGGTTCAACGACGCGTAAAAAGTCGCCAGGATTCCCATCTCATCTGTATCCCATTGTAACAGCGGTACACACCATTTAATAATTTTGTAGCGAACAAGGACAACGCGAAGAAACTTAAAATATATTTCGCATTAAGACTCTTTTCGTCCGACGAAGATTCTTTAGCATGCAAAGTGACCACATTGTTTTTATAAACTGGTATTGTTTTTTGATAGAAACGAAGAAATAACCGTAAGTAAATAAAGAAAACAGCGAAAACTTCGATTCTGTACTTTTACGACTTTATCTAAATTAAAAATTGATAAATGTAGTGAAAATTAATAGGTTTTAACTCGTTCTTCGTAGCTTTATATATACAGGGCTTTCATTTCAAATCTTCCGAGTCTAAATAACTACTTAATTACTTACTTACTGGCTTTTAAGGAACCCGGATGTTCATTGCCGCCCTCACATAAGCCCGCCATTGGTCCCTATCCTGTGCAAGATTAATCCAGTCTCTACCATCATATCCCACCTCCCTCAAATCCATTTTAATATTATCTTCCCATCTACGTCTCGGCCTCCCCAAAGGTCTTTTTCCCTCCAGCCTCCCAACTAACACTCTATATGCATTTCTGGATTCGCCCATACGTGCTACATGCCCTGCCCATCTCAAACGTCTTAATTTAATGTTCCTAATTATGTTAGATGAAGAATACAATGCGTGCAGTTCTGTGTTGTGTGACTTTCTCCATTCTCCTGTAACTTCATCCCTCTTAGTTCCAAATGTTTTCCTAAGTACCTTATTCTCAAACAGCCTTGACTTATGTTCCTCTCTCAAAGTGAGAGTCCAAGTTTCACAACTATATAGAACAACCAGTAATATTTATTCTGTGTTTAATTTCCTCCCGAGTATAATTTATATTTGTTACTGTTGCTCCCAGGTATTTTAATTTTTCCACCTCTTCAAAGGATAAATTTCCAATTTTTATATTTCCACTTCGTACATTTTTTTTCCCAAGTACCAAATCTCAAAAACGTATTCCTTTGCTGTGGTCATGCCAGAGAATGAGTCCCATTTCGAGGCTTATTTGAAGGTTTCGTAATAACTATTTATTTCTATTAAATTAAATTTAAACAAAAACACGTCAATTTAGATATAGATAGGAAGTTTAAAATCGGTGTGAATTGAATTTTAAATTTCACTTCCTCACCTTCTTTTGAACTTTGAAATGGTTTCCCTATATTATGATACTTAAATCTGAAATAATATGCTATAGTTTATACATCTCATTCATTTGGTCTCCCATCTTTTGTTTTCTATCGTCGCCTGGCAATCTGTATTGTTGTTATTGTCGTTTAGAGCTGAAGAGAATAAAAAAAAACACAAATATTTTTGTTGATTACAGGTTATTTCATGTAGTAATACAATAGTGATATGCGTTACAAGAGCGGTATGCTGAAGTTTTCATGTTCGACGAAAAGTTTGAAAAAGGGAAACGTAGATGAGCTTTTTTAATTTCCGAGAATTGAAAGAAAACATACCGCTCGTTTATCGTACATTATTTTGTGCGAAGATCGTTTATTATATACCTGAAAGAGGAATTTCTAATTAGTTGCAATGAATCTTCATCTTGGTTTCTGTTCGATGACTGCAAATTTGCAAAACAAAAATATCTATCTTCAACATTATCGCTTTAAAATGTTTTCTGTGTTTACTATACTCCAGCAGGCCGTGATATACGTCTGTCTTTTTTTTCTCCCTAGTCTATGATGAGTCTGGAATCTTGTTGATTTTTTCACGGCTTC
Source organism: Periplaneta americana (assembly GCA_025594305.2). Taxonomy (NCBI): domain Eukaryota; kingdom Metazoa; phylum Arthropoda; class Insecta; order Blattodea; family Blattidae; genus Periplaneta; species Periplaneta americana. The sequence continues at coordinate 153,826,130 of JAJSOF020000011.1, forward strand.
CTTAATGTTACTTGCATCACGAATGCAGTAACGTTAGTGGAGTTTTAGAGTTTACTTGATTTTTGCAAATATTTAAAAAACAATAATTAACAGTGCAATTTAGATGAAATTGCAGTGGTAAATTTCCAATTTATGATTATTACTATATTGAACGTCTCTAAAAATAATATGTTTAAAGCCTAAAGCGAAAACCAAGCAAATACGGACGATCTAGCACAAAATAATATTAAGGAATATTATGGTTGTGTATTATAAACGTACTCTTTAAAAATTTAAAACAGGATAGAGGATAATAAAAGTCTAAGTTTGGATTTACGTTATTTATGAATGGTTTTCATAATATGGCAATGCTATGTAGAAGTAGGTTTTCCAGACGTCTCGTAAAAAACGGAATTGTCCCGTTTTTCGCTAATGCGTCCCGTTGTTCCGAGAAAAGTCTTCGGGACAGCTTTCCGTCCCATATTTTAGAGTTATAAACTGAGAAAAAAACGGAAAAGTTACAATGTATATTCTATATTACAAATTACTTCATCATTGCAGGTGACTGTAGATGTATTTTAAAGTTAGGCTGATATATTTAATAATTTTTACTTGTGATAATGAAAGGTATTAAATGATGTAGAGATATTGACAGAGATAAAAGAGCTTAATAAATGAATGAACTGTTTTAGAAAACGCACTCTTCCTGTCAATGCCTCGTATACCGCGGAAGCAAGTGGAGTGCATCATTTCTATTTTATTAGTTTGTGTAATGAAGTGGTGGCCACTTGACAGGTCTGTAGTGACGGGCATGAGGCGGTACTCCAGGAGGAGGTTATCATGTATTGTTACGGACCAACGCTGGATGTATGCTAATAGCTAAGTGCCGCACGTTAGATGGAAATGGAGTTTTGGGACTTCAAGTAAGGGAGGGATAGCGGGGAGAGGGAAAAAGAACTGCGCGTGCGGTGAAATCAGGGGTGTCATCCCTATATATCACTTATTTACGAAAACAAATCGTACTAAGTCGTTCGAAAGAGCATATTATCTTTGCTCGAGTAACGTGCAATAATGCAGTGATAGTAGCGGAAGTAATAATAATAATAATAATAATAATAATAATAATAATAATAATAATAATAATAATAATAATAATACTAATAATAATAATAATAATAATATCACCTCTGAGATTCTAGCTGATATCGATCGTCCAGCTCAAAAGTGTGACAACTCAAAAATTGCCGTTTTTTAGTTATTTATACTACTGAAAGTCTCTTTCTGAGCTCTTTCCGAATCAATATTGAGATAAGTCATATTAGAACCATATAGAAAAAAAACGAAATAAACTGCTTTAGAAGTAATTATAACTATGGACTTTACTAATTCATTATTAGTACATTTCGAAATGTATTAATAATGAACTGGAAGATTGTGATATACTCGTCCTGAATACCGACTCATTTCTAATTGTCGTGGTTATGAACCAGAACTCTGTTCCTTTCTAAGTGATTTATTTGAAACTTTCAACTGAAGATATCTCAAAACTTGTTTTTTTGAGTTGTCGCACTTTTGAACTAGACGATCGATATGTACAGTAATGGCAAAAAACCGGACCGACCCTTGTAGCTGATTTCAGAGCCTTGTTCACTCCAGAGCACGATAGACTGGCAACTAAGACAATCGTGGTTCGAATCCTACCTGGGAAGAAAACTGTTCTTTTATTCCTTATTCAAATTTATTCCCAATACTTTTCGATTGCTGTTAAAATTCATGTTCTGGGAATAATAAGTTAATGAAGTAGTAAAATATCGCTGCAATCGAAAAGTATTGGGAATAAATTTGAACAAGGAACAAAAAAAGTTTCCTTCCCAGGCAGGATTCGAACCACGAAAGTCTTAGTTACCAGTGTATCGTGCTCTGGAGTGAACAAGGCTCTGAAATCAGCTACAAGGGTCGGTCCGGTTTTTTTTTTACTGCTACTGTACATCTATTATCAGGCAATACTCCTTACCAGACGATATGTGTCAGAGGAAGAACAATTGTTTCTATGCATATGAAGTGTGATTAGTATAAAATGTAGCTAATGGGCGATGTATGCAATTGAGGAGGAAAGGAACTGGCCACGCTATCCCGGTACTTCCTGGCCTAGTTGCCTCATAAGTGGTGCATTGTTGGTATCACTTTGAGGTTCAAACCTGTCTTCGGACAGTTAACTAAACAACAACATATTACTAGTTTTTATATTTACAATTTCAACATCTTTTGAAAGTATAAATGTTAGGTCAGATGGCTTGTTTTATTTATTTATTTATTATTTATCTTTACTTAGGTACTTATTTTGACTCACTTTTAATTATTGATTTATAATTTATTTATCTTCTTTATTTATTGATTTTTAATTCAACAACTTATTTTGAAAGTATACATATTAGGTTAGATGGTTTATTTTATTATTTATCTGCGTTTACTGTTATTTATTCATTTATAATTAATTTATTGCTTTCGTTTATCATTAATTTTTAATTGAAAAAATAACATTTGTCGGAATACATTGTTGTCTTCAATATGATTTTAGATTTTTGTAACAATATTAGCTAAAAAAACACGTCAAACTGTCTTATACAAAATAAAATTTAATACAATTTTGAAATTTAAATTAAACAATTGAGTAAGGTACAAACTAGAAATTAGCAACAAAACTGAAGGATACGAAAAACTGTCTACAGCTCTACACGAAATAGAATATTTCTTCCAACGATTTAGATTCTGGAAAAGTCCCCATAACACTTATAGCGTTCCCTCGTTGAATGGCAATACTAATTCTTTGGCGGAGGAAAGCCGTAGAGTGAGAGTCACCGTTAAGTGCTGATAAATACTTGCCGATATCAGAAGTTAACAACTTCGCCACGGAACACCATGGGCCCAAATTATAAATGTTAGGCTAGACGGCTTGTTTTATTTATTTATTATTTATTTCTGTTAATTTTATTTATTTACTTATTTATAATTTATCATGTTTTATTTATTATTTACTTCTAATAATTTATTTACCATCTATTTGTTTATAATGGACCATAGCCCCAATTACAATATGCAGTATAAATAGTCCTCCAGCTTAGGAGTTGGGTGAAGGGCTAACAACCCTTCACCATAAAAAACAGCTCGTTACGAAACTATACAATACGAAATGCATATAGAATGTTAATTGGAAGGCCGAAGGGAAAAAGACCTTTGGGGAGGCCGAGACGTAGATGGGAGGATAACATTAAAAAAGATTTGAGGGAGGTAGGATATGATGATAGAGACTGGATCAATCTTGCAAGGATAGGGACCGGTGGCGGGCTTATGTGAGGGCGGCAATGAACCTTCGGGTTCCTTAAAAGCCATTTGTAAGTAAGTCTACCACAAGGGACACACATCTTTACTTCCTTCCCGGAGGATGTCATGATAAGGATTTTATTGCCTTTTAAAATCCATCGACCTTAACCGGATTGAATAATCCAGCAACTACAATAAACAAGAGACCGTCGAGAACAATTGAGAAGTTTTCAAAGACACTGACAGGGTTACGGTGTGATAGAATAGCAGCGGTCGTATGTAAATGACAAGGGAAATCTACAGAGTGGTTCAAGAGGAAAGTGTCATAGGTTGATGGGTGACAGTATGAGCGATTCTAAAGGAAAAATATTATCCAGGGGGAGGGTTACATAAGTAGGTATACAGTAATACAATATAGTTTTATTAAGAAGCGTAAAAAATTATGTATTACAGTTATATGAACACTAATAAATATAATATAACTATTAAAGAAATTAGTAATAGTCAGACATGTTTCGGATATGCTTCTCCATCCTCAGTGACTACTTACCACGACGGCTGGCTCTTCTTTAAGCCAAGGAACAACGCGGTTCGATCACCTGAGCCAGCAGTCGGTCGTGGTAAGTAGTCACTGAGGATGGAGAAGCATCTCCGAAACATGTCTGACTATTACTAATTTCTTTAATAATTATATTATATTTATTAGTGTTCATATAACTGTAATACATAATTTTTACGTTTCTTATCAAATCTATGAACACTGTATAATTGGCCTAACATGTGTGGTTTATCTTTGAATATAGTTTTATTAAGTACAAATGAGGATTATAATCAGTTAAATTCATGTCGAGTTGTAACTAGAAGTGGTATGTAATCCTCATTTGTACTTAATAAAAGTATATTATATTACTGTATCCCTACTTAAGCACCCCTGTATAAATATAGTTTCCTAAAAACAACTAATTTGAAAATACCATGAATGAGTCTCTTTCTTTTTCTGCATAACTCCTCTCATTGATTTAATAATCATCTCATTCGTCCACTAATTTTACACAACCGTCTTAACCAACCTCGATATTTTGAGTTTCTGAAAAATGTGTTACCAGAATACTTGAAGGACAGTCCTTCGGCAACACAGTCTGATGTTTACTTTAAACTAGAGCCCCTGAATATTGCAGCTGGCCACTAATTCAGTACAACGAAATCTATCGTTGGATCGGTCGCGGTGGTCTTGGCCATCGAGGTCACCCGACCTAACATCATTGGATTATTTTTTCTGGAGTTTTCTAAAGAGCGAAATGTTAAGTGGAAACAAGGAAGCAATTGTTTGACAGTGTTTTAAATATTTGTGATCAAATTAAGAAATATCAGAACCAGCTCAAATTAGCAATATAGTATCTGGCTGCGCGAATTGCAAAGTGCATTGAGGATGACGGTGGCATTTTTTATCATGTTATTTTAAGAGAAATGGAAATTGAGTGCAACATGCAGGCAACGAACTATTATTTTAATATTACCGGCACTGTTCCCGTCCCTCATGGTTTCGATTTATTTTCTGCAAAACCGTTGAGAATAAGATGTATATTTGTACAATGATTTTCCTTTAGAATCACTTATAACGTCAGCCTTCAATGTAGGTCCATTTCCTCCTGGATCACCCTGTAAATATTCGAAGCAAACGTGCCTGTTAATGGCTTGGTAAAATACTTGCAAGACTTTCCTGTCATCGAACTAAGGCAGGCAAACCATCGACTAGACCAACATCCATGTAAATAAGATAAAAATAAAATCATATCAAACTATCCACATTCGTCATTATTATTTCAAATTCAACAAAGGTAAAACATATTGATTCACTTACAAAACGTCCAAGTACAAAATTTGTACGCCCCTGACTACGAGAGGACGGGATGTTGATGGTCCATGCTGGATATAGAAAGATTTCTGTATTAGCCCATAAAATTCGAGGTTTTTTTAAACATCCAGAAAAAAATAATAAAAGAGTTTTATCGTTGTGGCCGTTAGGAGGCAGTGCTGTCGTTTCGGAATATGGTTCCTGCTTCCGGTATTTTTCGGATGGTTCGGTCCGTGACAAATGACGATCAAGTATGGAAGTTATTTTTCCATCCCTTTTTCCTTATTCTAAACGGATGCAAGAAGGGAGAAAGTGGGAGGAGGTGGAGGAGGGGGGGAACTAAAGAGATGCAAGGGCGGAAGTTTTAAGAGCGAATGCTAAGTTTTGTATTGTTGTCCTCGATGTCAGTCAAGGAATGACGATGTTTCTTACGGAAAGGGAAGCATCTTATGTAGAACTTCACAATATAAATTAGACATTCTGACAACATATGTCAAGTCGCACACAAATAATTTGGCGTTTAGAAATGTATCACTTATGATACAGATATTGACGGATTGGAGTTCTTAGCTCTGTGTACATCTTAGTTTTAAAATTAGATGTTGATACCCGTTGTGTAGCCTACAAAATCTCTAAAGGACACTGGGTAGTTATAGGGATGCTTCGAATGCTTTTTATTTAGAAAATATTTTGAATCTTTCTTTATCTTAGTATTTTTTTTTACTTTGTTATTTAACGACGCATCATCAACTACTAGGTTATTTAGAGTCGATGAAATTGATGATAGTGAGATGGTATTTGGCGAGATGAGGCCCGACATTTGCCTTACAGATGGGAAAAACCTCGGAAAATACTCAAGCAAGTAATTAGCCCAAGTTCGTATCGAGTCCCACTTCCGATCGAAACTTCGGATCAGCAGGGAGACGCGGTACCGACTGAGCTACATCGGTGTTTTAAACCTTTCTATTTAATACTACTAAACATAGTAATACAATTAAATAAAATTTTGTTAAAATGTGAAGCAATTGGGTGGGTGGATGGATGGCTGGACGGATGTATTGTTTGGTTGATGGATAGATGTATGAAAGGATGGATACTTGAATGAATGAAGATATGGATTGTTGATTGGTGAGTAGGTGTATGGATGATGGATGATGGATGTACTGGGTGTTCAGTTCAAAGTGTGTCATGGCTCGCTGTATCCCGTCATGTGGCTAGCCGATGAGCCTAGAGAATTCAATCTTCCTATATTTCCGCAGAGGTGTATAACCTATGAGGCAGAGAAGTTGCCTAGCAAGTACGGCATTCATTCTGAATAGTACGTACCGATACGTACGGTAACGCCGGTAGTGGCAGAAATGTGAACTGTTTGGAAATACTACTGTCGGGATATGGGGAGAGGGTTAAGACGATTACTTACGTATTTGTTGACATTAACTTCAACGTCAACATGGACACGGAGCATTTGATTTGTGTTGTGGAATGTTACCGTACGCAATCGATGATAACAAATACCCTGCGTACGACTTGCCGGCGCAAAACACAGTTCGAAAGAGGTTATGGTACCATACAGACCGTACAGACCGCCATCTGTTGCTACGACGTTCAAGTTATACCGTACACGTTCTCAAGTTCAGATTGAAGAACGCCTTAAATAATAGGCAACTTCTCTGACATATAAACTGAAACTCGCTTCAAATCGGTGACCCAACAACAGTGACGTCATGACACACTTTGAAATGAACACCCAGTATACATGAATGAATGAATGAATTAATTAATTAATTAATTAATGGATTGGTTGGTTAGTTGGTTGGTGGATGGATGGAAGAATAGATGAATGAATGGATGAATTGTTTTGTTGGTAGGTGGTTGTTTGAAAAATGAAAGAATGAATGAATAAATGAATGAATGAATGAATGAATGAATGAATGAATGAATGAATGAATGAAGAATGAATGAATGGTTTTAAGTTTATTAATAATTAACGGTTCGTTATGGTTTTTGTGATTTATTGCTTGTGGAAACAATGGTGAATTATCAGCGACAAAGTTTCAGCGACAGATTTCTCTGATTGACCGAAATCAAAATAATTTTTACACTCCACTGGTAAATTTGCACATGAAGGAAATAGATCACCGAAATATTTTAGTCGATATTGAATAAATATTATTTAACGAGTATTAATACACAGGTATATCTCTGAATTAAAATCTCTAGATTACAATTGAGTTTTCTTCCAGCCTCCACAAAAATCAATTAACTAATATTACATTCTGAGACACTGAAAGAACGCGAGAACACAATGGAATCTTCTTCATCATTGATGGGGATTTAGACATCTTAATACCACCACTTCTTTCAAAGCAAAAATAATAATCACATTCATTTTACACAGCAGAATATTTCGTAATACCCCGAACGCAGTAGGAGTACGAAGATTCGCTTCGCTAGAGTTTATAATCCCTTCTTTGAGAATCAGACTTCAATAGTGTTGATATTGTGATCTATTGTTACGTCAGAGAACAATACAGACTCCATAAGCGGCCTTCTTTCAGATGTTCCGAGCCCCTTAATCCGCCTCGTTAAACAAGGAGAGGGAAAGATGGAAACTGAAATCAAGATTTCGTTTTACAATTTTTTATTAAAATGGTGATAAACTCAATTCAAGGACAGAGAAACTAAATATAAGCGAAATAATCCCTCTATACAAGCTATTGAAGCTTTCTTAGATATTTTAACTTGTTAAGGAACGTGGAGATGACATGTCTTGTCCTCACCTGTGGAGTAACGGTCAGCGCGTCTGGCTGCGAAATCAGGCGGCCCGGGTTCGAATCCCGGTCGGGGCATGTTACCTGGTTGAGATTTTTCCGGGGTTTTCCCCTCAACACAATACGAGAAAATGCTGGGTAACTTTCGGTGCTGGACCCCGGACTCATTTCACCGCCATTATCACCTTATTTCATTCAGACGCTAAATAACCTAGATGTTGATACAGCGTCGTAAAATAACCCAATTAAAAAACATGAAATAACTCAAATGAAGTGTACGTTTACATCATTCTATTCTATCGTATAGCAATATGAGAGTATAAATATTGAAAGAGAAACTACACGAAATATTTCTCAAGGCTATGGTAATCCAATTGCACATTTCTATAATGACTTGAAAGACACACACAAATGCTGCTGATATTACGGTGTTGTTACCAGAAGAGGAGACGATAATAAGGAATATGCTACTGGAGCGAAATGACAGCTGTGAGCAGTATGGGATGAAGATAAACGCATATAAGACGAAGAGCATGATCATAGGAAAACAATAAAGAAGGTAAACTTGCGAATTCTGAATGAGGCAGTAGAGCAAGTGAACAGCTTCAAATACTTGTGGTGTATAATAGATAGTAACAAGAGCTACTGCCAGGACATTAAACTGAGATTAGCATGGCAAAGGAGGCTTTTAATAGAAAAAGGAGCATCTTCTGCGGACCTCTGAAAAAAGAACTAAGGAAGAGGCTAATGAAGTGCTTTGTATGACGTGTAGCATTGTATGGCGCAGAAACATGGACATTACAGCGAAGCGAAGAGAACCGAATAGAAGCATTTAAAATGAGGATATGCAGAAGAATGGAGCGTGTTAAATGGCCAGACAGAATAGGAAATGAAGCTATGTTGGAAAGAGTGAGTGAAGAAAGAATGATGCTGAAACTGATCAGGAAGAGGAAAAGGAATCGTTTGGGTCAATGGCTGAGAAGAAACTGCCTACTGAAGGATGAACGGAAGAAAACTTGGGGGCAGATAGACAACATTAAGATAGCCTTTGTGTGTGGATCATATGCGGAGACTAAGAGGAAGGAATAAAATAGAACACTGGAGAATGTTGACGTTACAGTAAAAGACCTGCCCTTGGACAGAACACTATGCACGAATAACGGAACTATTATTATCATTATCTTTATAATTATTATTATTATTATGCTAAGTACCAACGAATATTAAACAGAGTTAAATAGTCCCAATCCCTTGTATTTTGTGTCAGCAAAAAGCATGTTGTCTGGTGTATCAGTGGGAAGCTGGAATATTTCCTTCAATGTGGTTTTATTGAGAACATCGGCATCACAAACAAATTTGGCTGGTATTTTATTCAGTGGTGTTGTCTGAAATTGATAAATATTAGTAATATTAATAATGTTAATAATACGATCATGTGACCTGTATAGACTAGCATAATAACTCTTTCTGCTTGAATGAGTCCATTTAGTCTTTATCGATAGAGTGTAGCACACGCCAGATCCTTGGCCGGCAGTTATTAAGAAGAGGATTGGTTTTTTTTTTTTTTTTTTTTTTTGCTTCTCCAAGGTGTCTCTATGACCTTGTGCACCCATAATTGTCAAAAATCATAAAAATATTCAGGTCAGAAAGGGTTAAAAATCAACAACTTTCAACTGTTAAAGAGTTCACAAACGATGCAAGGTTTACATTTAACCAGGATTATATTATATTACTTAATATTCTTAAGTTATACAATTTTTTATTTGCATTTATTAAAACCTTTTAATATGAATATTGCAGTTGGTAGAATATTTATCGCTTAATTTCATCAGGTCACTGTAGAAAGCTTCAGTTAATTTACAAAATTGTTCCATTTTATTGAACTAACAAAGAACTTTCAGTTGTCTAAAGAGTTAACAAATGATTCATGGGCTACATTTAGCAGAAGTTGTCTAAAAACGAAGAATGTTGCATACGTTAAGTCGTATCATTTTCTCAGTAAATTTGCTAACTTGGTCTATCGGCTTCGTCACCTATACAGTGTAATTACTCACAAAATTAAACGAGTCTTATCTCTTGTATCATAAATGACAATTCTTAAATAATTCAACTAATATTTACGTAACTGTGCTTCTAACCAAAAAATGGTTCAGACAAAAATTTTTCAGCTTACTCAATCCACAACATGAATATTCTCTCATATACAATTTGAAAATACAAACAATTTTTTTTTTTGTGCAAAAAATTAATTGGCTGCCTCCGTGGTCTGTTGGTCGGCATCCTGACTTCCAGATCCGGAGGTCCCGGGTTCGGTTCCCGGGTTCGGCTCTCGGTGAATTTTTCTTGAAGAAGAATTCCCTGCGTGTCTAGAGTCTGGAAATTTGTATGAATGTGAGTGTGATTGTGAGTGTGCCGGGTTAATATTAATTAACCAATCATCACAAATATAAAAATACATCAGGACTGGGCAGTAACCTGAATACACGTTTCAGCGTCACATTGTTGACAAGTAACTCCATCTGTTAGCACAACCAAGAAGCATCTAATAGATGCTACAGAGTTACCAACAACGAAAAAAAAAGAAAAAAATTAATTATATACAAAATGGTACTTCTGAATGAAGTCTTGCGACAGAAATGTTTGCTTCAAAAACGTATACAAACATTATGTGATTATACAGTGGAAGACTATTAGACGAAATTAGAAAAGTGAATGTACTACTTTTCAGTGAAAACCTTCCTTTTCTCTGGGTGAATAATAAGTGTATTTTCATAAATAATTTCTTGCCACGAAAAGAAAACTAAAAGGCCGCCTAAACAGATACTGTACTTTTTTATCGCCAGTGTTTCATTAATGACAGAGCTGTGAAAATAGTTCCTTGCATTCTGGAAGAGCAGCCCGAAATTCAAGCGTGCCAGAGAAGTTGCCGATACTCAAGGCGCTTCATTCTTGAACAGGACTTCAAAGAGAATATGGGGGAACAAAACACGTCGATAAAAAAATTCTTGTTTATAATGAAAAATCTCAAGGAAATTGAATCCTATAAGAATGAAATAAATATAAGCTACAGATTTATTAATTACAGAACGGAAAAGACAATATCTATTCAGACATTACCGCTTATAATCTATTTCTCTTATTTTATATTGTGAATGATAAAGCCGTTAAAGTTTTATTTCCTCAAAAATACAATAGAATACATTAACTTAATTATACAAAACACGGAAATGAAAAGCTGCAACAAATTAAATCTAATTCAAATCTGTGATTGTACAAGATAAAGAATGAAGACATCATTATCTTTTTAAGATGAGTCTCAGAAGTCCTATATTACCAAGTGTTAAGTTTATTTATCTTACATACAGAAGGCGCTATATTTTGGAACAACAGTAACAATTATAAATGGTATTCGGTAGGAAATTAAACGCAGAATAAAAATGGGAAATGCCCGTTATTATTCGGTTGAGAAGCTTTTTGTTTTTGTCATCCAGTCTGCTCTCACAAACTTTTATACCAAAATAATTTGGAGATTGCCAGAATATAACAGGAAATTTGTTTTAAAAATTCACAACGAAGTCAGCAATGGTAGTCATCAACATTACCGCCAATTTATAAAACAAATATTCAGTTACAAATCACGCCGAACCACAATATTTTATACCAAATAGTTCGAGAGATATTTATGTTTTTACGGTATCTATAGTGGTCTTTATTTCATCGTCCTTAGCAACCTAAACAATGGCTTTAATCGCAGCAATGAATTAAAAGTTTTTAATTCATTGCTGTGAACTGAAAACTATTTCCATGGCAACCAACACATTAGCAACCATAAAATCCATACATTCATTTATAACTTCTTCACAAACAACACATTACAAAGAAAAGGCGTACAATTTAAAATAAAATTAAGATACCATTAATGAAATTTACTTTACTGGAAGCAAGTAAAGAGTTAGGATTGGAAGTAAATCCCGAAAAGACAAAGTATATAATTATGACTCGTGACGGAAATATTGTACGAAATGGGAATATAAAAATTGGAAATTTATCCTTTGAAGAGGTGGAGAAGTTCAAATATCTTGGAGCATCAGTAACAAGTAAAAATGGTACTCGGGAGGAATTTAAACACAGAATAAATATGGGAAATGACTGTTATTATTCGGTTGAGAAGCTTCTATCATCCAGTCTGCTGTCAAAAAATCTGAAAGTTAGAATTTATAAAACAGTTATATTACCGGTTGTTCTGTATGGTTCTGAAACTTGGACTCTACTTTGTGAGAGGAACAGAGGTTATGTGTGTTTGAGAATAAGGTGCTTAGGAAAACATTTGGGTCTAAAAGGGATGAAGTTACAGGAGAATGGAGAAAGTTACACAACACAGAACTGCACGCATTATATTCTTCACCTGCCATAATTAGGAACATTAAATCCAGACGTTTGAGATGGGCAGGGCATGTATCACGTATGGGCGAATACAGAAATGCTTATAGAGTGTTAGTTGGAAGGCCGGAGGGAAAAAAAACCTTTAGGGAGGCCGAGACGTAGATGGGAAGATAATATTAAAATGGATTTGAGGGAGGTGGGATATGATGATGGAGAATGGATTAATCTTGCTCAGGATAGGGACCAATGGCGGGCTTATGTGAGGGCGGCAATGAACCTTCGGGTTCCTTAAAAGCCAGTAATCAAATAAGTAAGTAATGAAATTTACATACGAGTATCAGTAATGGATAAAATATTGTAGTCTATAGCTCGGGAGTGGATTCGATTCCCGCTTAAGGTTATTAACTGATTGAGATTTTTCAGAGATTTCTTCTAACCATATGGCAAATACCAGGTAATCTATAGCGAATCCTCGACCTCATTTCGCCAAACACCATCTCGTTATCACCAAGCTCATCGACGCTAAATAACTGAGTAGTTGATAGAGCGCCGTTTAATAATCAATTTTTTTTCAGGAAATGCTATGAATTTAAAAATATATTATTATTTTTTTTTATATTTCAGAGTATGAAATATTTTAAGAAATTTTATTAAGCAAATTTATTGAATTTAATGCTTCATTGTTATAGTTCAGCAATTAATCAAGAGGTTCTACACATTTTTACGTGTCAGTAAAAAGTGCGGGCGTAGTTTTTAAGGTGAAATATTTTTGCTTCTGTTAACGAGGGGCGTAATAAAAAAGGGCAAGCTGCATTCCTGCCTTGTTTAAATTATTACTAACCTACGTGAAAATACTCGTAACCTTCTGTCGAAATGATTTCGATTGTCTGGTGTAATGTATGCACACTGCAGGAGGCTTAGAAAACGTCTAGCTTTATTAGGCCCTATCAAAGTGGATGCCACTTCCAGACAACCATTTTAGAAAATATACAAAATTACGAAAAGTTAGCTGGAGGGAGATGCTGGGTGAGATACTATCCATTTCGCAAATGTTAACCCCGTTCTCTCTGCGTATTATTCATCTACATTGCAAGGAAATACATTGCAATGAACTGGTATGTCACAAAAACTTAGCTTTGGGTTGACACAAAGACCTAAGTTTTATTTTATTGGTACTGAGACAGAGCAAAGTAAATTTATAACATCCAAAACGATTTATATGGAAAAAACTGAAGTTAGATAACTTCGTAGAAACAATTTTCTTAATACAACTAAAATGAAAAATTTACGAAGAATCTCACAGAAAGAAAGTAACGAGTGGACCTGTGTTCAAATCCTGGTTGGGTAAAGTTACCTGGTATGTGTTTTTCCAGGGTTTTCCCCAATTCATTAAGGCCCGGTCTTATAAACACAGTTAATCTAAAGATTATATTAAACTTAAGTTAAACCTAACCATGAGTTAAACTCAACGTGCCGTATTACAGAGTCTCGGTTAAGTTAAACCGTAGTGGAATACGATTGGTATTACTGCTAGGAAAGAAAAGAAGAACATCGCAACTGTTTAATTATATTATTGATTTAAAATAGCCGACGCTCGTGGAGAATCTTCATTAAGGAACATCTTAGTTCTTCGATATCAGAGAGAGTATCGTAAAAAAACCTGAAGAAGACCAATATCGCGTACTTCAGTATGCTTATCAGACTTAACCTCAAATAGTTTCTTAACGCTGGCTGCCAACGTTGAGCGTATTCCGAATCTCACCGGTGAGCAATCCGATGGCATCACGGTGTTCCGAATTCCACCGATGACGTCATTGATGCTCCACCGGTGTCGCACCGGTGCCATCAACTTGCAGAGGTGGTAGAAGGCTCCATCAGCCTCCATCAGTGAATCTGATTGGTTCTTGTATAGGGCGGGAATTAGCAGACGAATGACATCGTGCACTGTTGTGTCATGGCGGTGTGTTCTGCTTTAGTTCTGCTTTATTGTTTGTAATGAGCAGAACGTAAAAACAATATGTTAATGGCTTATGAGCGAACATGTCAACGGACCAGTTATTACTACCGGTTCAAGAAATAAGTTGTTTATGATCTCTTTTATTTGAACGAGATGGCAGTACGGAAATTTCGCAAAATTTTGCTAGCGTAGCACAGATAACCACTTACACAGTAGCCATGACAGCATCGATTCTTCCAGCAGTTTTGTTCCTTATTTTCGTTGCAACGTGACGTCATTGATGCCACCGGACCGGTGAGATTCGGAATACGCTGGTTATACTCCCAAACACAATGCAGTCAAACTGAACCTTGCATGATCATCCGCGAGGTAACTCCATACAGAATCAACTGAGTAATGAAATAATAATATTAGTGTGCATATTTTATGTGTTGTCTACAATATTTATGAAACAGAATTCAGTCAAACAAATTATTTTTACGAGTCTAGTAAAATTATTATTAGTATTATTAGTGTGTTTATAAATCAGGCCCCATAGTAAATCTTACCAGGAGACTGTCTGCCACATACAGTACAATGCGAAATAGGTTTATAGTAGATTTATGGACACCTTCGAAATCTTCCATCTTTTTCAGTGTGTCTACTACCAGAGGAAAAATAGCGCAGAATATCTAGTAACTGATGCAGAGATTCAACAGAATGCTTTCAAAAATAAAAAAAGAAATCATTTATCTTTTCAAACAATCTTAAATTCAAACCCTAAAACATACATTTTTGCACTTTCTCATTTTTCTGTAGCATGTTTATCCGAGTTTCAATTTTTCGAAACAAGGTTAGGAATATAAGTCTATAGTTAGTAATAGTACTCATAGTTTTCATATTAGTAGAATTTTCATATTAATTAGTTAAGTTAAATTATTGTGTTGTATTGTAAACTGGATCTCAATGGTCACCTGGATTTTAAGGCAAATGTTTCTCTTTCTTTGTGAGAAGTTATTATTATTTCATATTTCAGGAGAAAGGAAAATAATTTTAGAGGCGTATTTCATTTGGCCTGTATTTACTATCACAACCATTTGCCTAAACAAGGATACAAAATTATTCAGCTATTGGACGGAATAATTTATTGATATAAATGAGAGATTTAAATTATTTCTTCCATCTACATCACATATTTAAAGAACCTGATGTTATATCCTTTTTTCGGGGATGTCTTCAAATGTAGGGTAAAGTTGCCTAATTCCGTGATACCCCTAATCCCGTGATAAAATTTCAATTGACTGCCATGGAGTTGTGGTCTCTGACTTTTAAGTTTTTTAAATACCTAACAGATGCCAGGAGATGTCTTCTTTTCAATTCTGTTAACTACCCCCCTTTTGAATAGAAACAGTCGACTGCAGTAGCTTTTGTTCAGTGAATGGTGGTTGACCAGTAAGTTTTTCTTTCTCTTGTGATCGCTCCTAAAGAAACATTATATATTTGAGGTAAGAATTAATATAGCATTATAAAAAATGATATATTACTGTAGATTATAGTCAGCTGAATCAATGTGTACAATTATTTAAACATTGTGAGACAATAACAATGCTACAGGAGCTTTCCCATTTTCGGATTTATTTTCATATTTCTCCTTCCTGGCTCACTCGACCAAGGATGCCAACGCTAAATTGTGAAAATTAATGTCTATGGAAGAAAATAGTTCGTGGAAATAATAATAATAGAAACAAGTCATAGAAAATATCAATAGGCCACACCTGTGGAGTAACGGTTAGCGCGTCTGGCCGTGAAACCAGGTGGCCTGGGTCGATTCCCGGTTACCTGATTGAGATTTTTCCGGGGTTTTCCCCTCAACCCATTACGATCAAATGCTGGGTAACTATCGGTGCTGGACCCCGGACTCATTTCACCGGCATTATCACCTTCATCTCATTCAGACGCTAAATAACTTGAGATGTTGATAAAGTGTCGTAAGAAAACCTACTAAAATAAAAAATCATCAATTATAATTGTAATAAAATAATAGGGAATATATTTATCTCAATTACTGCTGTTGTTAGAAATATAAATAATGAGAAATAATTGTGTTATAATTCAATTTATTCAAATTTAATTTTGTATTTAATTTAACTTTCAGTTTATTTTGTTTTTAATATATGGGAATATATGGGAAATGCGTGTTATTATTCGGTTGAGAAGCTCTTATCATCCAGTCTGCTGTCAAAAAAATCTGAAAGTTAGAATTTATAAAACAATTATATTACCGGTTGTTCTATATGGTTGTGAAACTTGGACTCTCACTCTGAGAGAGGAACATAGGTTAAGGGTGTTTGAGAATAAGGTGCTTAGGAAAATATTTGGGGCTAAGCGGGATGAAGTTACAGGAGAATGGAGAAAGTTACACGACACAGAACTGCACGCATTGTATTCTTCACCTGACATAATTGGGAACTTAAAATCCAGACGTTTGAGATGGGCAGGGCATGTAGCACGTATGGGTGAATCCAGAAATGCATATAGAGTGTTAGTTGGGAGACCGGAGGGAAAAAGACCTTTAGGGAGGCCGAGACGTAGATAGGAAGATAATATTAAAATGGATTTGAGGGAGGTGGGGTATGATGATAGAGACTGGATTAATCTTGCACAGGATAGGGACCGATGGCGGTCTTATGTGAGGGCGGCAATGAACCTTCGGGTTCCTTAAAAGTCATTTGTAAGTAAGTAAGTATAATATATTAATATGAAGTATATATTCCTGTAGTTACACAAGTATTTTCTATGAAATTTGTTACTTAGGCCCTTTTTAAGTTGTAATTTCTTGCTTAATTCATATTAAAACAATATACCATGACTTTAAAGTGTCTTTCCAAATACACGTTTGTTTTCTGAGCAGTTAATGAGGATTATTTCAGTATCACGGAATTAGGAAACCACTATCACGGAATTTGGATCCCTGTCACGGATTTAGGAGCCACTGTATAACAATGAAGAATCATATATTATATACCAAACATGTGAAACTGTTGACATTGAATGTTGTAAAAACTGTAGCTAAAGATCCAAATAACGTCATTTAGGTGTTAATTGAAAATTTTTATTACACTTTCGGCATAAATATAGACTTCATTAAATATGTCACGGAATTAGGCAACCTTACTCTACCATCTGCCTGAATGGGGAAATGAATCTCTTTCCAACGACGGCGATCGAACCCGGGTTTGCAGGACTTGTAGACGAAACTGCTACCAATGCAGTCACAATGGAGGAAGTGTATAATGCCTACGAGGTGTTAACTGCAGTTGCTCCATGCACATGGAACTCGCAAGTTCCCAGAGCAGAGAGAGGAACGTTTTGCCACGTAGCTAAGAATAGCCATCACAGTTGATGCGACTAATCTTAAACGGGTAGTAGGTCCGGGCGAGCTCAAGGCTAATCCTAACTCATCCTTCTATAT
This sequence comes from Periplaneta americana, assembly GCA_025594305.2. Taxonomy (NCBI): domain Eukaryota; kingdom Metazoa; phylum Arthropoda; class Insecta; order Blattodea; family Blattidae; genus Periplaneta; species Periplaneta americana. The sequence goes on from JAJSOF020000011.1 coordinate 153,843,847, forward strand.
ATCTAGTTCCCAGTTTTGGTGGAACCTTAATCAGTGAGAGGAAGGGAAATGGAGAAAAAGAGGGTGAGAGAACACTGATGGGGTGGGTTGCTGGGGGTGCTTGATGAGGAGTAGGGGAGGAGGGTTTGAAGGTTTTTGGAGGAGATGGACACAACGACGAGGAACGGGGAGGGGGGAGGGGAAAGAAGAGACATGGGGGTGCTGAGAATCATCTCTGCGAATGAATATTCATGTTCGAGTTTTCGTCTGCGGTCCATATCGAGGATAGCCCGACATCCAGATGAAATATTGTGTCCAATTCCATAACGCGACGAGCTGCAGGGACAATCGATGTGCGCATTTCCATATATCGACGCCCACTCAAGACAGCTCAAGTGTCACGGCGAATATTAATAAAAACAAATGCCGTGGATTAAAGTCTGTTTCCTAGCGACGGTCGTACACAACACTGTAATTTAAGGAAAAACAATTGAATCGGTGATTTCTGTAAGGAAATCAAGTCCACTTTTCACCTAAAACAAGTTGAGATATACATTATTACTATACCGGGATTTATAGACACTAAAAGAGCCAAAACATGAATGCTACTATGCGCTAAAAACTTAATAATAATAATAATAATAATAATAATAATAATAATAATAATAATAATAATAATAATAATAATAATAATAATAATAATAATAATAATAATAATAATATACTAATAATAAATCTGTAGCCGAAATTTTTCTGGTAATTTTCGATTTTCTAAAAATAATTAGTCCTAACATATATAATTAACCACCCTGAAACCGAAAATCGCTTTTTTTAATTTTTGTTTGTATGTCTGTCTGTCTGTCTGCAGGTTTGCTATCATTTAACGCGATAATGGCTTAACCGATTTCGATGAAAATAGGAATATAAATTAAGTTCGTTGTAACTTAGATTTTAGGCTACATGGCATTCAAAATACATTATTTAAAAGGGGGTTAAAGGGGGTCTGAATTAAATAAATCGAAATATCTCGCTTATTATTGATTTTTGTGAAAAATGTTACATAACAAAAATTTCTTTAAAAATCATTTCCGATAAGTTTTATTCCTTGAAAAATTTTGATAGGACTGATACTTAATGAGATAAATGAGTTTCAAAATTAAAATAACTGCCATCTAAGAAGGTGTAATGAAATAAACAAATGAATTCGTCTATAAGGAGCCTTGGTTAACAACAAGCGAAAGCTATGAATCATAGCCTACAGATAATGTTTCTGTGTTTGTATGAAGCAATATCGGAACCTAAATTAACCGATTTGTGTAATTAATTATTATTTCACCATTGGAAAGTGTAGTTTCTCTGTATGGACATAATGCTATAATGTTATTACAGTAACTTCGGAGTGAATTGAGGACAGGTAAGATTAAAATAGCTTCTTATGCACAAACAACTTGATAAATAAACAAATGAATTCGTCTATAAGGGGCCTTGGTCAACAACAATCGAAAGCTATGAATCATAGCCTACAGATAATGTTTCTGTGTTTGTATGAAGTAATATCGGAACCTAAATTAACCGATTTGTGTAATTAATTATTATTTCACCATTGGAAAGTGTAGTTTCTCTATATGGACATAATGCTATAATGTTATTACAGTAACTTCGGAGTGAATTGAGGACAGGTAAGATTAAAATAGCTTCTTATGCACAAACAACTTCATAGGCTATTCTGTGTAATCGTTTACTGTATTTCTTAAAATAATGTTTATCTCAGAGAATTAACGAACCACAAGAGAGTATTGATTGAGTATGCAGTAATAATATGTTAGCTTAGCGTTCCATTATTTTATAATCCAAATTTTAACTATGCTCAATTGAATCGTGTTAAAATACATATGTATTAAATGCAATGCAAAAATATTGGGTAATGAGCCAAGCAGATTATGTTGCGCTGTTGCAAAATAAAATTTGTTCCTCCTGAGATTCAAGAGCCCCCATAACAAATTAAAAACTTACCTATCGGTGTACATCCGTTATCAACACATTTTTATATAATATAATATAATATAATATAATATAATATAATATAATATAATATAATATAATATAATATAATATAATATAATATAATATAATATAATATAATATAATATAATATAATATAATTTAAGTTATTTAAGTTATTTGAAGTGTTCAGAACCATAGTGGCCCAAGCGCCATTTACTGAATAAGTAGAAAACAAGGGTTAAAATTAAGTTATTATCATAATTCAATGGAAACATATAGCAAATAAAATAAAGTATACACATTAAATCTAAATGATATGTCAGTCTTCATTAAAGTATGGATGCATGTAATAAAAATTAAGAAACATGTTAAAGGAATTGTCATTGCACCAAATGAGTGGTCTCTGGACCAAAATGATCGCATTTTAATTATTTAAATACAATTTAAATTAAGTAACATATTAAACGATTTATCCTTCTATCAAACACGAATGTTCCCTGGATCAAATGTCCTATTTTAATTATGTAATTACTTATTATGTAATTATGTAATTACTTTATATTTATTTATAACGGGTGCAGCGGAGCGCACGGGTACGGCTAGCAATAATAATAATAATAATAATAATAATAATAATAATAATAATAATAATAATAATAATAATGACTTATTTTAGCTGACAGAGTTAAGGCCGTAAGGTCTTCTCTTCCACTCAACCAGCAAAAAGTATACATACATATGTATGAACTTACAAAGAATTCAACAATTTGATTTAGATAAGAGCTACATGTATACGAGAGTTATTTACGAATTAAACAACAAAATACTATGAATTATTAATTAAACACTGAAATATAAACTATGTAGCAGAATTAAGGTAAAATACATAGAATGTTAATATATTTCAAATAATGTTAGATAATAGAAAGAGATTATTATGAGACAATTTTGAAAATACAGCACAATCAGGATGATGTCTAAAGGAAGGAGTAATAATGTAGACAGTGATAGTTTAAGTCAGTATGATTGGAGCGAAATGCTAAGAAGGTTATCTTTTAAGCTGTTTTTAAAAGTGTTTATTGTCTTGCAGCCCCTAATACTTTGTGACAGGGAATTCCATTGTCGCGAGGTGGATACTGTAAAAGGTGATGAAAAACGAGATGTTCTATGAAAAGGTATACTTAACGCGCCACAGATAAGTGATCTGGTATTTATGTCGTGGTTAGAGTATAGATAAGAGAAACGAGACGAAAGGTAATTTGATGTTGAAGTGTGCAGGATTCGAAAGATCAATGACAAGGAGTGTAAAGTTCTGCGTTCTTTAAGTCGGAGCCACGAAAAACTTGCGAAGGACGGTGATCTGTGATCATATCGTCGGATGTTGCACACGTATCTGACGCACATATTCTGAATTCGCTGTAACTTGGCTGACAGTTCAGAACTTAGGACATTTAACGAAACGTCACAATAATCGAAGTGCGGCATTACTAGGATTTGTACTAGGGTAAATTTTAGTTGCTCGGGCAAGAAGTTTCTTAAGCGACTCAAACAGTGAATGGAGGAACAGATTTTTTTATACATATGCAGCTAAATAAAATGCATTGAAATAAAAAAAAAAATAAGCTGACTGTGGAACAATTTAGTGCACTTTTAATGAGAGATTTAGATAACTTCTAACTATACTTTCACTTTCGAAAAATTCTGATATACTGTACAGGGTAAACCTTAAGTAATGTCATTAATTTCAGGGGTTTATTCTTTGAGATATTCAAACATAAAAGTTTAATACGGTTTTGCTCGCTTTTGCTTCCTTTTTTAGATAAAAATTAATAATAAACATTTCATAGCATATTTTGGGAAAGACATTAATTGATTTCCCAATATGCTCTCAAGCAAACATTCTCATGGGGGCAGATAATAAATTTAGCTTTCTTTTTTCCACAATGTTAATAATGACAAAACAAGTACTTATACAAATTTTGGCTACTCGAACGCAATTACGAGGACCGTCCGCGACCGTTTAAAGAAAGGAAACACAATTTAATGGAAAGATTTATTGGAACAGATACAGCAATTGTTCAGTTATTTTTCAACATATTCCCCACCGGAATTGAGACATATTTTGTCATATCGTGGGATGAACTTTTCTATCCTTGTGTCATAGAAGTCTGCCGCCTGGGATCGGAACCAGTGTGTGACAGCCGTCTGAATCTCTCTGTAAATTTTAATACAGGTCTATATTTAACAGTAATATTTATTTTGGACTAAGTCTAAAACACTTCGTGTGAAGTGACTAAATAGATAGAAATAGAAATAGACTAAACAACAAACAATAATAGTCTTAATAAATAATAATACAGTAGCGTGCAAATTAAACCGAACAGGACATATTTTTACATTTTCTGTCATTGTTGGCCTCACAGCTGCTCATACCGCTTTAATTGACATTTGTAGTACGTGTAATTCCATTGTTGAAGGTCTGTCGTTATTATTATTATTTTTGTATAATATGTGACATTTTGCCTGTCGTTTTGTACTTATAAGCATTTCAGTTGTGTTGAAGACTTAATACTGCAATCCTGTGTACATTCTGTCGTCTTCACAAATGGATACAACTCCACGAAAACGGTCTCAAATTATAACATTAGCAGAGCATTCTTCTATGACACAGAGGCAAATTGCTGCAGAATGTCACATCGGTTTGGCTACTGTTAATTCGATCATAAAACGATACAGGAGACTGGATCCATCACACCCCAGAAAAAAGAAACTGTGGCCGGAAAAGGAAGACTTCACCTGCAGATGATCGTTTAATTGTCAGGAAAAGTAAATTAAATCCTAGACTAACTGCTGTCGACTTAACCCGCGAGTTAATGGCTACCACTGGGGCGAATATTCACGTCACAACAGTGCGGCGTAGGCTTTTGGAAGCTGGACGAAGGGCTCGTAAACCTATTAAGAAGCAACTGCTAACCCCTGTTATGTGCAAAAAAACGCTTAATGTGGGCAAAATTACATCAACACTGGACAGTGAATGACTGGAAGAATGTACTTTTTCCGATGAGTCTCATTTCGCGGTTCACGGCCACCGTGTTTCTTAAGTACGGAAAGGATCCGAAAAAGTAACAGCAGCTCATCTCCAACAAGCACCCAAATACCCCCTAAAGTAATGTTTTGGGGTTGTTTTACACATGAAGGGCCTGGAGCATTAATACCTATCAAGGGAATGATGAATTCTGACAAATATATTCACTTATTGGAAACCAGAATCGTACCCCAGCTGCAAAAATCATTTTCAGATGGCAGAGGTGTGTTCCAACAAGACCTGGCACCATGCCATACGTCTCGAAAAACTACAGAATTCTTCAACAAGAAGAATATTCAGGTACTCCCCTGGCCAGGCAACTCACCCGACATCAACCCCATTGAGAACTTGTGGTCAATTTGCAAAAGAAGAATGCAAAAATGGATTGTTCTACAAAGGAGAAGATGATTTCTGCCCTCATTGGTGTATGGTTTCGCGATGAAGAAATGAAGAATATTTGTGGGAAATTAGTGGAATCCATGCCAAATCGTCTCAAAGTTGTTATTAGGAACAAGGGAGGCCACATAGATTACAGAGGTATGTCTTAGATCCTTTTTTTTTTTATCCCGTTTGAGTGTTTTTGCATAAGTAATTACATTGTTCGGATTAATTTGCACGCTACTGTACTACCTCCGATTGAGATTTTGGCTGATATGTACAGTACATCTATTATCAGGCAGTACACCTCACTTGACGATATGTGTCAGAGGAAAAACAATTGTTTGTAAGCATCTGAAGTCTGATTAGTGGAATATATACCCAGTCAGCGATGTATGCAATGGAAGGGGAAAGTAACTAGCTACCTTCCCCATTAGCTCCTGGCTTATTCGTCTCGTAAGTGATGTGTTATTGATGTCACATGTGGGGTTCAAACCTATCTTCGGACAATAATTCATAACTTTTTTACTTGGTTATTTAACGACATTGTATCAACTACTCGGTTATTCAGCGTCGATGAGATTGGTGACACAGTGAGATGAGGCCGAGGATTCGCCATAGATTAGCTGACGTTCACCTTACAGTTGGGAAAAATCCAGCCAGGTAATCAGCCCAAGCGGGAATCGAACGCACGGCCGAGCACAAATCCGCATCGATAGGTAAAAGCCTCAGCCGATAAGCTATGCCGATGGTTGACAGTTGAAAAACAACAAGTAGTAGTAGTAGTAGTAGTAGTAGTAGTAGTAGTAGTAGTAGTAGTAGTAGTGTTAATAGTAGTAGTAGTAGTAGTAATATTAGTAGCAGTAGTAATAGTAGCAGTAGTAATAGTAGTAGTAATAGTAGTAGTAATATTAGTAGTAGTAATAGTATTAGTAGTAGTAATAGTAGTAGTAGTAATAGTAGTAGTAGTAGTAGTAGTAATAGTAGCAGTAATATTAGTAGTAATAGTAGTAGTAATATTAGTAGTAGTAATAGTGTTAGTAGTAGTAATATTAGTAGTAGCAATAGTAATATTAGTAGTAGTATTAACAGTAATAGTAATATCAGTAGTAGTAATAGTAGTAGTAGTAGCAGTAGTAATAGTAATATTAGTAGTAGTAGCAGTAATATTAGTAGTAATAGTAGCAATAATAGTAATATTAGTAGTAGTAATAGTAGTAGTAGTAGCAGTAGCAGTAGCAGTAATAGTAGTAGTAGTAGTAATATAAATAGTAATAGTTGTAACAGTAGTGGAATAAATTGGAGTAACTCTGACGGTGGTGGTGGCGGTGATGATTATGATGATGGAAAAAGTGGAAAATATGTTAATAATGCGAACAAAAATATAACGTAACTGTAAAAATAGACGTCATAATAAATAAATTGTACTTCTTGGGAAAAAAAGACAAAATAGGTACATAAATATTGTGATTATACATGATAGTAGTAGTAGTAGTAGAAACAAATCCTTCGAGGTCCATGAAGAGGTGCACTGCGTTGCGTCTGAAGGCGGCGGAATTAGAAGAGCGGACATCGTGGCTCTAGACAAGACTAATAGTAAAGGCTTTATACTGGACCCAACTGTTAGATTTGAGATGAGCCAGACCCAACCATCCGAGGTCAACAAAGAAAAACAACAAATTTATGAGCCTACTCTTCCGTATTTTCGAGAAAAATATCAGATGGAAGGCACCTGGGAAGTACACGGTTTAATGATCGGAGCGAGGGGCACCATCCCACGATTAACTGTAAACACTATCAAAACATTTGGAATCCATGACATCATTCCAAAATAATTACTTCAACCATTAAAGGGTCTGTGGCAATTCTGAAAAATCATTTATACGGAATATCATAATACCCCCTTTTCTATTCGTTAGTGTGTGATTGTTACAAATATATGTACAAATTTATTATTTCTTAAACTTAAGCTCCTAGTTCACATTTAAATTTGGCTCATCTATCTTACTGTAATCATTACTATTCTTATATGTGTGTTATTCTGTGTTTTTGGCAACCCAGGATGCCTGGGCAGACTATTTCTTGAAATAAATTATATATAGTAGTAGTAGTAGTAAAATAATAATAATAACAATAATAATAATAATAACAATAATAATAACAACAATTATTATTATTATATTATTATTATTATTATTACTATTACTATTACTATTAATATCAATATTAATATTACTGGTGTCCAAGTTGAGCGCAGTCCAAAGAGAGGACTTTCCTCTGAGTGAAGGTGCAGGCGAAGTTTTTTCCCCGCTTGTCGAGGTGAAGTACTCGAACGGTGTAGATTCACTAACATCCTCCCACCGCCCACTGTGCTCTCGAATGATAACCATTTATATTAATGTATATTTCCCCACGTATCAATGGGTCCCAAGTTTACCATTCTCCCATTCCCGGGCGTGGCTCACACCACCCACCCCTTCCTCGGGTTTGAAATATCCCTTCTCTCCGTCCCTGTCCCACACTTTCAAGCTCACTTTCGTACGGCCCCGCCGTCTCGCTTCTTGATTTGATATGCAAAGAGTAGTTTAGTTAGCTAATTGCTAATAATAGGATAAGATGAGAACTACGCGCTTCGTTCCCATGCTAGCCAGGTAGTAGCTCCTGCGGAAAAGTGGCTTATGGCCCCACCTGTCAGTCCGCGGCTTCTTGTCTCTATGCCGCTGTTTCTTTAACATTCTCTATTGTATAAAACTGCTCCTTTGGACATCATGAAGGCGAATGGTGGATACGAAGGTAGGTATCTACGCTTTTATTAGTTGGTGTATTTTTCGTGTGTTTTCGTTTGGATAATTTGTTTGTGTGTTTAGACTGTATAATTTGTGTGTTCAGTTTGTATAGTTTTTGTGTCTTTTAATTTGGATAGTTTATGTATATATATTTTTTTTTCTCTCCTGTAACATAGTTCTAGTAAGCTTATACTAAATTAATTTTCATCATTTTACTAGCTATCTCAAATCTCAAATTAATTATAATTGATTGAATTAAATTAGCTCATAAATTAAGTTACTACTTTACCTTACAGGTTTATCTAAATTTAAATAAATATGTAGTCTACTAGTCGTTAAAACTTAACTGAAGAATATTGCTGGAGAACCTTTTAAGTGTAGTGTAAATATTCGTAATTTAAATATGTATTGTATTGATTAAGGCTGGTTGAGTGGAAGAGAAGGCCTTATGGCCTTAACTCTGCCAGCGAAAATAAAACATTAATTATTATTATTATTATTATTATTATTATTATTATTATTATTATTATTATTATTTATTGTGTATGTTAAGGGGAGGCAGAGGTGAAATTTTCGAAGAAAACTGAAGAAAAATTAAAATTTGGTTTTTTCCATTTTTATTATCTTTATTTTCATATTCCAATGTTAGTTTTTGATTTTGTGCCCTTGAAAGTATGAAATTAAAACCAAGATAACTGTATTACTATATTATTCCCATAAAAACTAATACTTATCATTATTTATATACCTTCTCTGAACATATAAATAAAAAGAAATATTGAAAATTTCTTACAATATTGTGCATGGAGCATTTTATATCAAACGATATAAAGTTTTATAAAATTATTAATATTTACAGAACTATTGTACTTAGAAAGGTGAAACTTGGTATGTCCATTACTAATAACATACTTAGTATCCATGATCAATTTCAAACAAATCGGATAAATTTTGTGGATTTTGAAATATTCACCTCTGCCTCCCCTTAAGACAGTATAATTTATGCCTTCAGTTTGTATAATTGTTTGTGTTTTTAGTTTGTCTAGTTTTGTATGTTACTATTATAATTTATGCGTTCAATTTGTATAATTTTTATGTGTCTAATTTGGATAGTTTGTGTGTGTGTTTGTTTATTTTTTTATTTTAGTGGGTTATTTTACGACGCTTTCTCAACATCTTAGGTTATTTAGCGTCTGAAAGAGATGAAGGTGATAATGCCGGTGAAATGAGTCCGGGGTCCAGCACCGAAAGTTAACCAGTGTGTGCGTGTGTGTGTGTGTGTGTGTTTTACGACTGTATAATTTATTCCTTCAGTTCGTATAATTTTTTCTTGTGTGTTTAGTTTGTATAGTTTGTGTTAATGTATAATTTATGTGTTCAATTTGTATAATTTTTTTTTAATTTGGATAGTTTATGTGCGTGTTAAGACTGTATAATTTATTCCTTCAGTTTGTTAATTTTTGTGTGTTTAGTTTGTATAGTTTTTTTGTGTTACTGTATAATTTATGTGTTCAATTTGTATGGTCTTTTTGTGTGTTTAATTTGGATAGTTTATGTGCGTGTTAAGACTGTATAATTTATTCCTTCAGTTTATATATTTTTGTGTGTTTAGTTTGTATAGTTTTTTTGTGTTACTGTATAATTTATGTGTTCAATTTGTATGGTCTTTTTGTGTGTTTAATTTGGATAGTTTATGTGTGTGTTAAGACTGTATAATTTATGCCTTGAGTTGGTGTAATTTTTTTGTGTGTTTAGCTTCGATAGTTTGTATGTCTGTTTAGACTATATAATTTATATGTTCAGTTTATATAGTTTGTTTGTGTTTAGTTCGTGTAATTTATATGCTTAGCCTGTATAGTTTTTGTGTTGTTTGTATAGTTTGTTTCTGTATAGTTTTTCGTGTTTAGATTGTATAATTTGTTTGTGTGTGTAGATTGTAAGTGTACAGTATAAGCTCTCTTGGATTGGCTCCCCAAGTATAGTAGGACTTCAGCTCACCCTACACTACTGTAGGAGGCCGTTGCCCTTAAGGGATTTCAGGCTTTTCATATTTCATATATTAACAGAAAGTGTGACCAGATTTCTTAAATATCAAGCGCATAACAGTTTAACTTTAAAATAATAATCGGAAGAGGAACGGAAACAAGAAGATAAATGAATGAATAAAATGGAGATAAGGAGAAGAACAAGAGGAGAAAATAAATGACAAAAAAGATCAAATGAAAAGTGGGAAACAATAAACGGAAGAAAATACAGAAAAAGAATGCAGAAACTGAGAAAAATTTGAAGAAATTTAAAACTAAGGATAAAATCAAAATTAAAGAATGAAGAAGAAATAAAACATCAAGGTGAAAAAGAGAAAGAAAAGAAAAAGAAGATGGGAGTGCAAAAGAAGAGAAAGGGAATGCTAGTATGGTTTGATAAGTGTGGCTAATGCACCCCCAACACTCTCCGGTTTGTCACACAGGCGCTCCACGCTAAACTTTTTGTCCTCTCATTCCCAGAACGAGGAGCTAGTGTTGCAATTCATAAAGTCCTTCTCCGCTTCCTTTAGATACGAATCTCCTTCGTTCCCCCGCCCCCACATATCCAGAACTCTCTCTGTCTCTCTCCATCTCTGCTTCCATTTTGCACTAAGTTTTATTTACCTTATTCCCTCCTCCACCTCTTGTTTATAACCGAAACTGTTGTGGATAGGAAGAGAACAGACTTGGAGGATCAAACTGCAGTGGAAATAAACGTGTTTCAGTCGTCTCCGGAACCCAGGCGGTTACAGTGTTTGCGGATTCAAATTCGGTCTTTAATTATTCATTTTTAATTAAGATATAATTTAAGAATTTTAATTCACTCATGTTCTGTTTCATCAACACTGGTTAAATTAATACTAACCCTGGGTTTATTAACTTAAAGTTAAAATTTTAACAATTCACTGCTGGCTAAAGCAGGGAGATGCACTATCACCTTCACTTTTTAACTTCGCTCTAGAATATGCCATTAGGAAAGTTCAGGATAACAAATAGGGTTTGGAATTGAACGGGTTACATCAGCTGCTTGTCTATGTGGATGACGTGAATATGTTAGGAGAAAATCCACAAACGATTAGGGAAAATGCGGAAATTCTACTTGAAGCAAGTAAAGCGATAGGATTGGAAGTAAATCCCGAAAAGACTAAGTATATGATTATGTCTCGTGACCAGAACATTGTACGAAATTGAACTATAAAAATTGGAGATTTATCCTTCAAAGAGGTGGAAAAATTCAAATAAATTGGAGCAACAGTAACAAATATAAATGACACTCGGGAGGAAATTAAACGCAGAATAAATATGGGAAATGCCTGTTATTATTCGGTTGAGAAGCTTTTGTCATCTAGTCTGCTGTCAAAAAATCTGAAAGTTAGAATTTATAAAACAGTTATGTTATCGGTTGTCCTGTATGGTTGTGAAACTTGGACTTTGAGAGAATAACAGAGATTAAGGGTGTTTGAGAATAAGGTGCTTAGGAAATATTTGGGGCTAAGAGGGATGAAGTTTCAGGAGAATGGAGAAAGTTACACAACGCAGAATTGCATGCATTGTATTCTTCACCTGACATAATTAGGAACATTAAATCCAGACGTTTGAGATGGGCAGGGCATGTAGCACGTAGGGGAGAATCCAGAAATGCATATAGAGTGTTAGTTGGTAGGCCGGAGGGAAAAATACATTTGGGGAGGCCGAGACGTAGATGGGAAGATAATATTAAAATGTATTTGAGGGAGGTGGGATATGATGGTAGAGACTGGATTAATCTTGGTCAGGATAGGGACCAATGGCGGGCTTATGTGAGGGCGGCAATGAACCTGCGGGTTCCTTAAAAGCCAATAAGTAAGTAAGTAAAATTTTAACTCGTGCTTGAGGCTAATGCGTTACCAAGACTTATCGGCAGAGAGTTAGCTATCACCAAAGCGCACAGAAGACATAGAGTAGACAAAAACAACTTGGAAGTGAAGCCGCGCTTGCGGATAGTAGCCATCACGATGCTACCAAAACATTAGCTCTCGCTTAGCATATGGATAGTTGATTGTGGTGTTACATCGTCGTTTTTATTCCTAGATCAACCAATTTTGAAGATGCCTACATGTGCTGCGTATGAAAGAAAACTACTGCAATAATTTTTCACAGCTAAATATGCTTGTGTGGAATGTACTTATTAGTAATGATTTAGCTAGGTTAGATTCGTATTGTTCAAGTATTAGTCTGATTAAGAGAAAGGATTATGGTGGGTTGCAAGAACGCATTTATTCCTTCGTTAGCCGATAACGGACCAATAAGTTCGAAAGACGCGTTGCAAGAAACATCTTCAGTGTTATTGGTCCGTTAAAGAATTCACTAACGTAGAGATCTTATTTCCCTCGTATAATAATATTCATTCCTCCGTTACACAGGCATGCGATATTTTGTATAATAGATCTATATACACGATATTTTAATCATATTGCATATCGATGGCTAAAATACTCATATGATACCTCGTATCTGTATATTTGCAGGTAAACAAAAAAAACTTCAGAAATTATTTTCTCAAATTAAACAAACTTCTTATATATGTTTATACTTTGCAAGATCTTCTATTCGAGAACAAAATATTAGTGCACTCTCTAATTTTGTGAACACAATAATATTGTAGTTAATCTAAATAATAATAATAATAATAATAATAATAATAATAATAATAATAATAATAATAATAATAATAATAATAATAATAATGTAGTTAACCTTTATTACCATTTGTGTAGGTAGAGGCATCTCTTCTTAGCCAACGATATACGATAATTTGATTACTTATTTATTTATTTACTTGCGAAGTTATTATTTATTTCTTTATTACAGACTCTAGTTCTTCGTCTGACGACGACGTTAATAAGAAATAGGCATAATTATGTTTCTCCCTGAAACTTCTGTTCCTGATTTCTTTCTGGTGTGTATTACTCTATATTTATTACATTTTTTTTTTGTTGTTGGCAACTCTATAGTATCTATTAGATGCTTTATGGCTGTGCTAACATATGGAGTTACTTGTCAACAATGTGACGCTGAAACGTGTGTTCAGGTTACTGCCCAGCGACATTCCTTGTATGCATTTTTATAAATGTGATGATTGGTTAATTAATATTAACCCGGCACACTCACATTCATACAAACTTTCAGACTCTAGACACCCAGGGAATTATTCTTCTTCAAGAAAAATTCACCGAGATCCTAGCCCGGGAATCGAACACGGGACCTCCCGATATGGAAGCCACCATGCTGGCCAACAGACCACGGAGGCAGTCATTACAAATTTTGATAACAAATCAATGCATCATATCCTCTAGCAGCACTTTTTATTCAGTCACGTACTATTGCATCACTTGTGAAATCCAAAGATGCTTGGTTAACGATCCAATAACTAATGGCCCCTTAAATTCCTCTTCTGCAACCCGACAATCCACTAACTTTAAAGGTCCACTAACTAATGGAGGAATACATTATTTATAGGTCTGTTTTCTTGCAATCCAGAATAGTGTATAGATATTACTGTGATCATTTTTTTTATAATCACGGTAGTATAAAATCGAACTTAAGCTTTGCAGATTTAAGCATTTACGAGCGAAGCTAACCTAACTTAATCCAAGTTGGAAGTAAGCACTGAGTGCACCGTGTGCCGAGATTTTTCTTCAAAGGAATGCAATAAAAATATAAAGAAAAAAGGTAGAACTACGGTATGTCCCCATACTACACAATTCCTCGGCCTCATATCACTTACATAATACCCTCAGTTAACCCATTAACCTTGTTACATACTTACTTTATTTATTGCTTATTTATTTACTTACTTATTTATTTACTCACTTATTTACTCATTTATTTATTTATTTACTCATTTATTTATTTATTTACTCATTTATTTATTTATTCATATATTTATTTATTTACTCATTTATTTATTTATTTACTCATTTATTTATTTATTTACTCATTTATTTACTCATTTATTTATTTACTCATTTATTTATTTACTCATTTTTTATTTACTCATTTATTTATTTACTCATTTATTTATTTATTTACTCATTTATTTATTTATTTACTCATTTATCTATTTATTTATTTACTCATTTATTTATTTACTCATTTATTTATTTATTTACTCATTTATTTATTTATTTACTTATTTATTTATTTATTTATTTACTCATTTATTTATTTATTTATTTATTTACAGAGTGTCGAATTGAAACATATCCAGAAAAAATATCTATCTCTCTCGATGCTAAGTCAGAATAGGAGTTCGCTTGCATGTCTTGGCCTCATGGGGAATAGAGAATACGAACAAAAGACTGGATTGTTCCTCTTGAAGGCGAGACTGTTGAAGTTTGTGATGCGTACTGACGAAGAGGTACTCAATTATACACTTTTATGCCTGTTTAGGTTAGGACATATTATACAATGTGTTTTTTGTGTCATTTTTATTTTAATCTGTGCGTTCTTTTGGAGAGTGGTTGGACCTAACTATAGATGAGAGGGGTAAAACCTGCAAAGTAGCACTTGTTTTAGGTACAAAGCACGTACGGTCAGACGACCCGTACATTGGATTTAAAAGATAATTATGATAATATAACATCTGTATGTATAATATTACTCAATAAATCCATCTACTTACTATTTATTTATTTATATTTATATTTATTATTGTTATTGTTATCATTAAGTATTATTATTATTATTATTATTATTATTATTATTATTATTATTATTATGGGCGAATCCAGAAATGGATATAGAGTGTTAGTTGAGAGGCCTGAGGGAAAAAGACCTTTGGGGAGGCCGAGACGTATATGGGAAGATAATATTAAAATGGATTTGAGGGAGGTAGGATATGATGATAGAGACTAGATTAATCTTGCTCAGGATAGGGGCCACTGGCGGGCTTATGTGAGGGCGGCAATGAACCTCCGGTTTCCTTAAAAGCCAGTAAGTATTATATTATTATTATTATTATTATTATTATTATTATTATTATTATTATTATTATTATTATTATTATTATTATTATTAAGAAATGGGGAAATTGCAGTCTAAGTTGTGTTAAAATAAATAATGAGGTAATAAAATAAAGAATATACAGAGACACTTTTTTTTTTCCCCTGTCTGGCGAAGAAGGTCTTAAAACTTGAGGCAGGTGTTCTAATTATATCGGCAGCAAACTGAAGTTGACGCATCTCGTACCAGCAATTTCCCCTCCCAGTCTTATCCTCCAAGAGGCATAAAACGGGGCCCGAGCATATCAAGTTAGATTCTCCCCTCCCACTCTTTTTCCCACGTGTCATTTTAACAAGGTTTCACTCCTTCCTCAAAACCCTTCTTCTCCCACTCCATTCTTACATCTTATACTCCCCCTCCTTCCCTTTTCATTGTTGCCAAGTACTAAGATTTTATTATATTAACTTTTGTTAGTGCCGCATACATATATATATTCACGTGATGATACTCGTGTTATAATATGAGCAGAGCTTCGTGTATCCCTGCGCCTGCGGTTTGGAACTTGCCTAGGAATAGTTACAACTCGCAGGTAGATGGGGATGTGTCAGATTAGAAGGGAGGGTGTGGTAAGGAGGGCTCTCAGATTCGAGATAATCCATTGTGGGGATTTACTTTCTTTCGCAAACTCTTCTTGTATTGTTGTAAGTGAACAAACGTTGCAAATTTGCCACTCGGCGAGTAATATAATTAACTCTTGTAAAAAGAGAACCATACTGTTAATATATTGCTGCAGATTCTCATCTACACCACCGATAAGATAAGAGTATAACAGAATTACGTATTTGGAAAGCTCTTTTCACTTTCTCATTATGAGTCACATTTATAGAAAGTACAGAAAGTTTTAATACAGTAGAGATAGATTTATAGTAATTTATGAGGCTCATTCTCAGTATTGCAACACAAGAAGAAATGCCTCCTCCCTTTTAAGGGTATATGTACATGAACGACCACAGATATTATCAGAAAATGCAGGTTCTAAATTTCTACAATTTTAAAAGGAAATGAACTCAAAATTGGACAAAAATTACAAGGTACCACAACAAGACTTATTAGAACTTAAATATCTGATAAAAGTATATAAAGGTAATTAATAACATTTTTTTAGAAAACACTTTTTACTTTAAATTAAATTTTAAAAAATTTGAAAATTTTCACACATATTATTTTATAACTCCACAACCACTAGAGATAGAATTCTGATATTTTATACACTGATTTAACATGCATTTATGCAAAATGTAGACTACATGAATGCCCATTTCTTTGAAAATATAAAAAATAGGTCACAAAACATTGTCAATTTTAATATACTCGTATTTTATATAGGACAAATAAAAAATTAATTGTATTAAAATAAACAGCTCTACATGTCTGAGAGTAGTCTACTTTTCATAAATAAGTGTGTATTACGTGAGGAAAAATACTAAAGATGTCAGAGAGACCTGAACAATGTTACGGTTATCAAATGATGTAACTGTAGAATTTGTTTTGTTTTTTTCATACTCTGATAAAACTGGTTTGAAAAATATTAATAGTAAACTTTTTTATACTTTTATCAAATATTTAAGCTCTGATAGGTCTTGTTGTGGTACCTTCTAAATTTGTCCAATTGTGAGTTCATTTTCTTATAACACTTTAGAAATTTAGAGCCTGCATTTTCTGATAATATTTGTGGTCGTTCACGTACATATACCCTTAAAATAAACAAGGTGTTATAAAACAACCGGGTCAAATCACAGTTTTTTTTATGGTAGACTGTATAATAGTTTATTACAAAAATTTTCTGATATTTATAAACTGTATATTTTATTTTAAAATTTTCTTCGATATTTGTGAACTTTATAGTATTTTATTATAAAACTTCCCTGACATTTGGTAACTATAATACTATTTTTAACAGATGATAAACAACATTAAGATATATGGATCATATGAGGAGACAAAGAGGAAGGCAGAAAACGGGAGAGACTGGAGAATGCTGGGTTTACAGTGAAAGACCTGTCCTTGGGCAGAACACTATGCATGAATGAATGAATAATATTTTATTACAAATATTCCCTGATGGACCTATTTGTAAATTTAATAATATTTTATTACAAAAATTTCCTGATATTTGTCAACTGAAAATATTTTATTACAAAAATTCCCTGATGGGCCTACTTGTAAATTTAATAATGTTTTATTACAAAAATCCCCTGATATTTGTAAACTGAATAATATTTTATTACAAAAATTCTCTGATATTTGTAAACTGAAAATATTTTATTACAAAAATTTCCTGATATTTGTCAACTGAAAATATTTTACTACAAAAATCCCCTGATATTTGTAAACTGAATAATATTTTATTACAAAAATTCCCTGATATTTGTACACTGTATATTTAATTACAAAAATCCCTTGATATTTGTAAACTGAAAATATTTTACTACAAAAATTCTCTGATATTTGTAAACTAAATAATATTTTATTACAGAAATTCCCTGATATTTGTAAATTGAATATACATAGATTTAAGACGGAAATAATAGAGATATTTTACAGAAA
The DNA here is from genome assembly GCA_025594305.2 of Periplaneta americana. NCBI lineage: Eukaryota > Metazoa > Arthropoda > Insecta > Blattodea > Blattidae > Periplaneta > Periplaneta americana. The sequence continues at coordinate 153,861,693 of JAJSOF020000011.1, forward strand.
AATTTTCTAATTTATTTTTATTCTTTACTAATAATTGCAAATAATAATTATGATTAAATGGTTCTAACTACTTTATGCTTGCTGTATTGTTTGCTATTTTGTTCTTTACTAATTATTATACTAATATAATTATTAACTTGTTCTACTTTCCTGTTTTTTACTAATTATAATTCATTCAAAGTTTTCTGTCCAAGGGCAGGCAGATCTTTTACTGGAAACCCATCATTCTCCAATCTGTCCTATTTTCTGCCTTTCTCTTTGTCTCTCGTATATCAACCATATATCTTAGTGTCGTCAATCATCTGATAACTTCTTCTGCCCCGAACTCTTCTCCCGTTCACCATTCCTTCCAGTGCATCCTTCAGTAGGTAGTTTTTTTTTTTTCTCAGCCAGTGACCCAACCAATTCCTTTTCCTCTTCCTGATCAGTTTCAGCATTATTCTCTGTTCACTCACTCTTTCCAACACAGCTTCATTTTTATTCTGTCTGTCCATTTCACACTCTCCATTTTTCCTCCATATCCACGTTTCAAATGCTTCTATTCGTTTTCCTTCACTTCATTGTAATGTTCATGTCTCTATCCCGTACAATGCGACATCCTCCACAAAGCACTATCTTTCTTAGTTCTTTTTCCTATTACTGATTACTAAATGGTTCTACGTTTTGTCTTTAGTACAGTTTGGTTTTGTTTTTAAAGAAAATCATTGATTTTTGTAGCCTTCGTAATTGTTCGCAACTATTGAAAGTTAAGGCGAATCCCAAGAATTTTGGAAGGCCGGGACGAACATCGTATAGGTCTATTTTCAACTTACACTTCTTCCTCTTTTCTTCGCAGTTGATTGAATTTAATTAATTAAATAATTCACTTGTTAATTAAATTTACTCAAATTATTTTATTCAATTGAAAGGTCAACTTCGCAAAGCGAGATCTTACACATTTTCGTGTCCCACACTTTTCTCAAATTATTATTAAGATTTATTCACTTCAGAAAAAATGTATTTTTTTTTTTTTTTACCATCGGTGTGACCTAGGGAATCACCTTGCCAAAATGTAATCTCGCTGTCATGAAAGACAAAACGGTTAATATTGCATCAGTAAGGGACATTAGGATTGAGTCTTACAAAACAAATATTTAAAAAATATCGATTTGTGTTTTTAATATAAAAATATTCCTTTGATACTTACGAAATTATTAGTGAGAGAATTTTTACCTCTACATCTTCTTTGAGGTTCAGAAGCAATTTTCATTTAGGCCTGCTCCATAGTCACATCATTATTGCATCACTTTTATCAAATTGACATTTTTCTTAAATTGACATTTTTCTCTAAACGACAATTTTGATGTTCAAAATGATCCATACGCATGAATTTTTAACAAAAACCAATTAAAATATTCGTATGTGTCCATGCATATAATATTATTTGAGAAATAATGTCGACAAATGTTAAGTATCTTGGAAATTAGTAGCTGGAAAAGTTATTGCTCGATACGTAAACTTAAATAAAAGAATATGAATAAATAAAAGACTTATTAAAAATTCATTGTGCCCAAACCAGCCTAAGATATCACGGATTTCTCAATGTTACAATATATACTATGAACCAGGGTCAGTACGAAAAAATACGAATTTACTTTTTAAATGTAATGTGCATGTAATATTTTGATTTTATCACTAATTTGTATAACTAAAATAACCGAGCGAGTTGGCTAATGCGTATCGCATGAGATTCGTATTCGGAAGGTCCGTGGTTCGATTCCCGGACCGACCAACAAGACTGTGATTTTTCCCTGGACTTTTTCAATTACTTAGGCAAATTTCGGGTTGGAATTTTCATTGCCATGGTCCATTTTCCCTTCCCCTCTCGTGTAGAAAAAGAATTTAGATTTTGATATCATATCATTCATCTTTCTCATCTCATTCAATAGCCATATTCAGGTCAAGACGCATGTCTTCATCCGCTTACGGAAGGGCCGACCTCTACAACCGTTCCTGAGTTCCCAGCCTTCCGTAATATCTATGCCAGGATTCATTCCTTAAGAGCACTTCCAAGGGCGCTTGGAAGGGCCGTTGGAATGGATCCTGTGCTGCTTGGTTACCTTGGCTGCGTGAACTTAGAGCGGGGAGGGTAGGAGGCCCTCATTGGGTGATCGGATGAAGGTCACATGCGGCCGGTGGGCTGGTACACCCTCATCCTCATTCATTCCGTACACTTAGGGGTTCACAATAGGGATATCTTATGCGAAGTTTTACCGCTAGATGGCAGGAGCGTTCCATGCGGCGCAAGATGTTGTAGGGCTATGTTATGTCATATGCTACAGTTGATTACGTTTTCCCGTTTGTTGGTTTCCTGTGCGTGTCAAAATTATATTTACAGTTATTTTGTGTAACCTAGTATAATTTAATATAATTCAATATTTTCTTACCTCATAATTTAATTTAATTTAATTTAATTTACAATAAATAATAACGTAAACCTGTATAATATTGAGCGATTCCCCGAGATGGGTGGGGAAATCTGCAGTTGCAGAATATAGATACGAGTAAATTGAATGTTCAAGAACCTAAACGAGAACTCTGAGAGCGAGGTGCACGAATAAAAAAAAAAGTAGGAACTACCGGGATCTCGAAGGTGAATATTGCCCTGTGTAATCATTAGTATTTAAGAACCGTACGTTAAAAACATGATCTGCAACCACCAATGTGTTTTTTTATAGGGAAGGGACTATCGAGATTGAATTCCTTGTATTTTTTCTGTAGTTGCAGAAAGATCAAATGCAATTTTTAATAGAATGATATAATATGATCGGAGTAGTATCACGATTAGTCGTGCGTTTTGTAGGTTAAGGACATGCAGTTTTGAATACTATGTGGGATGATTCTGAAAATTTGAAGTTAAAACGTGGTTTTAATAATTAGGGTACAGTACATTAAAAACATTATTCACGAAATGGGTTTCACTACGGATCGTCCTGGATAATAAACATCCCAGTTTATCGAGAGTTTACTGCAGGCGTAAACTTCGGAGACTCCTACAACTACTGCATATAATCTAAGCTAACATAGTTCGCTATCGAGGTTGCATATGTTTTTATTAATTTTTCTTTCTCCTCTTCCAAAATGAAACTGTAGTCAACAATTCCGTACTTGAAGTAGTTACTTTTATTTAATAGCTAGCACTTTCGAGGCGCAATTTAATTACTTATATTTTTAAGGTTTAAAGCATATATTCAGAATATTTCGGGACCTGATTGAAGACAAAGGCTTTCCCTGGTGTTTAGATATTGGAACATAACAAACATTTGCCATTTTAGTTGTTTTTAAGAGTATTTAATATACTAATACACTACGTATATCCTCAATGTTTATATATCGAAAAACAAATGCACACGCAAAGCGCATCCCTCAAAGTAATAATAATAATAATAATAATAATAATAATAATAATAATAATAATAATAATAATAATAATAATAATGATTTATTTTAGCTGACACAGTTAAGGCCGTAAGGCCTTCTCTTCCACTCAACCAGCAAAAAGTGTATATACATATGCATGAACTTACAAAGAAATCAACAATTTGATTTAGATGAGAGTTACATGTATACAAGAGTTATTTACGAATTAAACAACAAAATACTATGAACTATTAATTAAACACTGAAATAAACTGTGTAGTAGAATTAAACTAAAATACATAGAATGTTAATATATTTCAAATAATGTTAGATAATAGAAAGAGATTATTATGAGACAATTTTGAAAATACAGCACAATCAGGATGATGTCTAAAGGAAGGAGTAATAATGTAGACAGTGATAGTTTAAGTCAGTATGATTGGAGCGAAATGCTAAGAAGGTTATCTTTTAAGCTGTTTTTAAAAGTGTTTATTGTCTTGCAGCCCCTAATACTTTCCGACAAGGAATTCCATTGACGCGAGGTGGATATTGTAAAAGATGATGAATAACGAGATGTTCTATGAAGAGGTATACTTAGCGTGCCACAGATAAGTGATCTGGTATTTACGTCGTGGTTAGAGTATAGATAAGAGAAACGAGACGAAAGGTAATTTGGTGTTGAGGTGTGCAGAGTTCGAAAGAGTAAAGACAAAGAGTGTAAAGTTCTGCGTTCTTTAAGTCGGAGCCACGAAAGACTTGCGAAGGACGGTGATATGTGATCATATCGTCGGATGTTGCACACGTATCTGACGCACATATTCTCAGCTCGCTGTAACTTGACTGACAGTTCAGAACTTTGGTCACTCAACAAAACGTCACAATAATCGAAGTGCGGCAATACACGTACACGTGCGCTATCTGTTGGTGCTAGTTCAGGATATCCCTATAGGTCTCAGTATGGCCGACGTCCAAAGGGACGTCCTAACTCGCTCGCAGCCACCGTGACCTAACCTAACCTAACCCTAACCTAACTAAAATAAAAATAACTTCGAAACTAGCAATCCGATCAAGCTGAAAATTTGCACACACCTTATTCTTAATACAGTACATCTAACGAACAGTTGAAAATTGAAATAAATCTTCTTAAAATTGTACAAATTTCAAAACTCAGTCTCCCTTGAATAACGTATAAAAATGTATTTTAAAGCTGCCTAAGATATGGTTCACAGATCCCGTCTTTTTCTTGGAGACTAACACAACCCTGATTAAAGGCTATAATTTATTCAGTGTTTGTTAAGACTTAGAGAGGGGAAAAAATATTTCCGAGGTAGACTCCCTTGTTTACCTGGATAGTCAGGAAAACCTTCTCGTTCGGGGTGTACAAATAGGCTATATATTAGACCAGGTCTATGTTCATCTTCTTAAAGATGAAAAAGGGAAGGGAAGTAGAGATATGCGACGGAAGAAGGGAGAGTAAAAATGGTCATCTTCGCCCTCGTGGTTCGCTGTATGTAATCTGCATAGCAAAATTATTAGCAGTTCCCGGTACAGTGGGAACTTATCTCAAGCACTCTAGCGGTAAAAGGGAGACTAATTGTAACTTACAGAATCCCTCAGTAAAATCCACCGCCACCACCCCCTCCCAGCTTTGCCTCATCCTCAAAACCTCCCTTCTACCGACGCCCTTTTATACGATTTTACGATTCCCGCGATAGCCTTTCATCCCTGCCAACCCCCGGCGCCGACTAAGTCTTGCGCCCTCTCGACTGCCTATTCGGGAAGGAACTCTATCAATCTCAAGGAATTAATCTGCACCAATACAGCGCGAAGGTGATTAGTTCGAACACATCGGATGCAAAAGCGAGACGAGCTGTCTATTTTGACAACAACATAGCGTAGCTCAGGCGGTAACGCGTTTTTCCTGCTGATACGAGACTGTATTTCGATGTGGGTTCGATTCCCGTTTGGTAATCCTACACCTCATCTCACCAGATATCTGGTCCAAATTTCCTTCATGCCAAGCATTCTAGTAGCTGCTACAACATCGTTTAAATAAATGTTAAATGTTATATTTTATTTAACGACGCTCGCAACTGCAGAGGTTATATCAGCGTCGCTGGATGTGCCGGAATTTTGTCCCACAGGAGTTCTTTTACATGCCAGTAAATCTACTGACATGAGCCTGTCGCATTTAAGCACACTTAAATGCCATCGACCTAGCCCGGGATCGAACCCGCAACCTTGGGCATAGAAGGCCAGCGCTATACCAACTCGACAACCAGGTCGACTCGTTTAAATAAGTACTTACGATGAAAGATGTCGTATCACCCTATCATCACTACATTTCGAATTTCTAGGAAATTTCAATATTTTAATCTCTAATTTCTATTTCAATGTTGAGGTTAATTAATATATCTTTCCAGCTTTTAATAATAATAATAATAATAATAATAATAATAATAATAATAATAATAATAATAATAATAATAATAATAATAATAATAATAATAATTCAAATATCTTCGAGCAAAAGTAACAAATATAAATTTATTTTGTTTTATTAGGTTATTTTACGACGCTTTATCAACATCTAAGGTTATTTAGCTTCTGAATGAGATGGTGATAATGCCGGTGAAATGAGTCCGGGATCCAACACCGAAAGTTACCCAGCATTTGCTCATATTGGGTTGAAGGAAAACCCCGGAAAAAACCTCAACAAGGTAACTTGTCCCGACCGGGAATCGAACCCGGGCCACCTGGTTTCGCAGCCAGACGCGCTAGCCGTTACTCCAAGGTGTGGACAACAAATATAAACGACACTCGGAAGGAAATTAAACGCAGAATAAATATGGTAAATGTCTGTTGTTATTCGATTGAGAAGCTTTTGTCATCCAGTCTGCTGTCAAAAAATCTGAAAGTTAGAATTTATAAAACAGTGATATTACCGATTGTTCTGTATGGTTGTGAAACTCGGAGTCTCACTTTGAGAGAGGAATAGAGATTAAGGTGCTTAGGAAAATATTTGGGGCTAAGAGGGATGAAGTTACAGGAGAATGGAGAAAGTTACACAACGCAGAACTGCACGCATTTTATTTTTCACCTAACATAATTAAGAACATTAAATCCAGACGTTTGAGATGGGCAGGGCATGTAGCACGTATGGGCGAATCCAGAAATGCATATAGAGTGTTGGTTGGGACACCGAAGGGAAAAAGACCTTTGGGGAGGCCGAGACGTAGATGGGAGGATAAAGTTCAAATGGATTTGAGGGAGGTGGAATGTGATGATAGAGTCTGGATTAATCTTGCACAGGATAGGGACCGATGGCGGGCTTATTTGAGGGCGGCAATGAACCTGCGGGTTCCTTAAGGGAACGCACAGGTGAAATTACTAAATCTTACAGTTTTCATTTTTTTTCTCAAAGACCAAGGACACTAGAATAAAATTATGTGACACGTTTCCTTATTAAGATGAAATAAATGGCAGGAATTTTTTTCAACGTGATTTTCTTTAATTTTCGACGTGTGGAACCAACCATTTATATATAAATTAAATTAATTTATATATAAATGGTTCCACACGTCGAAAATTAAAGAAAATCACGTTGAAAAAATTCCTGCCCTTTATTGCATCTTCTGGTGTCCTTGGTCTTTGAGAAAAAAATGAAAACTGTAAGATTTAGTAATTTCACCTGTGCGTTCCTTAAAAGCCGTAAATAGTAGTAGTAGTAGTAGTAATAACAATAATAATAACAATAATAGTAATGGCCACCTGTGGGATGTAGGAGTCAGCATGCTGGTCTCTTATGCAGAGAGACCGAGTTCGATTGTTGGTCGGGTTCAATTTTCTGGTTGAGGTTTCTCAGGGTTTTCCTTCAACCATAAGACAAATGCCAGGAAATTCGGGCCACAACATCCTTGAATATCACCGCCTTCATTCGTCACCAAAATTATATTCATAACAAATCAGTAATACATATACAGTCGCCATCTAGTACACAACAATAGAACCAGTCTCAACAATAGCACACAGGCCTTCGGATTTCATCCAAACTCACGATATGACCAGAGATGTTAAAGAGAGTACAAAACAGCCAAATAATAAAATAATAATAATAATAATAATAATAATAATAATAATAATAAACACTAATAATTACCACTACCACTAGTAGCAATTGACGGCAACATGGAGTAAAAATGCATTCAATTTTAAAACATCATACCTGTTGTATAATATATACTGTATAGAAACCATGCATACCACAAGTTTTGTTACTCAGAAAAGTAGAGGAATAATAGTTAATTAAGTATAGCAAAGAGAGTTACCTCAGTAAGTTGTGACAGGAAATATAAACAATGCCTACATTGGAGAAGAGAAATATAATTGCTATTCAACCAATGACAGATGTCTCATTCCACGCTTGACTTGAAGTTGGGGGTCTGAAGCGTTCTATCCCCCCCAACTTCAAGTGAAGCGTGGAATGAGACCACTGCCATTGGTTGAATAGCATTTATATTTTCTCTTCCTCTGTCTGCAATGTTTACTTCTATTGTCAGACATTATTGGACGAAGTATAGATATGCTTCAAACTTATGGGGAATCAAGTATAGCGTGTTTCAACGTATCCACTGCCAATCTCTCAATAAAAACTCGATTTTTTCCATAACCATTATAGATAGAGAAACTGTTATTCAAAATGATCTACTAGTTTTATTGATATCTCTTATTATTTCGACTTAATGCAGCTATATCTACCCCTTTCACCCTGTTTACTGTAGATATACGCTATAATATTTCAATTTTTGTAGTCATTTAATAGAAGAAATGTTTGCAATAGTACATTATGCAACGAGCCTATAATGATAGTAATTAAGAATCGAGTATGGATATTTATGAAACGAGCGCAAGCGAGTTTCATAATTTTCATACGAGCTTCTTAATTACCATTATAGGCGAGTTTCATACGACTTTTTATGCTCGACCATATTTCTAACTTGAAATTACCGGTATTCAGATGTATACATTTTATTTGTATCTGACAAGATCGGAAGTGACCTTGTTCTAGGTCGTGAATTGTGAGATGTGCGCAGACGCGAAAGTATTGATTTTTTCCGAGGAACAATAATGTCATTGACCTTGACGTAGTCCCATTAAACTTGATGACATTATAATATTATAACCTTGATTATTGAATTCGACATTGAAAAACGAGACGACAAATTGAACTTATTTGAATATTATTTACAATTAACGCTAATTATTATAGTAACAGAACATAACCTTCTGCGACAGTATTGGATTTCCAGCCTCCGTGACTTTTCGCTAATTCTCTTTCGATTGCATATCCGAGAATAATCGATACTTGCAGTTTTATAACGGTACAAAGCTGACTTGTCATTGGCTGAACACATGTAAGCTGAGTTATCATTGGCTGAAGACCTGTACTTTAATGAGTAGGTGTACTTTAATGGCATGCATTAAAGGACTGCTACCAGGTGTATAATTAGTACATTTCGGCATGGTCGAGCATAAAATAATTTAATGTATTCATTCGCAAAACATTAAGCAGTGCTTATCAATTCTTAAATGTTACAGCTTGTAAAGTTACCCCGTTAATGTTAATTTTATGAGCAACTTGTACTAAGCATCTAATACAAAACATTTCGATGCCCACATTACTGCATATGCAGGACATTTTCTTTAAGAATTAATCGCGCTACTATTCCTGTAATATTGATTAAGTTATTATTACCGAGCAAGGTTGTGTCAATTTCCACCTTTCATTCAGAGCCCAGAAATTATTGTTTTTCATGGTTTCCTAAGTCCCTTCAGGCGAATGATGGGATAGTAACAATTTCAAGAGCCAGAACCTGACTTCTTCCCAGTTCTGATTAGCCTTTAATCATCAATCTTATTTTTAATCCTATCATCCCCCAGCAGTAGATCTGCCATCTGTTCAAAGCTGTACCTCATGGAAACGATGGTAAACCACTAATGTAGAAAAAGCTGGCAAATTATTATTATTATTATTATTATTATTATTACTATTATTATCATTATTATTATTATTATTATTATTATTATTATTATTATTATTATTATTATTATTATTATTATTACTGTGCCATAAGCAAACGATTGAGCTTGGGCAGTGCAGTACGTACCTCTGAGTGGGACGGCGAGTATTTTGGGGGCCGTGAAAAGATAACAGGCCACCGGGTTTTAATTTCGTCCGGATACGGAATATTTAGTAGTTTGGAACTGTAGCGCGAGAGGTCTCCTCAGCTTAAAGGCTCCGAGATTTTCAGAGGGAGAAGGGAATTCACCTTGGCACACGGGACTGCAGAAATTTAAGAGCCAAGAATGACGCGTATTGGAATTTAATTGTTTGCATCGATTCTCAACTTATTTTCGGTACTTTATTAAATATTGACACAACATTTTGTTTCGATTTGACAACTGTTTGTTCTTAACTCTTAAATTGAGAGAAGTATCCTATTCATGCTATAAATTTAATAAAATAACAGGAAAGAAATTAGTAGGAAAATATTGTCTTTCTTCCATTGCAGATAGGATTACAGACAAAGAATACAGAAAATGATAATCATAAACAATACAGTATAATAAAAAAATAACTGGTAACAATAATATTATTATACAGCAGAGAAACTGAAGAAACAATAAGCTATCGGCGTACCTCAGTCTATTGAGATGCTTGCCTGCCGATCTGAAGTTGCGTTCGGCTGCGAGTTCGATTCCCGCTTGGGCTATTTTTTTTCTGAGCTTTTTTCCAACCGTAAGGTGAATGTCAGGTAATTTATGACGAAACCTCGGCCTCATCACGCCAAATACCATCTCGCTATCACCAATTCCATCGACGCTAAAATATAACATATTAGATGATACAGCATGGTTAAATAACAAACTAAAAGTAAATAAATAAAATGAATATTGAGGCACAGACATTACTCACATGTTCTTGAACAATATTTATATCCTAGATAAATGAATTCATGGAATTGCTTGTTGAACAACTGTCAGGTTGAGCAACTTCGGCTTAACCCATGACATTGTAACTGTGCTGTTGCAAAATTGACAATTAGGTAATATGTATTATTATTATTATTATTATTATTATTATCATCATCATCATCATCATCATCATCATCAGTTATCACTGTCATCATTGCTATCTCAGTTTCTCTTTCTTTTTTTTCCTTGTATTAGCTCGATGAGAGCTCTATAGTGTTCTTTTGACCCTATTGGCCCTGTATAGGGCTTTAATTTAATTTGTATTATTTTCATCAGTGTTTGTATTTCTTTTTGTATTTATATGTGCTATCTGGTAGGATGGAAGAGAAGGCCTTATGGCTTTAATCCTTTCATATTAAATAAATAAATAAATAAATAAAATAATAATAATAATAATATTAATAATAATATTAATAATAATATTAATAATATTAATAATAATAATAATAATAATAATAATAATAATAATAATAATAATAATAAATGACTCTCATAATCTGAATTGAATCTTTTAGGACAAGATGGACAACTTCTTTGTAGAACTGTATATTGATTGAAAATGAAGTACAGAATTCTAATCAGAAACACAAAGAAATTTCGGAAATGCTTAGATTCTCCTTTTCTGAAGACACGAATATACTTTTCTTTTATACTGATATAACTTATTTAGTTTTATAACTCTGAACTATTTTCTTTTGATTTGATTTCTAATAGCTCTGACAACATAACAGACTTCTGTTTAAGAAACAATTGAAAAAATGTCAGTTGCTTAGGAATATTAATATTTATTTACATTATAACTTAATAGTTAACAACACGTTTTTATTTTATCTATTCCGAAGGCTATCTCAAGGCCTTCTGCACTGGAATTCCTTTGTGACGGTTCAGATATCGCAGAAATCTCATATTCAAGGAGCAATTAAAAAATTGTCAGTTGCTTAGAAACAGTTTAAGATTTATTTACATTATAACTTAATAGTTAACCATACGTTTTTATTTTATCTATTCCGAAGGCTGTCTCAAGGCCTTCTGCACTGGAATTCCTTTGTGACGGTTCAGATATCGCAGAAATCTTATATTCAAGGAGCAATTGAAAAGCTGTCAGTTGCTTGGAGAGGAGTTAAGATTGCGAATGATTTATTCCGCCGTTGACTCGTCAAGAGGCGTTCACAAGCTGGTGTTAAGTATTCTAACCACGCCGAGGAGATGCCGTTCAAGAAAACCACAGCGCAACCGTCTCGTTCAGCACTTAACGAGTAGTAGATTCTGTTGGGGCCAGCGCCACATTTAATTAGACGGCGAGAACAGCAAATTGACGAAGTAAAAAAGTATAAAGACGCTGCCAACAAGATATTTCCCTTTTCTTTCTATCCACGAAGGTATAGTCCTCTGCCTAGAGAAAATGCACCTCGCAAGATGGCGCCAAGTCCATAAATGGTTCAGTCACTTAGTAGACGGTCTTCCACCAAAACCGAAAGGGGTTCGATTATGGTCACGGTCAGTCACATGTATTGAACTATCTGTAACGATCTTAAAGAGTGGAATAACATATCCGTCTAACCATTTGTCGTTCTGAATATGAAGACAGACGCAACCTTCGTAACGGTGCGAGTTTAGGAATATTTCAACAACAAGGAATGAGTCGAAGCTAAATATTTCCTGAAAGGTCTATTTTTGCGTCATTAAAAGGAAAAGCAAAAACACTCCTCAAATTGGGTATAAGCCTATAGATTAAACCGAAACCAACTATCTATCATTATTTACAAACATTTAGGTAAACATAAATACACGCAAGCAATTATATTATTATTGGTATGAATACATCTTACTTTGAGATACAATTTTATTATGACGAAGAAAAAGGGAAGGAATAGGAAGACGAAGAACGCAAGGAAAATTAAAAAGAAAGCAAGTAATAGGAAGAAGACAAAGGAATAGGACGAGCCGAAGAAGAAGGTAATGACTAGAAAGAAGGCAAAGAATAGGTAGGAGGCAAGGAATAGGAAGAAGGCGGGGTATAAGAAGACGGAGAAGAATAGGACGAATCGGAGAAAAAGGTAAGGGATGGGAATAAGAAGGTAAATAATATGTAGAAGGCAAGGAATAGGAAGAAGAAAGCAAGAAATATGAAGAAGAAAGAAAGGAATAGGAAGAATGCGGGGCAAAGGAAAAAGGCAAGGAATAGGAGGAATCGAAGAAGAAAGCAAGAACTAGGAAGAAGAAAGCAGGGTATAGAATAAAGTCAAGGAATAGAACGAGTAGAAGAAGAAGGCAATGAATAGGAAGAAGAAAGCAAGAAATAGGAACAAGGCGAGGTATTGGAAGAAGGGAAGGATTTGAAAGAAGAAAAAGAATAGGAAGAAAAGAGCAAGAAATATGAATGAAAAAGTAAGGAATAAGAAGGAAAAAGCAAGGAATAGGAAGAAGAAATAAAGGAATAGGAACAAGGCGGGGTATAGGAAGAAGGGAAGGATTAGAAAGAAGAAAACAAGGAATAGGAAGAAAAGAGCAAGAAATAGGAAGGAAAAAGTAAGGAATAAGGAAAAAGCAAGGAATAGGAAGAAGAAAGCAAGAAATAGGAACAAGGAGAGGTATAGGAAGAAGGGAAGGATTAGAAAGAAGAAAACAATGGGAAAAAAGAGCAAGAAATATGAATGAAAAAGTAAGGAATAAGAAGGAAAAAGCAAGGAATAGGAAGAAGAAAACAAGGAATAGGAAGAAGGCGCGGTATAGGAAGAAGGGAAGGATTAGAAAAAGTAAACAAGGAATAGGAAGAAAAGAGCAAGAAATAGGAAGAAAAGAGCAAGAAATAGGAAGAAGAAAGCAAGAAATAGGAAGAAGAAAGCAAGGAATAGGAAGAAGGCGGAGTATAGGAAGAAGGCAAGGAATAGAGCGAATCGAAGAAGCAAAAAATAGGAAGAAGGCGGGATATAGAAAGAAGGCAAAGAATAAGACGAGTCGAAGAAAAAGGCAAGGAATAGAGAGAAGGAGACAAGTAATGGGAAGGAGATAGGAAATAGGACGATGAAGGCAGAAAAAAAGGGCGACGAAGAGAAGAAAGAGAATGAGGAAGAAGAATACTAGGCATAGGACGAAGAAAAAAACAAAAGGATGGGATAAAACAATGAAGAGTGCTATGGTTATGAAAAATATAGCAATGAAAAAGAGAACGAAAACAATGAAGAAGTGAAGGGAAAGAACGAAGGAAAGGAACAAGAAAATGGAAAAAAGAAGATCCTTTGGCGACGAACACGACAAAGAAAACATGGAAATAGGTATAAGATAAAGGAAAAGAGAATTAAGTTCAGGCAGAAATGTAAGTTGAATAAGAAGTTGTAACAGGGAGCTCAAGTTTAATTCAACTATACTGTACTGAAACGTCGTGTTATACAAGTACCATTTCCTGGGAACAGTTGAGATTTCGGTACTTCTGTCACAGAACTGAAAGGTTTTCCTTAAGAGTCATACAAGATGGAGGAGGCGGAGAAGGACCCGAAGGTTAATTAAATTTAATTAACATTATCACTTGAAAGCGTATACAGTATGTGTCGACGGTATAGGATTGCAATACAGCTCCTCTTACCCCGGCTAAACATCACAAACTTGGGGTGGCTATATGGGGCGGGGGAAGCTGGAAGGCAAGGGGTAACGTCTAACCTATCCAGTCCCTCAGCATAACTCGACCCAAACAATTCAAAAGCAAGTCCTATCCGATTACTACTTAAGTCTGTATGTGTATTAGCGCTCCTCTTGGTTCTTGGCTGTGGGGTGTTCGTTTTCTGAAATCTATCTTGTTTCCTCGTTTGATTAAATTCTTCAGGGAACCAAGGATAATTGATTTAGGGCAACTTTAACATAAATAAGAATGTCTCATTACCTAGGCTTAACAAGTGAGTTCAGAGCCCTCATTCCGCTCAGACACTCTATCGTGGAAGAACGTCTTGCTGGAATACACCTACACAATTCTTTGTGGTCAATATGAATTACTTTGGTAATGGAGTGCAACTGAAAGTAGTCCCACAATTTTCAAATCATAGTAATAAAAGCATTAGGACCTTAACAGTAAATAGATATAGGGATTTAACTTTTAAGTGACATATTCAAAGGATCAATGGAAAAAGGAGTAGTGCTAATAATATATGATATTACTGTGAATATTAGGGATTCTGAGAACAGAATAGATGCTGCTTTTGAGAGTGTATTAAAAGAGAGTGGGAAGATGGGCGATAGAATAGTAAGGGCGATGGAATTAGAGAGGAAGAAGAGTGCGAAGAAGTGAGTGCAAGGAAGTAAGGGTTAGAAAAAGTGACAGAATAAGAATAGAGAAGAAAGTGTCAAATGTCAGAACAAATTGCAAGTAGTGTAGTAAGGTAGGCTTAGAAACAATGAACTAAAGTGAATGAATATGTGAACAAATGAGAACGAGAGAGAGAAAGAAAATAGTAATGGAAGCACACAAGAGAAGATGTGAACGAAAAGAAGGAATTACAGGAAGACGGGAGTGACGGTAAAGGTTACTGAGGAAGCGAAGATGAACGAAAGAAGGGATTAAAGGAAGCAAGGCAGATCAAGAGCAAAAGAGTTGGAAGTGCTAAGGAGACTGGAAGGAATGTGAGACATAAGAGTAAAAGCATGAAGACAGTAAGGGAAAACGGAAGGCAACAAGTGAAGCAAGAAGAAACGTGAACTAAAATCAGAGCACTGTTCAACAGAAAGAAAAGAATAAGTTCAAAAAAAGAAAAAGGACAATAAAAGAATTGTAACAAATATTAAATAAATACGTAATACGTAGAACAGACTGAAAAGGGATAGAAACAAGCACAAAAATAGTGCAAATCAAGATTTCAGGTATAACTCCCTGACGTCACTGTTCGTTAACTGAAAGCCACAATTTAAGTCACACGGAGTTAGTGTGCACTCGAAGTTGGTTGCTTGACGGTTGTCAGCCCACTTTGAGGTCTGTGGATATAGAGGGAAAAATTGGATCGGTGTCGGTTAGAGTTCCCGAGTAGCTCAGTGGTAGAGCGTTGGTACGTTAAACCAAAGGTCCCGGGTTCGATACCCGGCTCCGGGACAATTTTTCCTCGAAATTATTCAAATCAACTTTACAGGGAGTTATACCTGAAATCTTGATTTGCATAATACACGTCACTGTTCGTTAACAGAAAGCCACAATTTAAGTCACACGGAGTTAGTGTGCACTCGAAGTTGGTTGCTTGACGGTTGTCAGCCCACTTTGAGGTCTGTGGATATAGAGGGAAGAATTGGATCGGTGTCGGTTAGAGTTCCCGAGTAGCTCAGTGGTAGAGCGTTGGTACGTTAAACCAAAGGTCCCGGGTTCGATACCTGGCTCCGGAACAATTTTTCCCTCGAAATTATTCAATTATTCACAAAAATAGTATACAAATAAATAAAAAGAAAAATACGAAAATAAAAAAGAAGGAACCAGAAATATGACCTAAGAACAGAGAGACAAATAAAAAAGAAAACTCAAGAGAGTATGAAGATAAGGAAAGAAAACAACAGGATTAAGGAAAGAAAGCAACTGGATTAAGGGAAGGAAGCAATAGGATTAAGGGAAGGAAGCAACAGAATTAAGGTAAGAAAGCAACAACATTAATGGGAGAAAACAACAGGATTAAGGGAAGAAAGCAACAGGATTAAGAGACGGAAGCAACAGGATTAAGGCAAGAAAGCAACAATATTATTGGAAGAAAACAACAGTATGAATGGAAGAAAACAATACGATTAAGAGACGAAAGCAAAAATATTAATGGAAGAAAACCATAGGATTACGGGAATAAAACAACAGTAATAATGCAAGAAAATCATAGGATTAAGGGAAAAAAGTAACAGAATTAATGGAAGAAAATCATAGGATTAAGGGAAGAAAGCAACAGTATTAATGGAAGAAAACAATAGGATTAAGGGAAGAAAGCAACAGAATTAATGGAAGAAAACAATAGGATTAAGGGAAGAAAGCAACAGAATTAATAGAAGAAAATCATAGGATTAAGGGAAAAAAGCAACAGTATTAATGGAAGAAAACCATAGGATTAAGGGAAGAAAGCAACAGTATTAATGGAAGAAAACCATAGGATTAAGGGAAGAAAGCAACAGTATTAATGGAAGAAAACAATAGGATTAAGGGAAGAAAGCAACAGTATTAATGGAAGAAAACCATAGGATTAAGGGAAGAAAGCAACAGTATTAATGGAAGAAAACAATAGGATTAAGGGAAAAATTAACAGTATTAATGGAAGAAAACAATAGGATTAAGGGAAGAAAGCAACAGAATTAATGGAAGAAAATAATAGGATTAAGAGAAGAAAGCAACATAATTAATGGAAGAAAACAATAGGATTAAGGGAAGAAAGCAACAGAATTAATAGAAGAAAATCATAGGATTAAGGGAAAAAAGCAACAGTATTAATGGAAGAAAACCATAGGATTAAGGGAAGAAAGCAACAGTATTAATGGAAGAAAACTATAGAATTAAGGGAAGAAAGCAACAGTATTAATGGAAGAAAACAATAGGATTAAGGGAAGAAAGCAACAGTATTAATGGAAGAAAACAATAGGATTAAGGGAAAAATTAACAGTATTAATGGAAGAAAACAATAGGATTAAGGGAAGAAAGCAACAGAATTAATGGAAGAAAATAATAGGATTAAGAGAAGAAAGCAACATAATTAATGGAAGAAAATCATAGGATTAAGGAAAGAAAGCAACAGTATTAATGGAAGAAAACCATAGAATCAAAAGAAGAAAGCAAGAGTATTATGGTAAGAAAGCAGCAGAATTAAGGAAAACAGCAACATGAATAAGGCGAGAAAGAAAGAGGATTAAGGAAACAGAATCAAGAGAAGACAGCAACAGAATCAAGAGGAGAAAACAAGAGGATCAAGGGAAGAAAGCAGAAGGATCAAAGGAAGAAAGTAATAGGATCAAGGGAAGAAAGCAGAAGGATCAAAGGAAGAAAGGAATAGGATCAAGGGAAGAAAGCAGGAGGATCAAGCGAAGAAAGCAACAGGATCAAGAAGAGAAAGCAATAGGACTGAGGGAAGAAAAAATAGGGAAATTGAAAGTAAGAAAGAAAGGATGAGGAAAATAAATATGGAAGACAGAGGAAGAAGGTGAATAGAAAGAAAAAGAAAGCACAAGAAAAAAAATAGGTAGAAAGGAACAAAAAATTCAAGAAAAAGAAGATATAAACAGAAATAAATAATAATTGAGGAATTAAAAAATGGAAAGAAAAGAATTAAAAATTTGAAGACGAAATGTAAGGTGGATTAAAGATAACGAGAACAAGGAAAGAGAAAATATAATCAGAAAAAAACTGGAAAAAAGATAGAGGAAGAAGGAAACCAGATAACTAAAATTGTTCGAATAAAGCAGGAAAGCTAAAATTGAATGAAAAATGACAAAGTGTTCGGGACAAAAGCCTGTGGCGAGGCAAGAATATCAATGCAGTATTAATAAATCAAATACCTGCTTTCCGAATCGCATCACGATGCCGTTAGATATAAGTTTAGAACATGACGATGCTGAAGTTCAGTTCAGATAATTAACCACGTTGGGGAGGAGATCGAGGGGAAGGGTGGGGGCGTAGTCCGAGTTCAAATATGCGGGTAATCAACCCACTCATTCATTAGGGCTACATATTGCGCATTTTAATCTCAACGGCTTCGCATCTTTCCAACGAAAAAAATACTAAATATGCAATCAGATAGCCATTCATTCCAGCAGGCACGTTGGCAGGTGAGAACACTCTCCTTCCCAGAAACAGAGTTCAAAACTTGGAGTTTCTAATTACGAGACACTAATACAACCTTTCCTTATTCCACTTATGAAGTGAAAGTCTTCGCTTCGCGCATAGCGTATGGTGTTAGTTGTAATTAAGATATGTATTTGTTTTAATTATGAGTTGCCTGGGCCCGGTCTTGATTTACAGGTGACCCATATATTTATCTGTTAGTTGCTACGGGTTACCATTTAGTATTTTATAACAGTAGTGCCCTCTCTTACGTGCCTGTTCAGAGACGGATGGGACAAATGTTCAGACTGTATCCAGAGGTACAAGCAAATATCATGGCCCACGACAAGCTGTAAATATAAAAAGAGCCTGCTGAAATGGCACATACGTCTTCATTACACATTTCACGCAATATGTTATATTTTTCTGACGGTTAGATTATTATTGTTAATGGAAATGAACTGGATTTAGAGACAACCTGTTGTGAATTGTTAAAATATCTCAAAACATGGTTTGATAGCAATCTGCTTCACTTAAATGCTAATAAGACCGCATATATTCACTTTCACAATTCTCAATAGAAAAATTTGAAGGACATTAATATTTCTATTCAAGATCAACACTTACTTACTTACTTATTGGCTTTTAAGGAACCCGGAGGTTCATTGCCGCCCTCACATAAGCCCGCCATTAGTCCTTGTCCTGAGCAAGATTAATCCATTCTCTATCATCATATCCCACCTCCCTCAAATCCATTTTAATATTATCTTCCCACCTACGTCTCGGCCTCCCAACTAACACTCTATATGCATTTCTGGATTCGCCCATACGTGCTACATGCCCTGCCCATCTCAAACGTCTGGATTTAATGTTCCTAATTATGTCAGGTGAAGAATACAATGCGTTCAGTTCTGTGTTGTGTAACTTTCTCCATTCTCCTGTAACTTCATCCCTCTTAGCCCCAAATATTTTCCTAAGCACCTTATTCTCAAACACCCTTAACCTATGTTCCTCTCTCAAAGTGAGAGTCCAAGTTTCACAACCATACAGAACACCCGGTAATATAACTGTTTTATAAATTCTAACTTTCAGATTTTTTGACAGCAGACTGGATGATAAAAACTTTTCAACCGAGTAATAACAGGCATTTCCCATATTTATTCTGTGTTTAATTTCCTCCCGAGTATCATTTATATTTGTTATTGTTGCTCCAAGATATTTGAACTTCTCCATCTCTTCAAAAGATAAATTTCCAATTCTTATATTCCCATTTCGTACAATATTCTGGTCACGAGACATAATCATATACTTTGTCTTTTCGGGATTTACTTCCAAACCTATCTCTTTACTTGCTTCCAGTAAAATTCCCGTATTTTCCCTAATCATTTCTCCTAACATATTCACGTCATTTGCATAGACAAGCAGCTGATGTAACCCGTTCAATTCCAAACCCTCTCTGTTATCCTGAACTTTCCTAATGGCATACTCTAGATCAAAGTTAAAAAGTAAAGGTGATAGTGCATCTCCTTGCTTTAGCCCATAGTGAATTGGAAAAGCATCAGATAGAAACTGACCTATACGAACTCTGCTGTACGTTTCACTGAGACACATTTTAATTAATCGAACTAGTTTCTTCGGAATACCAAATTCAGTAAGAATATCATATAAACTTCTCTCTTAACCGAGTCATATGCCTTTTTGAAATCTATGAATAACTGATGTACTTATGTAAATGGGGAACTACTAAATTCTTGGGCGTTACATTTGATGATTGTTTGTCTTGGAGACACCATAGCACAAGTTTAATTTCTAAACTCAATAGCATTTGTTATCAAATCAGAATTTTGAGGACGATAATAAATCACGATGTATTAATGTCTTATTATTTCGCACACGTCGAGTCAAGGCTTTCATACGGTATTAGTTTTCTGGGATCTGGAACCATGCTGAATGATATATTTATTGCTCAAAAGCGTATTGTCAGATGCATAGCGGGCGTTGACAGTAGGACCTCTTGTAGGGAACACTTTTTACAATATAATATTCTTACTCTTTATGGTTTATATATTTTTAATGTTTTACAACTAATTTATAAAAATCTGTCTGATTTTCACCAAAATTGTGACTTCCATACCTACAATACTCGTAACAAAAATAGTTTAACTATTCCATCACACCATCTTACAAACACTAGTAGAACCTATATGGTCTTTGGTATCAAAATCCAATCTTGAGGATGCACGCATGGGCCCTCGAAATGAATAATGTTTTTAAATATTTGACTTATTTTAAATTAAATTGTAATTGTATATATTTGACCATGTCTATGCATACATTATGCCTTCGACAATAAAGTTCTATCTATCTATCCATCCATCCATCCATCCATCCATCCATCCATCCATCCATCCACCCACCCACCCACCCACCCACCCATCCATCCATCCATCCATCCATCCATCCATCCATCCATCCATCCATCTATCCATCCATCCATCTATCGATCCATCCATCCATCCATCCATCTCTCTATCCATCCATCTTTCTATCCATCCATCTTTCTATCCATCCATCTATCCATCCATCCATCCATCCATCCACCTATCTATAATGAAGGGAATAACGTGAAAAAGAACATAAAACCAGACCAGTTACTTCAGGGGACGTTCCCGAATTGCATGTGGGATCAGTGCAGGTCGAGAAAGAAAATACTGAATTGCATGCGGGGATTTCTGAACGCGCAACACTCCCGAGCGATGAGCGCGATTCACGCCCGAGCGCAACAGTGAATTGAAGCAGGAGGAGGTACCTTTGAAAATGTGCGAAACATCGACCCCCGACTTCTAGAATATTATAGTCGCGACGCTGTTATTCCCGGCGTGACTCCTCCTCTTTGCTTACGTCTTAGGAAGTCAAGGCTCTATAAAGTCTAGGTAGGTAGTATCGTTCGCCATTTTTGTTCTTTCGTTGCCGAGCTACCAGACGAGGGGTCTATTTCCCACACCGTTAAATATTATCATTTCGTAGCTTCTATGATAATAAATCAAACGCACTGTAATTCAGCAAATAATTGAGCAGCAAATAATGTCCTCGTGTCCTTTCTGCGAACGCAAACGAAAGAGCCAAAATGGCGGGCGATTATATTAATCATTTGTCGAGCCTTAGGAAATGCTTAACGACTTCATCAGCGAATCACAAAACGCACAGGTTTAAATGTAGCCGACCTGCAACGTGATTGGCTACCGGAAATTAGAGCGACGGGACTATAGGTATGTATGCATACGTGAATATAAACTTTAAATTCGTCCGTTATCCGTCTCTAAATGCGAGTTAGTACAATGGATCTCAGACGTTTTTGTGAAAACAAAGAGCCATATCTCTGTAACCGTTCGAAAACGGACCTATATTCATATGAACGTTTTGACTCAGAATGACTTCAGAATTCACATCCCAAATTGTTTACCTTTCCTCGTAAATTACCCTGTATAGTAATAGGGGGAAAATAGGGTATGAAGTAAGCTGATCCGGACTTTACCGTTGGTCAGCGGGTTGCTTCAACCCAGTCAGGAGGACTGTCGTCACATATCTATTGACTTATTGACTATATTTCCTATTTGGCATTTAGGAAACGCTTTAATGCTGTGGTAGACCAGCATGGTGAAATGGTATTTCCTCCATTTGTGATTGAACAGTAATACCGCTGTCAGTCGGTTCCCAGAGCCTCGTTTGTTAAAAACAGGTTGCACCACGGGAAGGTGAGGATGGGATTCGAGTAGGAGAGGTTATGGAATGCACTTCACTACTCCTTGCAACCCGACTAACAAAATGTATCAACAATAAAACTGTTACCATAGTAACCAAAATCATAGTGATTCTGTATAAAACTTGTCAATATGTGAAGTAAGATATAATTTACTGAACCCACCATAACTTACTTTTTAGAGTATTACATCATCCAAAAAAATTCTGTTACAGTCTCTTATTCAGTTCTAGGGAAACAATTCCATTTTTTTTTCTTAAGTGGAGAAATAAATACAAAATAGGAAAAGAACTGAAATTTTCAGAAAATTTTCAATTTTCAAAAAACCTCCAGTGGGAGGCAGTTAACAATTTAAAGTTTTTGCATGGAATTACTTCCATATAAAAATAACAATGAATTGTATATCAATATAATATACTACTGTTTTTCGTTGATTTTTTTTAAATTTTGTTTGCAAATTTCTCATTTAAAAGGCACGGTTTAATTCTGTGGCCAGGGGGGAAAAGGTCTTAAGAAAAAATTTTATACTTTTCAGGAAAGCAGTAGAAAGAGTGAAATTTGTGTCAATTATAGAATTTTTTTAATTAAGAGATTTTTCCTGAATATTATTTGTTTATGTTTCTTTTAAAATAGGTAATGTTGTTGATTATTTTCAAAAATAGCCGCACTTAAGCCCTTTTAAGACTAGAACCCAAACTGAGTAGAAGGAACTATGTAAACATAAGACCTTTATTAGGAATGCAAAATGGGTCTTAAACAATTATAGAACTGTTTACTCTGGTGCTTAAAGTTTTAAAAGGAAAGGACATCAGTATGTGATAAAATGGCTAAAATACAAGTTAGACCTTTTTAATAGGGAAGTATGGAAAGTAAACATGTAATGGTTTGTAAGGAATAAAGTATTAAATATTCCGAAGTGATACAGTGTTAAAAGTTGTGTAATCAAGATGTATATTCTTAAGCCCTTTATTCTGTGTGTGCTCGATTCAAAAAGTACTTAGGACATTTGGTAACGCTCTATAAATCCAGTCAGGAGTCTTATTTGACTTCAGCCGTTTTACCAGATTGTAGAGAATTGCTTCCTCTTTCAAAATATATCAAAATCTCATTTAAAAAAAAAAAGAAATGACTTAAGGCCTTTTTCCTCCCGGCCACAGGATTTTACAATTAATTTAACGTATTATAGGAAATGTATGTTAGCCGAATATTTCTTCTGAATCCATGTATTCATATTATATATTATATTGTATAATCTGTGTGTATTTTTGTTATTCTGTGTAAAATTTTCAAATTATAATATGAATCAGACTGTCAAATAAAAATAAAAATATAAGTAAGCTAAATAGTTATTTTTGTAATAAATTTACAATCATTAATGAATTTTAACTACTTTAACCAAGAGTGTACCCTTTTATACAATTTCAACCCCGAATACTGGCACAGATTTCGATTGTTGAAATAATTTTCATTTCTAAAAATAATGTTCAATGTATATATTAAGTCGAGGAATATACTTTTGTTGAAGTCATACAAAATTTTTTCAATATTCTTCTGAGAATATTAACTCCACATGTAGAAGAAAATTATTGGGGATCATCAGTATGGTTTTGGGCGCATAGATCGAATATTGATCAGATCTTTTGTATTCGACAGATATTGGAGAAAAAATGGGAGTATAAGGGTATAGTACATCAGTTATTCACAGATTTCAAAAAGGCATATGACTCTGTTAAGAGAGAAATTTTATATGACATTCTTATTGAATTTGGTATTCCCAAGAAACTAGTTCGATTAATTGAAATGTGTCTCAGTGAAAAGTACACCAGAGTCCGTATAGGCCAGTTTCTATCTGATGCTTTTCCAATTTACTGGGGGCTGAAGTAAGGATATGCATTATCACATTTAGCTTCAAAAATTTGGTCTGGAATATGCCCTTAGGAAAGTCCAGAATAATAGAGTTTGGAATTGAACGGGTTACATCGTCTGCTTGTGTATGCGGATGACGTGAATATGTTAGGAGAAAATCCAAAAAATATTAGGAAAAACACTGAAATTTTATTAGAAGCAAGTAAAGAGATAGGTTTGGAAGTAAATCCCGAAAAGACAAAGTATATGATTATGTCTCGTGACCAGAACATACTACGAAATGGAAATATAAAAATTGGAAATTTGTCCTTTGAAAGGTAGAAAAGTTCAAATGTCTTGGACCAACAATAAGAAGTATAAATGGCACTCGGGAGGAAAAGCAGAATAAATATGGCAAATGCCTGTTATTATTCGATTGAGAAACTTTTATCATCCAGTCTGCTGTCGAAAAAACTGAAAGTTAGAATTTATAAAACAGTTATATTACCGGTTGTTCTGTATGGTTGTGAAACTTGGACTCTCACTTTGAGAGAGGAACAGAGGTTAAGGGTGCTTGTGAGTAAGGTGCTTAGAAAAATATTTGGGACTAAGAGGGATGAAGTTACAGGAGAATTGAGAAAGTTACACGACATAGAACTACACGCATTGTATTCTTCACCTGACATAATTAGGAATATTAAATCCATACGATTGAGGCCGGAGAGAAAAAGACCTTTGGGGAGTCCGAGACGTAGATGGGAAGATAATATAAAAATGGATTTGAGAGAGGTGGGATATGATGGTAGAGACTGGATTAATCTTACTTAGGATAGGGATCGCTGGCGGGCTTCAGTTATGTTAGGGTGGCAATGAACCTTCGGGTTCCTTAAGAGCCATTTGTAAGTAAGTAAGTAAGTATATATATTAGCTTGAACCCTGACCTCCGGCGTCAAAATGCTCTGAACTTTCGGTTAACAACGCAATAGCAGAAGCAATGGCAATTTTAAATACCAGCTACGGTACATCTTCCCTAGATATAAATAGCAGACCTGTAGGCGGGAAGTTTAGCAGAGTCTATAGTGCAGGGAGATAAATAAATATATTATTTTCCCTTCCTCATAACCATAAAAATTAAAGTCCATTATCTGTGAGAATTATCTATGAGTAGTAATGCTACTACCGCAGTATTTTATCTCATTAAAAAACTTAAAACTTTGCGTCAAGTGCGGAACTGCGATTCTGGAACAGTAAATACTGCGTCTTTTTGACATTCCCCCGCAGCTGTGGTGCTGTACCGGCTGGTTGCCATAGTAATTAATACTGAGAAATGTTACTTTAGTGGCCTGACATCTCGGATGACACATGGCAGTCGCCAGAAACGTGAAAATATTTTTAGTCTTCCAGAATAATAACATTTCTTTTATTAAGTCTCTTCAAGCTGTAATTGTAATACCGTTTATAAAGCATTTCGTGGCTTTTAAAAGTAGCCTTGAAGCGTTTTTCCAGCGGGATTTTAATTTAGGTAAAATTAAAGGAGTAAATAATGATTAACGTCCGTAATGCATAGTGTTTTAAGACGTCCTTCTTATGGATATAAAAATAAATCCCACCTTAAATTCTTACAGTCTTACTAATAAACCGTGTATAGCTTTTATACTAGACTTATGCAAAGTTGAGACAGAAAACTTTACTAATAAACCATGCAGAAGCGATGGACGTATAAACAGCCTGTAACTATACAATGGGAATTGCTTTGCAGTAGTTATATACACGAAACCCCTTGTTTAAGCGTTGTATATAGAGAAAAAATGGCCGCCCCTCTAACACCTGTTCGTATCGACTGTCATTCTATGATGATGGTTGCCTAGTAACCAAAGAAGGACAAACCAAAGAGCACAGAATAATATTACTGTAGCTTGTACTCTTTGACCAAAATATAGTATGGTAATCGATTAGAGCCAGTTGTACTATCGATACTTAACACGCCACACTAGAGCGCTCTACCGGATGCAATAGAGAACCTCAGATATTCTATTATCTTTCGTAACGAAGTAATGACGAAACTATGACGTAGCTGTGTAACAGTTGTACTGTTATACGCGACGTATGTAGTGATTATTAGTAAGGAATTTACACACGACTTATAAACGAGCTACTCATTGTATAAGACAGTTAAACGTCTGTATATAGAGTTTTTATTAGTAAGACCGTTACCATATAAATAAGTAATACAGTTATACACCCTCATTTAAGAGACAAACATTTAAGACAATACGAAATCTTTGTAGGTGAAATAATGACGGACACGCAATCCATGACGTGTCATTCCATGAGATGTGGGACATTTTGATCAAATTATGAGACATTCCGGCATTTTTATTTTAACCATTGCCTACACTATATACTTCCTATTTACAAGATATTTTGGAGGCAAACTGTTTTTATTATGAAACTATGTTTCAAGATATGATCATCAATTATTCCTGTTTGATTTTTAATGCAAATTTCATTTTTAAGGGTAGTGTTTTCTTATTTTATATCTTTCAGAACATGCAAGCAGTGATAGTAGGAGGAAGAAGAATAAAGTGCATAAGATTTGCTGATGATATGGCGTTGTTAGCAGCAGAAGAAATTATACTAAGGGATATGCTACTGGAGTTAAATGACAGCTGTGAGCAGTATGGAATGAAGATAAATGCCAACAAGACGAAGACCATAGTCATAGGAAGAAAAGTAAAGAAGGCAAACTTGCTAATTTTAAATGAGGCAGTAGAGTAAGTGGACAGCTTCAAATACTTGGGATGTACTATAAGCTGTAACATGAGCTGCTGCCAGGAAGTCAAAAGAAGTATAGCAATGACAAGGGAAGCGTTTAATAGAAAAAGGAGCATCTTCTGCGGACCTCTGGAGGAAGAACTATGGAAGTGAAGTGTAGCATTGTATGAGGAGGGCAGAAACATAGACATTACGACAAAGTGAAAAGAAGCGACTAGAAGTATTTGAAATGTGGCCAGTCAATCAGGAAGCCAGTGAATAAGGAACCCAGTCAATCAGGAAGCCAGTCAATCACGAAGCCAGTCAATGAAAAAGCTAATAAATCAGGAAGCCAGTCAATCAGGAAGCCAGTCAATCAAGAAAGCCAGTGAATAAGAAAGCCAGTCAATCAGAAAGCTAATCAATCAGGAAGCCAGTCAATCAGGAAACCAGTGAATCTAGAAGCCAGTGAATCTAGAAGCCAGTGAATCTAGAAGCCAGTCAGTCAGGAAGCCAGTCAGTCAGGAAGCCAGTCAATCAGGAATCCAGTCAGTCAGGAAGCCAGTCAATCAAAAAGCCAGTCAATCAGGAAGCCAGTCAATCAGGAAGCCAGTCAATCAGGAAGCCAGTCAATCAGGAAGCCAGTCAATCAGGAAGCCAGTCAATCAAGAAGCCAGTGGATAAGAAAGTCAGTCAATCAAGAAAGCCAGTGAATAAGAAAGCCAGTCAATCAGGAAGCTAGTCAGTCTGAAAGCTAATCAATCAGGAAGCCAGTCAATCAAAAGAAGCCAGTCAATCAGGAAGCCAGTCAATCAGGAAGCCAGTCAATCAGGAAGCCAGTCAATCAGAAGAAGCCAGTCAATCAGGAAGCCAGTCAATCAGGAAGCCTGTCAATCAAGAAAGCCAGTGAATAAGAAAGCCAGTCAATCAGGAAGCCAGTCAATCAGGAAGCCAGTTAATCTAGAAGCCAGTGAATAAGAAAGCCAGTCAATCACGAAGCTAGTCAATCAGGAAGCCAGTCAATCTGGAAGCCAGTCAATCTGGAAGCCAGTCAATCTGGAAGCCAGTCAATCAGGAAGCCAGTCAATCTGGAAGCCAGTCAATCAAGAAAGCCAGTGTATAAGAACGCCAGTCAATCAGAAAGCTAATCAATCAGGAAGCCAGTCAATGAGGAAGCCAGGGAATAAGAAAGCCAGTCAATCAGGAAGCCAGTCAATCAGGAAGCCAGTCAATCAGGAAGCCAGTCAATCAGAAAGCTAATCAATCAGGAAGCCAGTCAATCAGAAAGCTAATCAATCAGGAAGCCAGTCAATCAAGAAGCCAGTGAATAAGAAATCCAATCAATCAGGAAGCTAGTGAATAATAAAGCCAGTCAATCAGGAAGCCAGTCAATCAAGACAGCCAGTGAATAAGAAAGCCAGTGTATCAGGAAGCCATAGAATAAGAAAGCCAGTGAATAAGAAAGCCAGTGAATAAAAAACCCAGTCCATCAGAAAGCCAATCAATCAGAAAGCTTGTTACTCAGAAATTTTAATTGGTTTATTTTACAACGCTTCAGCAACTGCTATGGTTATCTATCGCCTGAGTAAAATGAAGGTGATAATGCCAACGTATCTATCGCCTGAGTGAAGTGAAGGTGATAATACCAACGAAAATAGTCCAGAGTCCATAGTCGAAAGTTACCCAGCATTTGCTCTTAATGAGTTGAAGAAAAGCCCAGGAAGGAAACCTGGCGAACCTACACAAAGTAACTTGTCCTAACCAGGATTTGATCCCGGACGCTCATTTCACGGTCAGACATTCTAATCGTTACTCCACACCAGTGGACGACAATCAGAAAGCCAAGTAATCCGAAAGTCAAGCAATCGGGAAGTCAGTGAATCTGTTAGATTGTCAAGCACATCTACAATAATTGAATGAGGCATGAAGGATGTCAGTCAACCATGAGGCAGGTACGTAGTAAATCAATCAGTGAGATAGGCAACTAACAGGCAAGTCACATATTAATTCATGATAAAAATAAACAAAACGCTATTTAGTAAATCATAAATCAATGATTCAATCAACAAGTCATACATCCATCCAGTCAAAATCATCTACTCAACAGCCAGTCATTTCTGAAGACAGTCCACTTCTCAGTTACTTATCACGCTAATTTCCTTTTGTTGCTACGTCTACCAAATCTGTTTTTATAAAGTTGGATGAATCGGTGTTAGCACAATTACCGAATTCTGAGTGGTTAAATGGCCTGGCCTGATGTTACTCTCTCTCTCCTCTGAACAAAGATCACGGGCGGGGGTCTCCCATGCGAGAACACACACATTTACACACTTTGTTAAATCTCGAAGGGTCATATTAAAGCAAAATGCCTTTCCAGGTACTTAATCTTACTTTGCAACTAACAAACGCGCGGATTGCTGAGGATGGAGGGGGGTCGCAGGCGGCTCTGGTTTAGAGATATTCTAGTTAGACCAAACAGATCTATCTCTTGCGCTCTCTCTCTCTCTTGCTTATAATACTAAGCCCTAATTACAGTACGAAGATCTACCGCTCCGCCATGCCGTTACAAAGAGGGTGTGTGTATGTGATAACCTAACATCCACTGCGACCCTTTCCCCCTTACCTCCCTCACACTCTTTCCCCCCTTCCTCTGAAACAGTAAGTGTAATTTGTCTATAATAATATTCGTATTAATGATGAAAAGTTGGTAAAAGAGAACCCGGGGCCCATTTCCCTTCATCTTTCTGTTACCCTTAAGAATCTCCATCTACCCTGTTAGATTTCAGTCGTATATTATTATTATTAAAGTAAGCTTTTATTTGTATCTGCAATATCCATAAGTCCTCTTTTATTTCAGTGTATAAAATTATTAACATCAAGTAATTAAGAGTTTTTCTTCTATAAAGTGAACATCTTTCCTTATTATTTTATCCCCTTCAAGCACTGAGTTCGTTGATCTACTTCACTCACATGTTTGTTGGCAGAAAATGGCATGGTAAAATATGGTATACTGTAGTAAGGTGAGATATATGATGTATTAAGATAAGATATCGTATGGTTATGTATGATTAGCTGAGGTGAGATAAGATATGGTAAGGTGAAGTAAGGCAAGATATAGTAATGTGAAGTAAGATAAGATATACATATATTAAGGTGAGATAAGATATGGTAAGGTGAAGTAAAGTAAGAGATGGTAAGATGAAGTAAGGTAAGATATTATACATATAGTAAGGTGAGGTAAGGTGAAATGAAATAAGATACGATAATGTAAAGTGAAGTAAGATATGGTAAGGTGAGGTAAGATATGGTAAGGTGAAATGAAATAAGATACGATAATGTAAAGTGAAGTAAGATATGGTAAGGTGAGGTAAGATATGGTAAGGTGAAATGAAATAAGATACGATAAGGTAAAGTAAAGTGAAGTAAGATATGGTAAGGTGAGGTAAGATATGGTAAGGTGAAATGAAATAAGATACGATAAGGTAAAGTAAAGTGAAGTAAGATATGGTAAGGTGAGGTAAGATATGGTAAGGTGAAATGAAATAAGATACGATAAGGTAAAATAAAGTGAAGTAAGATATGGTAAGGTGAGGTAAGATATGGTAAGGTAAGGTGAGGTAAGATATGGTAAGGTGAAGTAAAATAAGATATTATACATATAGTAAGATGAGGTAAGATACAGCATGATCAGAGATAAAATATGGCAACGTGAAGTAAGATAAGATATTATACATATAGTAAGGTGAGGTAAAACATGGTAAGGTAAGTTGAGATAAAATATGGTAACGTGAAGTAAGATAAGATATTATACATATAGTAAGGTGAGGTAAAACATGGTAAGGTAAGTTGAGATAAAATATGGTAACGTGAAGTAACAAGATTTTATACCTATAGTAAGGTGAGGTAAAATATGGTACGGTAAGTTGAGATAAACATGGTAAGGTGAAGTAAGATAAGATATTATACATATAGTAAGGTGAGGTAAATATGGTAAGGTGAAATGAAACAAAATACGATAAAGTGAAATTAAATAAGATACGATAAGGTACAGTAAAACAAAGTGAAGTAAGATATGTTAAGGTGAGGTAAGATAGGATATGATAAGGTGAGGTAAGATATTGTACAATGTGTTAAGATAAGATACGGTACGCCTATTGTAAAGTAAAACGCAGTAGTCTATGTAGTCAAATAAGATAAAATACGGCATGGTAAATTATTAAGCCTACTCTAACAGAACTTGTAGCCTAATTCTGAATCGTAGGGAGCCAAAGAGAACTTACACCATGATCAGAGAGACAATTAAATATAGGCAGTACTTTTTGCAAGAGAACATACGAAACTATGATGGAACATGAAAGTCAATGACAAGCTAAAGCAACAAGGAAACATACAATGTATCTCAGCGCTATGAAATAGAAATAATTATTTTACTTGTATTCGTTTATTCTTATTTGTTTTAATCAATATGTTTTTATATTTATTTCACTTAGGCCCTATGTGTTTATTTACTTATGTATGCATATATTTATTCAATTAATTATATATTTATTTAGTTATTTACTTATTTCATTTATTCATTACTTACTGGCTTTTAAGGAACCCGGAGGTTCATTGCCGCCCTCACATAAGCCTCTATCCTGAGCAAGATTAGTCCAGTCTCTATCATCAACACTGCAGGTTTTGGACCCAAAATATATAATGAATTAATTAGAGCTTACCATGAGCTAAATACACTTAATACACACAGATTTAAGAAACAAATCAGATTAATTATTCAACTGTTTAAGCTAATTGAGTTAAAAATTGATACTATAATATTTATGTACTTTTGTATTTTCTATTTGTATATAGACCCTATTATTACATGCTGTATTATTTTACTATTTATTAATGTTATTGTGCTCAATGAACTCTCTTAATTTTGTGATATATTTTGTATAACTGATCTGAACTGCGCCCGAGCACGAGCTTCTGCTCTTTCGGGCTGCAATGCCTAATGTAGCTCAAGTGTAAAGTATTAAATAAATACCGTAAATAAATAAATAAGTAAATAAAACGAATAAAATATCCCACCTCCCTCAAATCCATTTTAATATTATCTTCCAATCTACGTCTCTGCCTCCCTAAAGGTCTTTTTCCCTCCGGCTTCCCAACTAACACTCTATATGCCCATACGTGCTACATGCCTGCCCATCTGAAACGTCTGGATTTAATGTTCCTAATTATGTCAGGTGAAGAAGAATACAATGCGTGCAGTTCTGCGTTGTGTAACTTTCTCCATTCTCCTGTAACTTCAACCCTCTTAGTCCCAAATATTTTCCTAAGCACCTTATTCTCAAACACCCTCTCTCAAAGTGAGAGTCCAAGTTTCACAACCATAAAGAACAACCGGTAATATAACCGTTTTATAAATTCATTAATTTCTTTATTTACGTATTTATAATATGTTAATCATTATTTGTTAATTTATTATTAATTCAGTATTCATTTATTTATTATTTAAGGTAATTTATTTTATCGACTCATTATTATTATTTTTAATGTATTTATCTACTTTAGAACGTGCAGTGAAGTGCAACGTTACAGTAGGCGATCATACCTAACGCGATGAATAGCCAATAGCCCCATTAAAACTCAACACAACCACTTCTCTAAGAGCAGAAACGTACTACAAACTTGTATCATTCTCTTACCAGAAATCGAATCAGAGTTAGGGAATGTCTACTGTTAAACCACTGAATCACAATACGGATTCTATCTCTCTCTCTCTCTCTCTCTCTCTCTCTCTCTCGCTCGCTCGCTCGCTCGCACACACACATACACACACTCACTATATTTCCTTCTAAATAATTTTAGACTGGCATATTACTTGATATGGACGAAGAGTCTGAAGGGAAAACAAAACGGATGGGCGGCTTTGAGATATTCCAACTGTGTAAAATCCCTACACAACTCAATAGTGGATTTAAAAACTGAGACTGGGGGAAACGCTGTCGACTCCGATATTCGTAGTGGGATGTAACCCAGTACAGCACAGATCGATAATCATTTGATCCCTTGACTCTGGAGGGAAGACGGTTTTGGTTTATTCCACTTCTTTTGCTCTCCCTGAAGACTTAAGTTTAAAATCCGTACCGGTATATCTGTTCACTGGAATAACATCCGACATTCTGCTTGAATATCTCCTTCCGAAGATAACTTACAGACAGGCATATTTATGCTGCACAAATATCCCAAGATTATACTAGAAAAATATAAAGAAATGAAGAAGACACTTGTCTTTAAGAGATCAAACTTTTTCATAATGAAAAACTCACACGACAGATAAGTTCAACTATTATTCATACATCAGGTTTTTAACTTTTAGGTTTATATGTTTGATTAAAAATTTCAATAAGCAAAGGAAGGCAGATATGCATTTTATGGCTTCAAATAAATATATTCGCCTAACCGAAGCAAAAAATAAATTGTTTCATAAGGTAGGTCTATACATTTTTATTAGTTACAAGTTCTGCTTACTATTATAGGCCCACCCTCATCGGATTGAAATTTCTGTTTTATACGTATTTTATTATTATTTTTCATCCCGAGATTATTAATAACAAAAAATAAAAACTAACGTTTGTTTCCTGTTTTTCTTAAAATGAAGTTCAGGTCCCATTTAATTTTCATTTGTCTTTACTTACGTAAACAATGTTGCACAATGGGACCAAAACAAAATTTTAAGAATGAATTATGGTTTGATTCCAAAACCTGCTATTTTGCTGAAAAACCGATTTTGACATAACATAATATACATATATCTTTAATTGTGAATCCAATCGTCAAGTTATTTTTTGCAAATTCCTGCTATTTGTCACTGAGAATGATATTTGAGAGTATGATTATTTTTTTCCAAAACTTTCTTGTATTATGTTTTTTCAGATCAAAACCTACTATCTTATATGTAATTTATAAACTATGAAGATTCTAGTACATTAAGTATATAGACTGGTATAAAATATCGTTTTGATAAGAATAAACACATATTTTTCAGAATTGGTTCGTTTATTTTAAAGCCCCTTCTTGCAAAAATAACTGAAAGTGAAATAGCTAGTTTTGGAAAAAAAAAATCATATATTGAAGGAATTATCCTTGCACAAAAATGTATGCTCCCTAGATCAGAATTATATACTTTAATTATTTAAATACAATTTCAATTAAGAAACGTGTTAAACGAATTATACTTATAGAAAAATTGACGTCCCGTGTACAAAATGATCATACTTAAAAAACGTTTCTAATAAACCATGCATAAACGATGGATGTATAAGCAGTGTGTAACTACACATGGGAATTGCTTTGCTCCCTATAGTTATACACACGAAGCTCCCTGTTTAATCGTTGTATACAGAGGAAAAAATGGCTGCGTCTCTAACAGCTGTTCGTATCGATTGTCATTTTATGATTATAGTTGCCTTGTAACCACAGAACAAGAAATGAAAGAGCACAAAACAATTAGAATAATATTGGTGTAGCTATACTCTTTGATCAAAACAAAGCATGGTAATCGACCAGTCCAAAGTTTACTATCGATACTTAGCGCGGCACACTAACGCATACTATCGGATGCAATAAAGAATCTCAGTTATTCTGTTATCTTTCGTAATAAAATAATGACGAAACTATGACGTAGCTGTGTAACAGTTTTATTGATATACATGACTTATATAGTGATTAATCAGGGCTTTACATACGACTTATAAACGAGCTATTTACTGTATAAGGCAGTTAAACGTCTTGATATGAATAAGATGGTAATTATTTAACCACTTCAAAGTTGCATCTGGTTGGTATTACTGAGATACCTATTGTCAATTGTTTTCTAATATTATAGCAGTAGGCCATGACCGACCGGGTATATAAAGACTACAGGTCTTCGAGCCTTGAGACATATTGAAGAAGCTGCTTTGCTAACAATCCAGTATGAAACGTTAAGTAATTTACTAATATATAGAACTGTTATCAAGAAGTAACATTTATCAAGATTTCATTTATACACACACAGTTATCTACAACATAATAAGTGCATGATTGAATTAGCAGCCCCACTTACCTTTTCCCAATGACCGAATGAGTTGCATTCCTTGTGCACTTCAACTGAAAAACAAGAAACATTAAATATTATACTTTCTCATTACGACTTTCGTGACGACGCAATACTTTTATAATATCACGAGTCATATCATCCTTTATATTCCCAAAAGGTAAGATATTAGACGTCATTTATAAATAATTGTAACATTTAAGCACATTTTATTTTGCACAATTCCATATAAAATAAAATTATCTATAGCATTTTTTATTTTAGTAGGTTATTTTACGACGCTTTATCAACAGCTTAGGTTATTTAGCGTCTGAATGAGATGAAGGTGATAATACCGGTGAAATGAGTCCGGGGTCCAGCACCGAAAGTTACCCAGCATTTGCTCATACTGGGTTGAGGGAAAACCTCAACCAGGTAACTTGCTCCAACCGGGAATCGAACCCGGGCCACCTGGTTTCGTGGCCAGACGCGCTAACCGTTACTTCACAGGTGTGGACATCTATAGCAATTTCAGACCTCGAGTGACATTTATTAGGACTATTTCGTGAATAAAATAAAAATGTAAATAATATATCCCTAAAATTCGTTCACAAAATGTTAATAATTGTATATTTAATTATAGTTAGAAATAAATTTACATTTTATTTTATTTTTTAATTTTTTATTGATCTAATTATTGTATTATTGCAATGGTATTATTGTATATTATATATCACTGCCACCGGGTGTATACCCAATTGTAGTGTTAATAAATACAGGGACATCATTTTATTTTTACTAACATTTTTAATATTAACTTGCCTACACATCTGGATCAACGCCGTTTGCTACTCCCTTCCACGACTGGAGTTCGATCATACTGGCGTAATATACAAACAAATCACTTTACTAGGTATAGGAGGGAAGAAAAGTAGTTCATCCATTTACGTAAAGTAGGAAATATTGCGATTTTGAGTTTGATCATTTTCATTAGGTTTTTGTTTAATCAAAATACAGTACAGTATTAACAATAAGTGTTTTTACTCACGAACTGAGCTGTCCATGCGAACGTATTCATTATGCAGTGTATATTATACCGTCTACAGCACATCAGCGTACAATATAGAGAATGAAGTTAAATTGAAAAATAATCATAATATGGATATTTAAACACATTTTTTTTTAAATGGTGGACGTTTATTTCGATTCAGTCTTCAGTTCTTTTGTGCATATTATCGCACTATAGACTATTGTACCTAATTTCAAGTACCAGTTTTGTCCTTCGTACTAGTAACTCATGTTGAAATAATTCTGTACCTACTCTATAAAAGAGTACCTTACGTACTGTAAATTCAATCTTCACTTCTGCCCGATCCGAAAAGATAAAATTACTCAGACATACTATCTCCTGTCCGCCCAAGGGGTTTTGTCGTAGGGTCGTAGAAAGGGGGGAAAATCACGTGACAGTTAATTACATAACGAGGCCCTTTCATTTAAATTATTTTAAATAGTTGTATAATATTACGTAGACGTCCAATCCCTAACAGAAATTAATGTTTTCAGAAAAGAGCTAAGACTGCCCAGCCACTAGCTGGCGAATAAAAGCTGGTGGGGGAAACCGGGATGCGACGTAGGCAAATGGACGACAGTACCTGTCCGAAAATGATTCAATATTGAAAGCTCTTTCGTCACCGGAAAACGCGAACATATTTTTGGAACGTACTGTTTACTGTGACCGTAAGGCTAATATGACTGTATATGTGGTCTTGGATCTGTGTGGAGGACGGTTTAACTTCATTAGTAGAAGGGGTGGGAGTGAAGTACATTAAAAAACTCAGGTACAATAAAAATTGAAGTAAAAATAAAATGATGTCCCTGTACATACATACACATACATTACCTATTCAGACATTGTGAAGTTGAAATAGACAAATAGCGATTACTACAATAAACAAATTTGATGTTATTCAGTAATGCCAATTGAGAAAAGCAGAATACAGGTTTAATAATTTTACTTACATGTATTGCGCTTTTCTCTGGTTATTACAACAGAAAAACGTTTTCATTATCTGCTGAAATCATACTTTAATTTAAACATTTTATAGTATAATTGCAAATAACCTGATTAATACATTAATTAAATGAACAATTGTTATGAAGGAGTAAGGAGTGACATTTTCTTTAGATACAATGGACATGGAATTAGAAGATGAAGATATAGATGTAGAAGTAGGATTTCGCACTTTATTTAATACAATGGATTCATGCTCATCGAGTTATAGGAAACAGTTGGCGACACTGACTAAACAAAAGAACGACCATGAGATAAACTGATATTGACAAATCGAATTGCAAAAATTATCGCGACGTATGACTATGATTGGTTGGAATTCAGAATTTCATTACACTTCATTGGTCGAAAATGAAATCACATCATATAAACGAAATAGTCGACACTAATCTCACTAGACGTTTTGATTTATCTAGAGAAAATCAAAATTCGAGTGGGATTTAATTGACAATAACACGATTAGAAGAAAGTATATAAAGATGAGAAGAAATAAAGTAGTCCAATACAATAAAATATTAATTGACTTACTGAAGTTCTATTTCTCTAATGTTAACTTCATCAATATGTTTGAAAGGAACTGCCATTTTCAGTTGACTATCTATACGGTAAACAAATGACGATCGCAAAACTTGTTTTATAGTACTGTAAAGAATTTGCAGTTTGAACAGGATATATTTTATTTCGTTTGCAAGGCATACCAAATGCCACAAGTATTTGCGTGACACGTCCTTCACAATAGCCCACAGATAACCATATCAGTTGATAAATCGTCATAAAATAACCAACTAAAAATTTAAACTTTCTATCTATATTTTCTCAAAAGTGATTCTTTTTTATATTAATGTTATTGCATCAAACTTCTCCATTACTAAAAACCTGTCAAAAATTTGTATTGACTAATGGTTTTTTTTTTTTTTTTTTTTTTTTTTTGGAATGTCAAAGTTTGCCGGGATTGAATCTAGAATCTTTCAAAACGAAGCTATCTGCTAACAACTACGATCGTCTCATAATATGACAGACTTTTTGGAACATATTGTATAAATATTTGACCATTCATGTTTTGAGGTTAGGTGGCTCCGGAACGCATATTGAATTGGACGCGACATTATCCATCATTTGTTCCTTTATGTCACAGTCTATTTCTCCAACTGCCCCCCTGTATTTATATAGCAAGGAGAAGACTAGGGGAGGGGCGGGGAAGGAAGGGATTCGACCCGGGGAGAGAGAGACAAATGTGAATCGCAATATCCGTACCCGATATATTCCAGTCACAAGTCTGTGGAGCGGTGCGCTATCTATTCAAGGCTTTGGGCTTGGAGAAGTTGAGAATCGTACATAATATATAGATGTACAATAAGGGCTCTATGGTATACGCTTGTGCCATATTCTTGCTAGATCCAGTAAGACTACCGAAACCGTGGATGGAATATGAAAACCTTTTATACGTCACATCACGTAAAATTTGTTAGCAAACACGCCGAAATCTGAAGATTCAGGTATTAAAGCAAGAGAACATCCTATTGGCCCACATTCTTCAAGAGCCAAGATTATCGTATGTAAATGTTCCTAATTCAAAAGGGTTTAAGATTTCGTAAATTAAAATTTTCCTAAAGATGGAACAGGTAAGATTTTGGCCACATGTAAATTTCACCTAAATCCAGAACTATTTAGCATTACCAAGAAGAAACCACCAGGAAGCGGTTCTGTCCTCCAAAAATTGTTTCAATATTCCTTTCGTCAGTGATTTCTCATTTACTTATTTAAAGAGTTGGTAATTCAACAGAAGATCTAGACCAAAGGAGGCATCATTTTTCTTTAACAATTACATACAGGGACATCATTTTATTTTTACTTCAATTTTTATTGTACCTCAGTTTTTTAATGCACTTCACTCCCACCCCTTCTACTAGTAAACTTCCAATCGTCCTCCACACAGAACCAAGGCCGCGAATGCAGTCAAAGTGCCTTACGGTGATACTAAACAGTACTGAGTTAGTGAGTATAGTACGTTCCATAAATATATTCTCGTTTTTCAGTGACGAAAGGGTTTTCAATATTGAATTATATTTTCGTACAGGTACTGTCGTCCGTTTGCCTACGTCTCATCCCGATTTCCCCCACCTGCTTCTGCTCGCCCCTCTGTAAAGCTAATGGCTGGGCTGTCTTAGCTCTTTTCTGAAAACATTAATTTCTGTTAGGAATTGAGCGTCTACGAAATGTTATACAACTGTTTAAAATAACTTAAATAAAAGGACCTCCTTCTACGACCCTGTGACGTAACTACTTGGATGGAAAGTAGATAGCATATCTAAGTAATTTTATCTTTTCGGATCGGGCAGAAGTGAAGCTTGAATTTACAGTACGTCAGGTAATCTTTTAGGGCCGTATTCATAGACTTTTTAGCGCGGGCTTTCGGTGGATGATCAGCGTTTTTCGTATTCATAAACTAGTGTTAGCGATAGGAAATGATTTGAATTCTGTACTAGTAACCAGTGGATAGCCGGGGCTAGCTTAGTACGCTCGTAGCGCGTGCTGCGAAATGTCTATGAATAGCACCCTTATAGATTAAGTACAGAATTATTTCCACATGAGTTACTAGTACGAAGGACGAAACTGGTAATTGGAATTAGGTACAATAGTCTATAGTGCGATAATATACACAAAAGAACTGAAGGCTGTATCGAAATGAACGGCCACCATTTTCAAAAATGTGTTTAAATATCCATATTATGATTATTTTTCAATTTAACTTCATTTCTAAATGGTACGCTAATGTGCTGTAGACAGTATAATATGCACTGCATAATGAATACGTCCGAATGGATAACTCAGTTCGTGAGTAAAAACACTCATTGTTAATACTGTACTGTATTTTGATTAAACAAAAACCTAATGAAAATTATCAAACTCAAAATCGCGATAATTCCTAATTTACGCAAATGGATGAACTACTTTTCTTCCCTCCTATACCTAGTAAAGTGATTTGTTTGTATTTTACGCCAAGTATCATCGAACTCCAGTCGTGGAAGGGGGTAGCAAAGGTACAGCCAGGTTAATATTAGAAATGTTAGTAAAAATAAAATGATGTCTCTGTACTACGAATAATACAGAGTACTATGGTACACTGGACTGCAAAATAAATGCCGAGGAAGTCTCTATCGATTTGGAATATTATCGTGTTACGAGGTCTTCGCTTAGGAAACAACAGAAAGAGATACACAGAAGGCCTTGCATATAAACTCTATTATTGCCCTGTTATCATTCCATCATTCAGCTTGTTCGTGTATGTATTCAATAAAAATATAATAATAATATAACTTTAGGCCTATATTTATTTTTATAATAACATTGTTGCATTTTTTGGTTAATAAGTACAATATGAAACGTGTACTGGCCGCATATATCGATTGTAACAATGACAGCATCCATGGATAATAAGGAAGGCTGTGGAATATGATATAAAATGCAGTCTCACCGTTTTCGTGTAGTATTCTTATTAATGTTGTAAAACAAAAGCATAATTATGAATAATTTGAAATCAATTCATACTAAATAATAAAGTGAACATGTAATAAAAGTCGCATTTACATGTTTTCTAAAAACTAATCGTGAATACAAGGTAATCTCTGGCGAATCCTCGGCCTCATCTCGCCAAATATC
The DNA here is from genome assembly GCA_025594305.2 of Periplaneta americana. NCBI lineage: Eukaryota > Metazoa > Arthropoda > Insecta > Blattodea > Blattidae > Periplaneta > Periplaneta americana. The sequence goes on from JAJSOF020000011.1 coordinate 153,902,038, forward strand.
ATTTCGCTATCACCAATCTCATCGACGCTAAATAACCTAGTAGTTGATACAGCGTCGTTAAATAACCAACTAAAATAAAAATTAAAAAAACTAATCTTAAGAAAATAGCTTGCTAAGCACTAGGATCGCTACTATCGCCTCATTACAGACAATGCAAAATAGTACCTGCACAGTCTATTGTTCCTAGCACCATCACAACTCAAATGTTTCCTAGAAAATGTTTGGTAAAGTCCTCGAAAAACGACATAATTTCGTATTGGCATTTCTTTTGCAGCCCAGTGTACTAAGCACGTGGTTTTACCACAGTCTAGTGTATACAGTCACGAAGCTCAATACGTAGTAAATATGCATCCACAGATAGTTGCTAACCACTAGGATCGCTAATATCGCCTCATTACAGACAATGCGAAATAGTACCGACACAGTCAATTGTTCCTAGCACCCTCACAACTCAAGCTTCGTGACTATATACACTAGACTGTGGTTTTACTTTCCGGCACGCAATACTTTCCACAGAATAATCTAGAGACAAGATAGACTCTCGATTACAGAAAAAAAGTCTATACGTCAGGAATTAGAGATTTTAAGTGTATTAAAAATAGGCTAATACAGAACAAATTGGTATTTACATTTAGAGCGAATTCCTCAAGCCGAATTCCAATATAATCATACTGGTACAAACCAAAGGGAAAAAGAAGAATTGGAAGACCTAAAAACGTTGGCAAGAACAGCTATAAATCTTGGAAACGGAACGGATCAAAGGACCCAATCCATGAAGCTTATGATTATGATTATTATTATTATCATATTATTATTATTATTATTATTATTATTATTATTATTATTATTATTATTGACTTTTATTTGCGGATGACCTCAAAATCTATCGTAAAATTAATAGTTTGGCTGATTGTCAAATTCTTCAGACTGATATTAATTCAATTGCACTATGGTCTGTTGAAAATAAAATTAAAATTTATTAATCAATCCAAAATTTCTGTCATTTCCTTCTCACGGAAAACTACCTCCCTAAAATTTAATTACTCTCTTAGTAATATCATAATTACTAGGAAATATTGTATTAGAGATTCTTGGTGTCTTACTTGATTCTTAATTATATTTCCATGACCATGTGCAATATATTTATACCCATTCATTTAGAATGATTGATCTAATTAGATCTATAACTTATTCTTTTTCTACTCCTATGTGTTTATTAATTTTATACTATACGCTGGTTAGATCCAAGCTTGAATATGCATGTGTTGTATGGAACTCCATTACTTCCGCTGACTCTGCCAAACTGGAAAATATTCAAAGAAAATTTATTCCCTTGCGTTCCTTTACATTTTTACCTAATTCTGATAATTATAATTATGAGATTAACTGCAAATATTTCCATTGCTGTAGTTTATTTGCCAGACGTCAAGGCCTTGATTATTTTTTTGAAGTCATTAAGGGTGATATTGATTGTGAATCCTTCTTAAGCAATATCAGTCTTCGTATTCCTGCTAAGGGTTTAAGATTTCATAATTTTTTATAATAGAAATTCTAAATCTCTCTCCGATCTGCAGATGTATAAAATATGCAAATTTGCATGGACTGAACTTGGATCCATTTAATAATATCACAGTCTAGTATATACAGTCACGAAGCTCAATACGTAGTAAATATGCAAATATTAGATAGTTGCTCACCACTAGGATCGCTAATATCGGCTCATTACAGGCAATGCAAAATAGTACCGGCACAGTCTATTGTTTCTAGCACCCTCAAAACTCAAGCTTCGTGACTGTATATAGTAGACTGTGATAATATGTAGTATACACTTTTGGAATTTGTCACTTGTTATTAACTTATGTATTTTGTTTAAATATGCATTATAATAGCCTATTATTCTCGTTATCTTCTATATCACCTGCATTACATTCATTTATATGATACCATTCTTTCATTTTCAATTATTATTTTTATCATTATTTTAATAATTATTACAATGTACTCTTATTAATGTTTTTGTAATGAATTGTCTTGTGCTGAACTGGTATTGACCCCTGGCTGTTGTACAGCACATTAAATATTAGTAAATAAATAAATACATAAATAAATATTACTACTATTATTATTAGTATTGCCGACTTGGTTAGTTATGAGATCAAGATGTTTGTTAAAATGTTAATTCTTTCTTCTAACTCATAAATATTTTAATATTTTAGTGTAGTGTGTATTTAAAAATACGTATGTCAGTATTGTTACCTAATTCAGCACTTGAAATATAAATACAGTATAATCCTATGCGAATGGCAAGATGTATAATTGAAATATGAAACACGTAAATCAAATCCCTTGAATATTTGAAAAATTACTAAGATCGGCCCCATTCAGACGGTAGGAACTTTCTCGAAGGGGGCGTATTTATTCGAATCAATTTCGTCCTGACAGATTATTTCCCGTTCGATTATTTCCCGTGCACAAGTTTAATTTCGTTAAATACTTCGTGAACAATGGATGTTAATACGTTTCTGGTTCTGTATTTATATGGCAAAATACAAAATACAGAACAGAAAACGTATTCACATACATTGTCTACTAAGTATTTAATGAGAAACGTAAGCACGGGAAAAAATCGAACCGCGTGTGGTTCGGTTCGAATAAATGTCCGGTTAGATGAATTTCCGTACCTTCTGAACGGAGCCTTACAGACACAAGTCCAGATTTTCAAGAAGTCTATGCACGTTGGAAAACTTTATAAACATTGCAAATAGAGCACACTTCAAAATCAACAAAAATATTTACGCTTCGGTTTCAAATAATTCCTACCTTCAACTTAGCGTGGACAAAGTAACGAACATGGGAAGCAAATTAAGTTGATATTTAGTCTTTAAGCACACTTGTCACAAATAATATAAAAAACACACACACAAAATAAACACTGAATTATTAATCGCTTAAAATTGACACTGAAAGAAACGCGATCCACGAATTACAACACAATTATTCATAACGTATTGCTTTCGCGCGACCAACTCTACCCACAAGGCCACGAACTACTGACAAGAACTAAGAACGAGTTCAGTGATCACAAGAAAGGTAGACAGCGTTGGCCAATAGCTGGCAATCGGAAAGCGTCTCCGAAATTCATATGCACTTGGAGAGGCGGGAATAAGAAGCTAACATCATATCCTAGTTCCTTAGCTGCATCAGCTGTTCCTCAAGGATATATCATGTAAAAAAAAAGAGCTTCGTACGTTTTGTGTAGTTAGGAGTAAACTATTAAAGATACCAATGTCCAGTAAAGTACCTAGGCATTAGTATAGATCAACATTTACGATGGGATTATGACATAAACTATCTGTGTCTTAAACTACGTAAAACAAGTCATAAATTTGTTTTACTAAGACATTTATGCAAGAAATAACATTAAGACAAATACAGTTGGGTTTAGTTTATTCCATCCTACAATATGACATTTTAGGATGGGGTGGGGCAATGAAGTCTTCACTCATGCCATTAATATTATTACAGAGGTGAATAATAAAAATATGTATTAAGAAAAAAATGGATTTTCATACACGCCTCATATAGAAGGAATTTAATGTAAATAATAAACCAATATACATATATACCCTATTAAAATACTATCATAAAAATGGATGGATGGATGGTTGGATGAATGGATATGGATGGATGGATAGATAGATAGATAGATAGATAGATAGATAGATAGATAGATAGATAGATAGATAGATAGATAGATAGATAGATAGATAGATAGATAGATAGATAGATAGATAGATAGATAGATAGGTAGGTAGGTAGGTAGGTAGGTAGGTAGGTAGGTAGGTAGGTAGGTAGGTAGATAGGTAGATAGGTAGATAGGTAGATAGGTAGATAGGTAGATAGATAGATAGATAGATAGATAGATAGATAGATAGATAGATAGATAGATAGATAGATAGATAGATAGATAGATAGATAGATAGATAGATAGATAGATAGATAGATAGATAGATAGATAGATAGATAGATAGATAGATAGATAGATAGATAGATAGATAGATAGATAGATAGATAGATAGATAGATAGATAGATAGATAGAGTAATATTATACATACAGATTTTATATTATCATAATTTTTCTCTAAAATCCAATGCACGGGTCTTCTGACCGTACGTGCTTTGTACCTAATAACTATTATGACCATGGTTACAGTACAAGAAGATACATTATATTGTCAGTTTAAATAGGCCTACCATGAAAGTAGGTGTATTAGACAGTATTATTTGTTTCAATGATGGGTCCTTAAAAGATTATTTGTGTTGGAATAACATCTGGCTGTAATACTACTGCTGCGCTTCAGGAAATTGACAAGAAACGAATTCAAGACACTGAAAAGTATGTAAGTAAGCCAGTAAGTAAGTAATCTTGTCAGTTCTATTACTTCAATTATTAAATTTAAAAAGTTATGTATGGATTTTATAAAAATTGAAAAATCGTAAATTTAAATTTATATATTCTTATTGCGTAGTAGACATAAGACAAATTGTATTATATACTTCTTAATTTCAATTCAGGAATCCGCCCTGAGCAAGAGTTCTACTCTTTCAGGGGTGAGCTAAAGTTTTTTCTGTTTATATTATATTTTTATGTTACAATTATTATCAAAATAAAAAATAAAATATGTTGAAAACTATCATTTTAATTAATGGTACACGTTTCATACACCTATCTTGGGTAGAACTTGTTAAATAATCTATTAAAAATATCGCATCGGACTGCAGCTTTCCTTATCAATAACTTGCCAAACTTTGACCGTTGTGTAATCTGTATTTTCCATAGGCCTACTTGGTATTATATCATTGACTTCCACACGGCATTGGTCCCGAAGCGCATGGTCTCCTTGCAAGACATCACCGTCACCGCTGTGATGCTTGGTTGTGTTGTGCTGCGTTATAAAATTTGGTTCGCCGGCGAAGAGGCCCGAGTGCGGAGGGATGGGAGGGTTTGTTTCTGAAGGCTTTTGTCATATTTCGCGTGTCATCCCGTGCTACTAGAGGACCCCACTGCTACATACTGTATATTCTGTCTCTTGTACTGCGTACGTATATCTGGCGACGAGCGGCTTTCTGTAATTATTGTTACTGTAATTACACTGTGGATTAATTATCCAGCTTCTACACGCTCTTTTCCTGCTTTGCAAAAGATGTCAGTGCAGTAGTGTCTTTCCACAGGGTGACTGCGAAAGAAACACTCACAACTGTAACGTGTCTCCACACAACGGACGTGAAAGTGATGTTGACAGCAAAGAATAGAAGCATGCAATTCTGTGTTATCTTATTACTACTTGTATATAAATTATTTTTATATTCTAATGTAGGCTATTTTTTTGTTTCGTTTTTATTTTATTATTCGTTTCATTATTTAATTATACGTTTTCATTATTTAAAAGATGCTGTAAGTATAAAATTATAATTTTTTTCTGAACCATCTTTAACACGCTATATATTAAATTCTATCGTTTGACAGGGAGGTAGAGCCGACATGATCTTTGTTATTCAACATTAGGTAATAAATGGTTTTATTCTTTCCTTCCTTCTTTATTTCTTCCTTCCTTCCTTTCTTTCTTTCCCGCTTTCCTTATTTTTCTTTCTTTGTTTTTCTCCTTCTTTCTTTCTTTCTATTATTTATTTTTTCACTCTTTCTTTCCTACTTTTTCCTTCCTTCGTTCCCCTTTCTTTCCTACTTTTTTCCTTCTTTCTTTCCTTCTCTTATTTATTTCTTTTTCCCTCTTTCCTTCTCACTTTCTTTCCTTCTGTCTTTTTTCCTTCTTCCTTTCTCTTTTTTCACTCTTTTATTTCTTTCTTTCCTTTCCTTTTTCCTTCTTTCTTTCTTTCTTTCTTTCTCTGTTTTCCCTTTTATTTCTTCTTTCCCTTTTTTTTTTTTCCCTCTTTCTTTCCCTCTTTCTTTCTTTCTCTTATTTATTTATTTTCATTTTCTTGCTTTCTTCTCTTCTTTCTTTCTTCCTTCATTTCTATCTTTTTCCCTTCTTTTTTCTTTCTTTATTTTTTTCTTTCACTCTTTCTTTCTTTCCTTCTTTCTCTTTCCTATATTTTTCTTTCCTTTTTCTGTCTTTCTTCCTTTCTCTTTTTCCTTTCTTTTCTTTCTTTCTTTCCTTCTTTCCCTTTCTTATATTCCTTTCTTTCTTCCTTTCTATTTTTCCCTGCTTTTCTTTCTTTCTTTCCCTCTTTATTTTTCCTTCTTTCCCTTTCTTATATTTTTTATTTCCTTTTTTCTTTCTTTCTGCCTTTCTCTTTTTCCCTTCTTTTCTTTCTTTCTTTCCTTCTTTCTCTTTCTTATATTTTTTTCTTTCCTTTTTTCTTCCTTTCTTTCTTTCTGTCTCTTTTTTTCCTTCTTTTTTTCTTTCCTTCATTATTCTTTCTCTCCTTCTTTCTCTTTCTTATATTTTTCTTTCTTTCTTACTTTTTCTCTCTTTTTTCTTCCCTTTTTCTTTCTTTCTTTTCTTCTTTCTCTTTCTTATATTTTTCTTTCCTTTTTCTTTCTTTCTTTCTTTTTTTCCCTTCTTTCTTTCTTTCTTTCCCCCTTTCTTTCTTATATTTTTCTTTCTTTGTTCTTTCTTTCTTTTTCTTATTTCTTTCTTTATTTATTCTCTTCCTTTATTTATTTCTTTGTCTCTTTCTTTCCCTCTTTTTTTCCTTTTTCCTTCCTTTCTTCATTTATTTCTCCGTTTTACCTCTCCTGTAGTAAGTGCCGACTTACGCCGTATCTGTGTTTCAAATGTTGACGCGCTGCCCATCCTATCCAGTGGCACGGGTTCGGTCCCCAGTTAGGTCGTGATGGAATCTGTGGTGGACAAAGCAGTCGTTGCAGAGGGTTTTTCTTGGGTAATCCTGTTTCCTTCTATCATTCGATCAACATTCCCCACCTCCCCCTCATTTCATCTATCATATGCAGTAGTAGAAATATGCTGGGTGAAGTCTTTGTGTAGTACGAGATTCCGATGCTGATACTATAGGAAGGACTTGGGGCTCAGGCCCTGGGACTTATCAGGCTACTAGTATGCGGATGGGACCTAGCTTTAACAGGGGGTGATGCAAGACGACTCACCTGTCAGCGTCGGACTTACGAACGCAGCCAGAGCCTCCTGTCGAACTTGGACAATCATCGGCACACAATGAACTAAAGCATAAGTGTATAGACCCGTACCGGTCCAAAACACGTAAAGTCAAACTTACAGACTACTGAGGGGTACCGTCAAGACATCTACACAGAGCGAGTCTCTCTGGATGTGGGATCGGCAAAACGTAGGACCTCCACAAATACAACACAAAACAATCACAACACAACGGACAACCATCAGTTCCGTAGACGGAAAATAAACTTGCCTACGCCAGGAATCGAAAGACGGGCAGCTTGGATTGGCAGCATGAAAGCTACCTACAGTAAGAACCACTAAGACTGGCCAGTAAATGATCACAGAAGTACGCCCAACTTCATGAATAGAGGCGTGAATGTGTCCATAAATTAATCATCGTAAGTTGGAATCAAATAAAGTATATTACTATTTAAACAAATGACAGGCGTTAGCGCGTCTGCCTGCTGCTTCGGAGTTTCGCTCGAACATGGGTTCCATTCCCTCTTGAACTGATTAGCTCTTTGGTTTTTTCTGAGATTTTCTCCAACTCTAAGGCGAATGCCAGGCTAACACATAGTGAATCCTCGATCTCATCTCCCTATTACCAATTTCTGAAGTCTGACTAGTGTAATATGTAGCTAGTCAGCGATGTATGAAATGGAGGGGAAAAGGAACAGGCCACTCTATCACATTATCTCCTGGGGTAGTTACCTCATAAATGGTGCCTTCTTGGTGTTACTTGTGAGTTCAGACCTGTCCAGACTAAACAACAATCACCAATGCTATCGACGCTAAATAACCCAGTAGTTGATAAAACGTCGTTAAATCAATTACACACACAATAAAAAATACGAGTAACATTATTTGGTAACTACTAGATTATATTTACACATAAAATATCACACTTTAAAGCAAATTTCGCATAAAATTAATTATTACAGATTGTAATTTTATTGACTATGTCACTTTTACTACATCATACTACTTTTGACTAATGAAACGGTACGGAACGACGTCTTTAAACCAAGCCTACTATTTTTATCACCTTCCTAGCCATTTGTTTGCTTTTGTTTGTCAACATTGTACTTTCAATAATTGTGCCTTTTAAAATGATTTGTGTTTATTTCATCATAATTAATTAAAACGATTCTATCATTTATCTTGTTTATATTACTCGTATTTAGGTTATGTTATAGTAGTGGTCGTCAGTACTCGCTGAAATGTGCAAAGGGTAAGCGGTGCAGTCCCGTGTGCACGTCGTGCAGCAGGAAGAGGTACAGAGCATATCCGCTAGCAGCTACGAGTGCACCATGGTGCATTGTGTTTTCCGCGGGTAACAGACGCTAGCCCCAGGGTGCTCTGCGCTGAGGACCTCTGGTTATAGCTTCTGCTGTATGAGATTATGGATAGTCACGTGTCGGAGATAGTTTAATATAAATGTTGATACCTAAAATGAAATGCATCTGTTTTAATAAAAATGAAATTGAATCAACAAAGCCTTTTTGACTATAATCGTTCATAGAGTTTAATGAAGATTGTATGATTAGCACAACTGGTAACAAGAGAACAGCTCATCATAACACACTACTGCCATCTAGCGGAATATTTGAAATGATGAGATGGTACAATAATACGTTTTCAAGACAGTTTAGTATTTTAGTAAGTCAATTAATATTTTATTGTATTCGAGTACTTCTTTTCTTTTAATCTTGATCTACTTTCTTCTAATCGTGTGATAGTCAATTAAATCCCACTCGAATTTTGATTCTCTCTAGATAAATCAAAACCTCCAGTGATAAAATATTCCATCTTGAATCTTGCGTACACTAAAATAAATTATTATTATTTAATCACATGCAATTTTTATAACTCCGACTCTTTATCTCTGTGTGGATAACGTACCCGTTTTTTAAACTTGATGTGAGTCGTTCGATTCCAGGAGTAATAAGAAAAATATCTCCATTCAACGGGGCTAAATGTTTCTGCCTTTGACTTGAAGTGAGTTGCATCTATAAAACTCCTATCCTACGTACTACGTACGATGTGCTGCTGATCCCATGGCCAGACAGGTCCACAATATGAATATGCCTGCTGTTGGTCAAATGAAATCTGCTCTCCTGGTTAGTCTAATAGAAAGAAAAAACCTCAGTGGTTTGTAAGATGCCATAACAAGGAGATAAAACGGAGAAGAAAACATTTTGTGAATTGTGTTATATTAAACAAATTTTTAAGTAGATTCTTATAGGTGTACGTACATTGTGTATTTTTTTTATTTTATTATCGGCAGGGCGGAAAAGAATTCAATTTTTTAAATCTCAACATATGAATTCATGGATGGAAACATGGATACGTTATAAAATAAAGTATTTTAGACTCGATATTGAGAACTGGTACTGTCTAATGGAATGACATTTACTGGCATATTTTATTTTTCCTGGATATTGTATTAATATTTTTGTCCTAGAATATGCCATTAGGAAAGTCCAGGAAATCAGAGAGGGTTTGGAATTGAACGGGTTAGGCCTACATCAGCTTTTTGTTTATGTGAATGACGTGAATGTATTTTTTTAGTTGGTAATTTAACGACGCTGTATCAACTACGAGGTCATTTAGCGTCGATGAGATGGTGATAGCGAGATAGTATTTGGCGAGATGAGGTATAGGATTCGCCACAGATTACCTGACATTCACCTTACGGTTGGGGAAAACCTCAGAAAAAACCCAACAAGGTAATCAGCGCAAGCGGGGATCGAACCCGCGCCCGAGTGCAACTTCAGACCGGCAGGCAAGCGCCTTAACCGACTGAGCCACGCCGGTGGCTGACGTGAAAATGTTAGGAGAAAATCCACAAACGATAAGGGAAAACACGGAAATTTTACTTGAAGCAAGTAAGGAGATAGGTTTGGAAGTAAATCCAGAAAAGACAAAGTATGTGATTACGTCTCGTGGCTAAAACATAGTACGAAATGGAAATATAAGCATTATAAGTTTATCCTTTGAAAAGGTGGAAAAATTTAAGTACCTTGGAGCAAAAGTAGGTATTTCTACAACTAGTGCAAAAAGCCAAAAAGCGTTTCATTAATTTAAGCTAAATCAAGTTATGGTCCAATTTAATAATTTAAGTAAGTCCTGGGGTATTGCATAACTTCATACAGACTATGTCTATCACGGACGGTTTTAGTCTAGTGGAGAGATTGCCTGTTTCTCATGCAGTTGGTCGATATCCAATACACAGCTGTACTCAGAAAATTACACACCGCAGAATCAGACATGTAAATTATTTTTAGTAAGTCTTGAAGTTTTTAATAACCAATTAAACCAATTGAATTTGAACTCTAAATATGTCAGCAATCCTGCAGGCCATGGCCTTCGTGTAATAGCCTATTGTTTATTGTAGTGTGCGTTGTGTTTTATTCTGAAATGCAATTAGTTTTCAAAACTGACGAAAGATGGATTTTGGAAAATAGGAAAATTATGTAGGAAAACTAACGCTTCACTGAAAAATACTATTTTTCTGAAAATCCTTGTATGCCAAGCTTCAAAATGACGGACCATTCATTAAAATCCGTTCAGCCGTTTTCCCGTAATTTCCATTACCAGTTCAAATTATATATATATATATATATATATATATATTTTGAATTCTCAGAATTTGCACTGCCGACAACAGCTGTTTTTTTATTGGTTTATTTTACGACGCTGTATCAACATCTAGGTTATTTAGCGTCTGAATGATATGAAGGTGATAATGCCGGGAAATGAGTCCGGGATCCAGCACCGAAAGTTACCCAGCATTTGCTCGTATTGGGTTGAGGGAAAACCCGGAAAAAACCTCAACCAGGTAACTTACCCCGACCGGGATTCGAACCCGGGCCACCTGGTTTCACGGGCAAACATACTGACCGTTGCTCCACAGGTGTGGACCACAGCTGCTTCTGCTGCCAACATAACAGTTACAAAATCACTACCAGTTGTAGTATTTCTCAGTATCGAAATTCGAAACGAAGTTTACAAAAGAAAATTCAACCTTCATACTAGAAAATCACCATAATCCACTATGTAGTAATGGGGGAACATGGTTAGGTTTCACCCTTACGGTATTATATATACTATTTTAATGTACCGAAGTACATATGATACTTCCATGCAGATATTCTGCGTCATAATACGATGAAAGAGTAATGGAACGGAGAAAAATTCTCTCCGGCACCGGGATTTGAACCCGGGTTTTCAGCTCTACGTGCTGATGCTTTATCCACTAAGCCACACCGGATACCCATCCCGGTGTCGGACAGAATCGTCTCAGTTTAAGTTCCATCGTATGATGACGCAGAATATCTGTATGGAAATATCATGTGTACTTCGGTACATTAAAATAATAGGCTATATATGATATGCGTAAATCACTTCGTGATTTAAGACGGCGCTTATTCCGTCGGATCCCGGCCAACTAGTCACTCATAACTCAGCACAAGTGTGAACTTCAGTCCTACGTTCCTAGACATCTATGACGTAGTGCAGAGGGCGGCAACTAGATGGAACCCAAGAGTTGAAACTTAAACTGAGACGATTCTGTCCGACACCGGGATGGGTATCCGGTGTGGCTTAGTGGATAAAGCATCAGCATGTAGAGCTAAAAACCCGGATTAAAATCCCGGTGCCGGAGAGAATTTTTCTCCGTTCCATTACTGTTTCATCTTACTGTATTAAGTAAGCTGATCCGAAATGCAGTACTGGTATAGGAAGGGCTTGGAGCTTGGCTCCGGACCCGTGGGACCTATCAGGCTACTCTCGTGCTACCCTGGTTCTATCAGGGACAGGCAGGATGCCCCACCTGTCAGTGTTGGCTGTTCAGAAAGGGCTTGGGACTCCGGGCATGGAGAGATTGTTTCGAAAATTTCGCTAGGAAGCCCAGAATAATAATTGTTCCTCTAGCACTCTACCAATAATGAGCAGACTCAATACCGAGTTAATATTTTTCTTTATAATGTAGAATGTTAAGTAAATAAATATTCGTTTCGTGACCTATTAAGTTCCATGATTCTACAGTTACAGAAATGTACGTTATTCCTTACAATAAATTAGCATTTCACATCTATCGAGTGTCACATATGATTAATAAACTTTTTAGACACCCTATTCCGTGACACCATCCTACTGAAACATGTTTTCTGTATTAGACATGTCTTCCCTTGTTTTGCAGTCTGTCCCTCTCTCTTTTCCTCTTTTCGTCAACCCTCTTCGTTCTCTCTTCCTACTCTTCCATTTCCTGTTCTTTTGACCTCCCTCTCCCCCCCCCCTTCATTTACACACACATAGGCGGTGGCATATTACTGACAAGGTTGGGACCAGTGCGTAGTGTTTAATTCTCTTTGCTTACATCGTATTATTAAATGGGTTTTGACATTAAAGATTATACTCATAACACATTGTATTAAAATTCAAGGAACACTTTTGCACATCGCAGAAGTACGCATAAATTTCAGCTCAAGTCTTAGAGCGCAAGTGTAACTATGGCAACAGACACAAATGTATATGTATAATTTGAACTGGTAATGGAAATTACGGGAAAACGGCTGAACGGATTTTAATAAATGGCCCCTCATTTTGAAGCTTGGAACCCAAAGTTTTTCCGGAAAAGTAGTAGTTTTGAGTGAAATGTCAATTTTCCTACACAATTTTCCTATTTTCAAAAATCCATCTGTTGTCAGTTTTGAGAACTAATTTTATCGAATCACGGCCGACTTGATTGACTTTCAGAACAAAACACACACTACAATAAACAATAGGCTATTACACGAAGGCCATGACCTGCAGGATTCCCGACATATTTAGGGCTCAATTCAATTTGTTATTAAAAACTGATTCTGCAGTGTCTAATAATTTTCTGAATACAACTGTGTATTGGATATTCAAATCTACGAAACTTGAGGTGGTTTGATGACATTATTATCATTAGAAATTAAATATTATTATAGTTAATATCATGATGCATCTATTTTTCATTAATTGTACATAATATTGATGCTATATTGATGACATGAAAGTGAAACGTTTTGAGGTTATGTAAGTAAATGTAGACAATATCTTAATTTAGATCTTCATTTCTATAATTTACTGAGTGGCTGCTATATAAATAACTACAAAACTTAAGTAAGATAATAATATTGTTATTAAAAATCAAATATTTTTATACTTATTAGTCCAGTGGGGTTGGGTCTTTTTCTATATACTTAATGGCGGTGTAGTGTAGATATTGATATGTGTCATTGTCTTCAGTATTGGCTCGGGAGAGCGCAAAATTACAGTTCCTAAGGAAAGATAAAAAGGTATTACTTACTGATAAAATAAGAGGCCTAGAAAATTTTGTAGTCTCCAGATAATTTCAGCAGGATCTCTTCGTAGGATAAAATGATTTTACGCTCTACATTTCAAGTTCTACATTCAGCAGCTCTACGAAAATGCTATTGTTCGAAAGCTTAGCAAACCTGACATTTTTTTAACTTTTGCCTACAATCCACAATGACCTGAAATAGGTACTGCTATCGTCCTGACATTGATACTTGCGCTTTCGCGTTGAAACTCAAAAACTGAAGTTGGATAGGTTCAAGAAAAAGTATTTGGCCTAAAAAAATCCATTCAGAGGGAGTATGTGTCATTATTATGGAAGCAAATAACTATCAAAAAGACAAATATTCTTGATTTAAAATAAATCTGAAAAATTTTTATTTTGAACGTCTAACGAACTTAGTTTGCAGCAGCATTTGCTGCACAAGCCACTAGTTGACTTAGATTTGAAAGAACCCCCCAACTCCTGATTGAAAGACAGTGTTATGTCAGCTGGAACATGATGTTGTCAACATGTTTCGCTGTATATATCATAAGTAATGAGATACGTTCAGTAAATAGCAATTAGATAGATTGGTAAGCAAATAGATAAGAAGGCAAACAGGCAGAAAGACATATTAACAGATGATGGATGGATAGTTCAATAGGTTTGGAAGTAGTTAAGTACATTAGTGGACAGTTCAAGGTATGGACAGATGCAAGGATGGGCGAATAAACCGACAAACTGATGGACGGATGGATACGTAGGAGTAATTCGATAAGTAGTTACATAGTATTACTATTTAATACGAGAAAAATTCGTACCGGCACCAGGAATCGAACCCAGGACCTCTCAGATCTGCGCCGGTACGAATTTTTCTCGTATTAAATAGTAATAATACATAGTGCCTACTTCATAGTAGCCGTGTAGTATTCAATGAGGCGGGCGAGACCTCATACAAAATGAATATGTGATGTAGTTACATAGATTTGATTGGTGGACGGATGGACGTAAAAATTTTTCTTCTTAACTTTCACAATAAACTGTCTAGCCTTTATTAATCAGTTAATCTTTCAGTACTTTGATTTTTATTGTATTGTAAATTTAATATTAATTGTATTTATAATTGTATTCTTAATATTGTAGTTGTAATCCCGTGGTAGAGGGGGAAAAGAAGGCCTGGTGGCCTTATCTCTACAAGGTTAAATAAATAAATAATAAATACAAAAATAAATAAAGACACGAGATGTGCAAATGCCAACAGACGGATGAATATGGATATTTAAATGACTATAGTGCGCGATATGCATACATGATGAGTATGAGTGTACTGAGGTTAAGAATATCTACTCTACTGAAAGAATCGGGAGGTATAATAATAATAATAATAATAATAATAATAATAATAATAATAATAATAATAATAATCAAAGCTCGGAACTTGGGGACTTGTGCTTTACCACGTAGCTAAGCGACTGGACTTCCATGTCAACAACTCCCGCTTCCAGCACGGAGGTACTGTCAGGTCTGCTATAAAAGTGGTTTCTGGCTATAACAACGTATTGATAGTATTATGGTAGGTTGAAACACGTAATTTTACAGCATATGTGTAATGAAAATAAACACGAGAAATATATCAAATTTACTGTTCTGCTCTGTACATTTTATTACAGTGTATGACTACGTACATTCGAAGATTTTCGAGCCCATAACTTCTTCGCCTGTTAGTTAAACATGATTTGAAACGAAACTTATTTCCACTTCATGAAGTGACGGGAAAAAACTTAAAATACTGAATGCTTTCACTGTTACTGTTTTCTATTCGATTTTCAGTAGTTGCTAGCTATCTGAGAAAGATAAGTATTTCCCAAATTTTTCTCGAAAATAGTTTTCAATTTGTGTGTCACTACTAGGGCAGGTCCCTCTACGACTTGTTCCATGGATGTGGATAAATTTTCCACCGATTTAGGGACTGCAATGTTTTTCGCCGTTTCCAACCTCTAGTCTATGTTTGGCACAACTTAACAAAATATAAACTTTCCATTCGAAGAAAATAATGTATCTCCTCCGAAGTCCTCCACGAAATTCTGTACCTAAAGTTTAAAAATGTATTTTCAAACTTCTATAATACCCATTCGAATAACACGTATATTCTAATTCCTTAAATAAACGTTTTCCTGTAATTCTCTGAATGTCATTGGCTTCGTCATGACACAATTCCCTCGTCCGTCTTCTTGTCGTTCGATGTGATCACTTTCTTAGTACATACGACTGTCCCTGAGCACTTACAGCGTGAGCTTTGTGTACGTTATACCTGTAACCTTATTCATGCACACGACACACAAATCCCCAAGTTCCGAGCTTTAATAATAATAATAATAATAATAATAATAATAATAATAATAATAATAATAATAATAATAATGCTTAATGCCAGAAATATAATCATTCATTCATAGTGTTCTGCCCAAGGGCATGTATTTCACTGCAAACCCAGCATTCTCCAGTCTTTCCTATTTTCTGCCTTCCTCTTTGTCTCCTCATAAGACCCATATATCTTAATGTCGTCTGTCATCTGATATCTTCTATACCCCTAAATCTTCTCCCGTTCACCATTCCTTCCAGTGCATCCTTCAGAAGGCAGTTTCTTTTCAACCAGTGACCCAGCCAATTGCTTTTCATCTTCCTGATCAGTTTCAGCATCATTCTTTCTTCACCCACCTTTCCAACACAGCTTCGTTTCTTATTATGACTGTCCATTTCACACGCTCCATCCTTGTCTATATCCACATTTCAAATGCTTCTAGTCTCTTCTCTTCACTTCGTCGTAATGCCCATGTTGCTGCCCCATACAATGCTACACTCCACACAAAGTACTTCACTATTCTCTTCCTTAGTTGTTTCTCTAGAGGTCCGCAGCAGATGCTGATTTTTCTATTAAAAGCTTCCTTTACCATTGCTATTCTCATTTTGACTTCCTGGCAGCAGCTTATCTTACTGCTACTTCTTTTGTTTCTAACAACTTTTTACTATTCATGATATAAGGTGCACTGGAAAGTTTTACTGGCCTGATGTAAAAATAGACAACTGAAGGCTGCATTTAACGTGTGTCACTTTTAGATATTGTAGCCTCAATGAGTATTTGAAAATTGTTGATATTGGAGGAAAATATGTTAAGCTTTGTTTGCGAAATACCAAGGTCATTATAACAGAAATAATTCATCTATCGGATTTGAAGAAAGTATATTTATGAAATGAAATAATTGTAAAATGCAATTATGATCATTATTATTAGCTAACACATGTAATTTATTGTATTTAAAAATAATTCAGTTAATATGCAGGCTTGCCGAAAAGACAAAGTATATGATTATGTGCCGTGACCAGAATATTGTACGAAATAGAAATATAAAAATTGGAAATTTATCCTTTGAAGAGGTGGAAAAATTCAAATACCTGAGAGCAACAGTAACAAATATAAAACATAATCGGGGGAATTAAACACAGAATAGACTAAATATGGGAAATGCCTGTTATTATTTGGTTGAGAAGCTTTTATCAACCAGCCTGCTGTCAAAAAATCTGAAAGTTAGAATTTATAAAACAGTTATATTACCGATTGTTCTTTATGGTTGTGAAACTTGGACTCTCACTTTGAGAGAGGAACATAGGTTGAGGGTGTTTGAGAATAAGGCGTTTAGGAGAAGGGCTAAGAGGGATGAAGTTGCAGGAGAATGGAGAAAGTTACACGACACAGAACTGCACGCATTGTATTCTTCACCTGACATAATTAGGAACATTAAATCCAGACGTTTGAGATGGGCAGAGCATGTAGCACGTATGGGCGAATCCAGAAATGCACATAGAGTGTTAGTTGGGAGGCCGGAGGAAAAAGACCTTTGGGGAGGCCGAGACGTAGATGGGAAGATAATATTAAAATGGATTTGAGGGAGGTGGCATATGTTGGTAGAGACTGGATTAATCTTGCTCAGGATAGGGACCAATGGCGGGCTTATGTGAGGGTGGCAATGAACCTCCGGGTTCCTTAAAAGCTAGTAAGTATAAGTGTAATACGCAGGCTGAGGTAACTTTGTACAAAACTTCGTTTTTTTTTTTTTTTTTTTTTTTTTTTCAGAAAGTGGTCAGAAAATGGTTAAAAATTATGCAAAGGTTCCTGGAAAACGCAATTACATTAATTGTTCACAGAGAACTTAGAAAGGTGTCTCAAGAAAGCTTACCTGGACCAGAATGGAAGCAAATAACAGAGGAAACATTTAAAAACAACTTGCCAGGAGATGACTTGACTAGAGTATTCCATGCCAGTCTGATAACCCCAAGGAGAGACTAGCATCCAACATCAGACGGAGCCGTGCTGCTGTATCGAGAGAGATTATTGAAGAATACCTAAATAATTTCTGGTAGAAATTGATGGGTTGTCTGACTAGAAGATCACACCAGAGGACCTGATTGAAAGACTCGAGGAAAACGTTCACCATCTCTTGATGATGAAGCATGAACATTGAAAAAAATTCTCCCCGAGACAACTGTTCGGAACAACCACTTGCGATGAATTTTCTATTGGAGAATAGCCTATGCCAGGCATGCCAAAAACCCTGCACATTGTGCACTTGTCTCTGTGCGATGTGCAGTTCCTATTCCCCTACCTGGAGGGAGTGAATCGGCTTGGAGGGGAACGCGACAGGGCTGTACATTACCTGCAGAACAGTTTGGTTTCAGTAACACCAGATCAGTACGGATGCTCATTGAACTGTGATTGTGAATGCGTTATGAAAAATAAAGTAAGCAGTCTATAGATATAACGAAGAAGAGAAATCACGAATCATGTAACATAATGTTTTAATGTTTTCCTCAGCCAACAGTAATTATTTTAAAATGAAAGGCTTTCATCAGCCCATGTTGACCTAATAGTGATGTGAGAATTTAAATCAGATTAGTAAAGTTCTCAAAATATGATATTCGCCAGCTCTTATTTCTTAATCAGTACTCTCACGGCACGACAAACGTGACGATATCGTTACTTTGGAGTCTGTACTGACACAGCCATCAAAGGTTACACAACTTACAACTTTTATTTGATAAGCTGATAATGTGATGAGAATATTGAGTGAGGAATACATGTGAAGCTCTTGAGGTTGTAAGGGAACGAAGAAAGCAACTATCTGTAAGGCGGAAAAATTTTCTGGAAAAATATATAATGGCGAATTTTCCATCTCACTTACTATATTATGTTAATATACTTACGCTAATAAATCTTTAAACTATTCATATTCATATTCTTTATTTGCCTGAAGGTACAAGAATACAAGAGACCTCGTCAATGCGATAATATAAAAATAATGTCAATATTTAAAATATTAAAAGAGTAAAACACTACATCATTTTCAAAAAATTCATTCATATTATAAAAGGGATTATTTTGTAGCCATCTCTTAATCTGAAATTTAAATTGTGTTTCGTTAAGTGCCTTTATATTTGTAGGTATCTTATTATATACTTTTATTGCAGTAATTACATAGCTGACATAAAGAAAATGTCCTCGCTTCACAGCTTGTGAACTACTCTTTTAACTCATTTCAGTAACGCTCCCAACTTGCTGATACTTGCTCTCAACGTTTTCCAAATAAACTATGTGTAAATTTAAACTCAAGCTTAATTTATCCAATTTATTAATAATAACGTGAATTTATATTAGCATATAGTAAGGAAATGATTCCAGTGTAAAAGCCTCACAATGTCCTATTGCATGTAATTGGGAGTAAAATATTTTCTTTAAGGGGAGGCAGAGGTGAAATTTTCGAACAAACTGAAGAAAAAATGAAAATTTGGTTTTTTTCATTTTTATTATCTTTATTTTCATATTCCGATGTTAGTTTTTGATTTTGTTCTCTTTTAAAAGTATGAAATTGAAACCAAGATAACTATATTACTATATTATTCCAATAATAAACTAATACCTATCATTATTTATATACCTTCTCTGAACATATAAATGAAAATTTGTTACAATATGGTGCATGGAGCATTTCATATCAAACGATATAAAGTTTTATAAAATTATTAATATTTACAGAACTATTGTACTTAGAAAGTTGAAACTTGGTATGTCCATTACTAATGACATACTTAGTATCCATGATCAATTTAAAACAAATCGGATAAATGTTGTGGATTTTGAAATATTCACCTCTGCCTCCCCTTAACATTTGTGCACCAATGGTCCCAATAATGATTGACGAACAATCAAAGCGTATTACTTTGAAATAATCAGTACCTACTACGTAAAAGGAAATACTGTGTTCGTTTTTTGTTGTTTCGAAATTACTACAATATTTATATTTTCTTCAAATACTGTATACAAACCATGTAAATAAATGGTTCTTTACAAACCACTGCTTTGTGAATTATAACAGAATAAGTCTATTGTTTCTTGTGTTACAATTGTCAAATATAGACACTGACAATAAATATGTTTTTGTCCTGCTAACTGTGTTTATAATATACAAATGTCAATTTAATTGAACACTTGAAGCGCAGAATAGATTCTTGTACATCCCTCCGGCTAAGAGCTTGTAAGAGCAGCAAGTGAATGACGCAATCTGCACAGACCGGCGTTCCGCACACATACACTGCACTTTCAGTGTCTGATTTCTGGCATGCCTGGCCTATGCTATTATCTATTATGAACATGTACTATTTTCTGCCAAAGTCAATCACATCAATAAGAACGAAGGATGTGTGAGTTTGAGTTGCATGCAGAAGAGCAAGAAAGTTTGGAGGTGGCTCAACGACAGACTTACTGGTTACGACATTAAGGGCCGTATTCATAGACATTTTTAGCGCGGGCTTCCGGTGGATGATCAGCGTTTTTCGTATTCATAAACCAGTGTTAGCGATAGGATATGATTTGAATTCTGTACTAGTAACCAGTGGATAGCCGGGGCTAGCTTAGCAAGCTCGTAGCGCGTGCTGAGAAATGTCTCTGAATAGCACCCATAATATTTTGTGCGAGATCGTGCGTATTTGCTTGTTTTCCGCACAGAACCAATACGCGGTAAGTGTGAAATACCACATTCAGTATTCCCAACCTAACACACATAACAATTTCCCTCTTCTTACCGCTTAAGCGCGACATTCATTTTACTGCTTTAGGCTTTTAACATATTATTTTTAGAGACGTTTAACATAGTAATAATTGTAAATTGAAACTTACCAACTGCAATTTCACCTAAATTGCAATGTTAATTATTGTTTTTACTACTCCACGAAACTTATTGCATTCCTGATACAAGTAACATTAAGGAAGCCGTGAAAAAATCAACAAGATTCCAGATGCCGATGTTATTACTGCAATATGTTATATAAATAATATTATTAAAATATTAAAATGAAAAATAAATCATTACATAACCTTACCGTTTGTTTTAAGTTCGCATTTATAGACTGGGGGAGGGGAAAGACAGACGTATATCACAGCCTGCTGGAGTATAGTAAACACAGAAAACATTTTATAGCAACAATGTTGAAGAAAGATATTTTGGTGTTCCGAAGTTGCCATCATTAAACAGAAACCAACATGGAGATTTCATTGCAACAAATTAGAAATTCGTCTTTCAGGTTTGTAATAAACGATCTTCGCACAAAATAATGTACGATACACGAGCGCTATGTTTGTTTTCATGTTCTCGGAAATTAAAAAAGCTCAACTACGTTTCGCTTTTTCAATCTTTTCCTCGACCATGAAAACGTCAACATACCGCTCTTGTAACGTATATTACTATTAATGAATATTCAACTTCTCTCTGAGTTTTCGCATGAAAGGGTTGGCACACCTATAGAGATCTGCTTAAAAGTGACTGAATTAATCCTCACATGATATTTTAAATTAATCTGTGATCTGTGTTCATTATGTTTTCTATTCTGAATATGATTGTGATAAAAATTGAAGTTCTGTAATAAATAATTTATGGAATAGATAATTTCTTAAACTTTCTGTTCCTGTCTTCCCTTCAGTTGTATACTATAAGATAATGTTGCACAATGCTAACTCCTAACAGTCTATCCTTGTTCCACATACAAAAATCATACGTGGCGCAAAGTTAGCCTTTCGAGGGGTGATTTTAGGCTACCGATTAATGACTGTATAATTAATTATTACATTATACAACATGAAATTCAGCCTGAAAATCTTAAATTAGAAGGTTCAAGTCAAGAGCTTATGGGCAAGTTCTGTCATTAACCACAATTGATAGTTGTATGGCAGCAAGGTAAATTTAGAAAAAGCTCATAAAGTGGCATAAAGTATCCCCATCTGAAGATACTATATCATATGTGTAGGAATATAATATCACCTTTATGGTTTTGTAAACCAATTGCTAACAAATAATTAATGTATATCAAAAACAAAATAGGACCTAGAACTGTAACCTGAGAGACATCAATAATAATATTGCAAGGTTCACTAAGAAAATAATCATTTTTTGCTAAATGAATTCTATTGTTCAGATAAGATTTTAGTAATTCTAAAGCTTTGCTTCTAATACCTATTATATTTAATTTTTCTGTTAAGATTTGTGATTAAAAGTATCAAACACTCAAAAATATGATAAGTTTATGAAAGAACTCCCAGTATTGACTGCTTGAACAAGTGATAGGGAATACGCGAAATTAAAAACTAATTCTGGGTATAGATTTGTAAGAGTCGCGGAACAGTTGGCCGATTAATTTCTGAAATAAAGGGGTTATTGGATCGACAATCAATGAGTGGTTTATAGGGCAGGCAACTCTTTGACGTTCTTATAGGTATTCAATAAAAAAATTCCTGGACACGATAAAAAATTGAATATTAAAGTTAGGATGTCCTTTCATATGCGGTTTTGAAAAATAGGAGTCATGGATATGTATTACCCTTCTTTTTCAGAGGGAGAATGTAAAGTGAATAATATAATTGAAGTCCTTACTCCGATAGGAAATTAATCAGATCAGTTTAATAACTAATAGATTGTCAATTA
>JAJSOF020000011.1:155147049-155307049 GCA_025594305.2 Periplaneta americana
AAGACGTCAAATTCACAGTGGCAGAAAGCTGTCGACAAGTGCGTGAATGCCTGTGGAAAGAATACACAAACGTATTTACAATTACTGATTGTGAACAGTAACTTGTTTTGATTTATAAGTCGGCATATATCTGAGTGTGCATTGAAGGCAAACGAGCTACTCCTATAGTCTATATGCAAGTAGCATAAACACGGTGCAGTCATAAGATAACTACTTCAGCTGCTGCTAAGCTAACACTGCTAGTGAGTCTAGAGAGTCTAGTCTAGAGATTTATGTTATGTGACTATAGTCCTACTTGCAGATCTTTTCCTACATTTCTCAACGCATCTGTGGCTCATTGTCTTCCATCTGAACGGCCCGGGTTCGACCCTCGATCTGGCCTGATGGAATTTGTGGTGGATAATGTAAACGTTGTAGAGAATTTTTCTTGGGGTACTCCCGTTTCTCTGTGTAATTCCATAAACACTCTCAACCTCCCCTCATATCATTGCCTCCCCTCATATATCATGTAAATGTACAAAATAAACAGCCAATCAAGGAGTTAAAAAACGATAAGGGTGAAATATTAAATTGCAGAAAAGAGATTGCAAACGAATTTAATAATTATTTTTCAGAGATAGGACACAAAGTTACTTCTAACATTAATAAGTCAAATTTTAACTCTTCTTTACAAAATGAGACACAAGATGAACATTTAGCTTCCTCCATGTTTCTTTTCCCTGTAACTGAAGATGAAATTATTATTTTGGTTAAGAAGTTAAAAAATAATGTTGCTCCTGGTATAGATGGAATTAAGAATAATACTTTCAAAATTATTATCAAATATATATTAAAACCCATGGTTCATATTTTTAACTTATGTTTTGTGCAAGGTATATTCCCAGATGTTTTGAAATGTGCCATAGTAATTCCAATATACAAATCTGGAGATAAAAGTAATTTAAATAACTATAGACCTATATCTTTACTTCCAACATTTTCCAAATTGCTTGAAAAATGTTTAAAGAATAGATTAATAAATTATTTAGAAAAACATAAAATCCTCTCTAAAAATCAGTTTGGTTTCCGCAATAATATTTCTACCGATGATGCTCTTATTAATGTTACTGGAAAAATTATCAATGAACTAGATATCGGAAACAAATGTTTGGGTATTTTCTTGGATCTACGGAAAGCTTTTGACACTATCAATCATAATTTACTTTTGGACAAACTACATACTATTGGAGTTAGAGGTATAGTTTTAAAATTATTCCAATCATATTTTAGTAACAGAAGGCAAATTACCAAAATTGAAGATCAATTTAGTGAATACAAATATATTGATATAGGTGTACCGCAAGGAACAATTTTGGGACCTATTTTATTTCTAATATATGTTAATGATTTGCTAAATATAAATTTAGAAAAATTTAATGGATCTATATATTCATATGCGGATGATACAGTAGTTATTTTCAGTGGTTTTCTTGGCAGGAAGCATATGGAAATGCTAATATAGGTGCTAACATTGTTAAAAAATGGCTTAATTCCAACTTCCTTTCTTTAAATATATCTAAATCAACTTTAGTTCCTTTTTTCGTTAACAGCTGCCAGTGTTCAAAATTTAAAATTTAGCGATAAATATAGACTAATAATACACAGTGAAAATTGTTTAGATCCCAAAAGTTGTAAATGTCCACCTTTGAAAGAAGCCACGTATGTCAAATATCTGGGTATCATTATTGATCAGAACTTAAAATGGCCTCATCACATTACTTATCTTTGTAAGAGGCTTCGTAAAACAATTTATAAATTCGTTAATCTTCGATGCTACTTACCTATTAGAGTTCTACGAAATGTTTATTTGGCCATTATTCAGTCTATCATTCAATATGGTATAATTGTTTGGGGTGGAAGTACAAAAATTAATCTTAGTCCGTTAAATTTACTACAAAAACGAATAATTAAAATCTGTTTGAAGAAACGTTTCGATTATCCAACTAAATTAATTTATTCTGAATTTAATGTATTTAATATTGAACAAATTTATAAGTATACGCTGTTAAAATTTTATCATAAAAATCGTAATAAGTTTGTATTACAGACACACAATTATGACACAAGGCGAAATATTAATTCAACATTAGTAGAACCTAAATGTCTCACATCTGCTGGTCTAAAGCATAGCATTAATTTTGGCCCTCGGTTGTACAATGCTTTAACTAAATTACACCCAGAACTTCTAACATGTAACCCACTAACATATAACAAGAAAATTAGAAACGTGTTAATATCTTCAATTTGATTAAATAAATTTATAGCCTATGTGTATGAATTAATCAACCTATATTATATTTGTATTCTATAATTTTGAAATATATATTAGTCCTACTTTTCACGTGCGATATTATTCTTCTCTAGTGTTAATATTATATTATATAATTCCATTGCCGCTGTAATTATATTTTAGTTCCTATTTTATTTTACTTATTTATTTATATTATTATTATTATTATTATTATTATTATTTATTTTAATATTATATCAGAACTGCGACCGAGCACGAGCGCTGCTCATTCGGTCTCAAATTTTGTTAATACTACTGTATCTTCTTTCTATATTGCTTGTATTATCTTAGTTGTATTTCTCTTTGTTTTGTTTTGTAATTATATTTCTTTATTCTTTATTCTTTATTTATAATCTGCAATTTTTAAAGATAAGCTGAAGTGAAATCTTGGGGATATTACTGGTTTCTTGTGCTTTAATAGGTTCTAAGTGTTTATGGTCCCGGACCATGGCCTTTATCAGATCTCGTGTGGTTATGAGACCTGAATCTGTCACGGTTGAGGCAAAGTCGGATTCATTACCTGTCAGACTGGAACAACCAACACATATAGGGCGCACAATGGACCAACGTAAGTTTAAGTGCGTAGATCGACCCTCGGTCCAGCTCT
This sequence comes from Periplaneta americana, assembly GCA_025594305.2. Lineage (NCBI taxonomy): Eukaryota > Metazoa > Arthropoda > Insecta > Blattodea > Blattidae > Periplaneta > Periplaneta americana. Next base: position 155,149,986 of record JAJSOF020000011.1, read on the forward strand.
TGAAAAGTCAGCGAGCCCACGTCTCTCCTCTCGCAATATGAGTACAGCGGAACTAAACACAACATCAGCGTGGCTGCCATCAGGGCCAATGAAATGATAAGCGAGTTATATTTACTCATTATCAAACCCTAAAGGAATAAAGGAATTTGCTCCATCTGAGGTGATTTTTAATGGGATATTTAATACCGATGTGTCAACTGCAAGTTTATTTAGCGTCAGTGGAACTGGTGATAGCAAGATGATGAGGCCGAGGATTCGACATGAGATTAACTGACATACGCCTTACAGTTAGGGAAGACCTCTGTAAAATTCCCAACCAGGTATTAAGATCAAGAGGGATTCGAACCCACTCCTGAGCATTGCATCAGATTAGGTAATCAGATCCTTACTTCTGACCTACGCCAGTGGTATTGAGGTATTAGATTAGTGATTGATCAGTAGTTCGGTTGTAAGTCGGTTGGTCGGTTGGTAAAGTGGTTTTTTGGTTTGCTGGTCAGTCGGATGGTTTGTTCGTTGGATGGTTGGTAGGTAGATAGATATTTTTCTTGCATTTTGCGTATTTAGTTGGTTGGTTGCTCGGGTGGTTATTTAATTTGTTGGCTGATTGGTTCGTTAGTTTGTTAGATGGTTGTTGTTTTTTATGGTTAGGTAATTAATAATTTGGTTGGTTGTAGTTGAATGGTTGGATTATCATTTTGTTGTTTGATATGTAAGTAGGTTGGTCGGTTTCTTGATTGTTTGAGTAGCTGCTTGGTTGTTCGGGTTGTTAATTGGTTGATTGATTGGTTGGTCAGTCGGTAGTTTGATTGGTTGGTCGCTCTGTCGGTTTGATGTTTGAATAGTTTGTTGCTTTGATGGCTGGTTGGTCGGTGGACAGTTTGAATAATTGGATGGCAAATGAGCCGTTCTCTTGATTTATTGGATGCAAGGTTGTTGATTGGTTGGTTTGTTGATTGCATGGTTGTTAATTAATTAGTTTGTTGGTTGAATGGTTGTTGATTAGTTGGTTTGTTGGTTGCATGGTTGTGTATTGGTAGGTTTGTTGGTAATAGCCTATGGTTTTGATTAGTTATGGAAAGTTGATTTTCTGGTTTCATGGTTGTTGACTAGTTGCGGTTAAAGTAGGTCGGTCAGTCAGTCAGTGTGCTTGTTGATAGATCTTTGTTTGTTGGTCTGTGTTGATAGTTGTTACATAACCCAATCTTTGAATTTGTTTGTTGGCTGATTGGTATTTTTGTCAGTTGGTTTATTCATTCGTTTGTAAATCGGTCGGCCGATATAAAGATGTATCAAGGAAAATTGAATTGACGTGATGTATTCTGTATTCTTTAGTGGACTGAGTTATCACGTATTATACTTTGTCTAAAATAGTAATGCTATTATTTAGTATAATGAACAATAAAACAGTCATACCTTCAGATGTTTCATCTGCAAACAGAGATCCAATATCCTTTTCGTACCGGTAGTGTTATTGGCGATTGCATCTTTCATACCAGCCTCTAATCGGAGGGAGGCGGCCATATTGAACACCAAAGTAACTTCTGATATAAGTTGGCGTCTTATTTCTTTTTCAAGGCCTAAATCTGGCTGAGAGAAGTCACATTCCACTGCTACAAGTTTCTTCATAGCGTTTGGGTTGCTTTTAATCACATTCTCGAATAACTGTAAGAGAAAAACATCAGATATTTAAAAATTACCTTTAACCTACATTATGCATTAATAACGATTTTTAGAACAAATTATTCGTAATATTTTAGTTGCATTTAATTTCCCAGTTAAATTTCAATTACTTGATATTAAAACCGAAACGAATACTCCATCCAATTGATAATAATTTTCATAACCAACACGTATGGGTAGATGTTGAATCTTATTAACAAAGTATCTTCAGCATCTGGTCTGGCATTATCGGTGATGGCTTGGTGGATCCCCAGTGCTTTCTAGTAGGCTTAAGGATAAAAACTACAAAGCTTTCTTTCAAAACGTATTCGCTGATTTTTTTGGAGGGCGTGGACTGACATTCCGTCGATGATGTCACTCTCACACATGTTAGTGTTCTTTCCTGCGCCCATATCGATAACATTTTTCCAGATAGGTGGATTAGTAAGGGTGAATCAATTTGTTGGCCTTCACGCTCACTTGATGTAACCTATAGGACATTTTCTCTGGGTTTATGCATATTCTTTGTTGTATTCGTCTGCAGTGGGTCTGCAGAAACTCTCCGATACGCTTTGCTGTCGTTACGTACCACACCAGAAATTTGAGAGCGTGTTTGGGACTCATTGAGACGACGAACTGAGACCTGTATTGAGGTAGTGGCGGACATGTTGAACATTTTCTTTTCTAAGGTGATGTGAAGAGATTTTTTCATAAAAATCTTAATGATTAAGAAACTAAATTTTCGTATCCATGTTGATATAACATATTTTTCTTCTCTACATGTTAAGAATCGTTTTAATGCAGTTGTCTGCTCATACTTTTCCTTTCGTATGCATTCTAGAATGTTTACATTACGTTTTACGTTTCCCGGATTAATAGTTTTCCGTCCAGAACTAATTAAGTAATCAGAGTTTAATTATAACCACCTTGTATAATTTTCACAAGTATTTTAAGTTGGTTATTTAACGATGCTGTATCAAATACTAGGTTATTTAGCGTCAGTGGGATTGGTGATAGCGAGATGGTATTTTGCGAGATGAGGCCGAGGATTCGCTATAGATTACCTTACGGTTGGGGAAAACCTCGGAAAAACTCAACCAAGTAATCAGCCCAAACGGGAATCGAGGCCGCGCCCGAGCGAAGCCCCGGTTCGGGAGACAAACGCCTCAGCCGACTGAGCTATGCCTGTGGCTTGTACAAGTATTTTCAGTCTTTCTTTTTGAAGAGTTTAAAATCTGGCAAACCTATTCACTCCATGCATGGAAAGAATTGGCCTGGTAAATTTAATATATTTTTTCAGAATTGCATTTCCAGTTAATTTAATAACTACTGCATATGTGTAGCCTACAATAATGCTCTCAGAACTCATACTCACTGGAAGTTTAGCCATTGCCTCGATACGGGCCGATGGCGCGGTCCCTCGTTTCGCTCTGGCCAGCACGTAGATGCGACGCACCCCTGGACAACTCCTCAACAACTTCTCGAGCAGGACCTTGCCCATGAACCCGGTGCCTCCTGTCACCAGGATCGTCTGGTCGCGGTACCAATCCGTTATCACCGTCATGTTGTTTCTGAAATGAAAAATAACATATTTATCAGGGAGCGAATTTATGACTAATAATAATAATAATAATAATAATAATAATAATAATAATAATAATAATAATAATAACAATAACAACACTGCGCGCAACAACCCATAGAAGACCAAGGCCTAGCACATACCTCAGCACAAATGAACGATTATCCAATCAGTATGTTGATAATGTGTAGTTATAACGATGATCTTGCCATTATTGGCTCGCTACTGTAGCTCCCGAAATTCATGATACAACATAATTTCTTTAAACATTCATAATATAGGCTACATAGAATGGGTTAAATTTTTATCACAAAACATTGATAACTTTTATCGAACCACAAATTCTTTTCCATGCTAACCGCTTTCTCTTGTATTTATAGCGAAGGTCGTTTCTGTTTCACATATTTTTCCCTTCCAATAGGCTACATGTTATACCGGTACTGTAGAAAATGCATGCCTTTGAACTCTTCGGAAATGTAAACCTAAGCTGAAGACAGAAAGTCAGAAGGAGAATTATCTCGCTGATAAATAGATAACAAAACAATATTCAGCAGTATATCTAAATGTAGCGGATTTCGAGTCTTCGAGAAACTTAGCGGCGATAGAAAACCTCCTAAAATGTAGCAAAATTATGTAGAATTCATGTTACGAGTTTAAACATTATTGTTTTCTATTAATATGCAATATTGACGTTTTAAACATTAAAAATATTTTGAGTAAATCCCATGTTCTCAAAGAGATGGTGCTAAACATCTGTAAAATTATAAGATTTAACAGTTGCACACTCAAATAATAGAAATGGATACAATGAGTGCCTTTCTTCTATGAGCAGAATTGTAATAGTCCAGTTTTAAACCTGTTTCAAATCATTAACTGGTTTAATTATCAGTTATATTTTATTATTACTAGTTGAGTCAACGGAGTGCTGGTCAAATTTTCTTCTTTTTCTTAAGCTGTAATCAAGATAAATCAGAAATGTGAATCTCAGAAAATGAAAATGACTTGCTTACAAGAAGTATCTTTATCAAATAAATTTACACAAATTTTTAATAAAATAATATTAGATAAGTTACATTTCTACTTTATAAGGAGCGTCTTCTTGTAAAAGAATTAGAAGATCGATAACTTAAACAAATATATTAATTACGATAATTCACAGCTTTGATTATTTAACAATTTAAATTACATTCCTAATTTCTCCACCCACAACCGTAGTGGAATGTAGTGGAATTTTAGCGGCTTCATGGCGGATTTCATGTTTCATTAGTTGGACACACTGCTACTGAGTCTCTACTTACGCAGTTAAACAGCGCAAGGATGTCAAAGTTCCGAACGTGAATTCTCTTCGGTATCTTGGCACCAAGTTTAAACGGTCGGATTTTTAACATCCTGTAGCACATCACTCTGTCATCAGGGGAGGTGGGTTCCTGGTGAAAAATTGTTCTAATTTATTCTCTCTCTGTTCCCGAAGTCTGGTTGAAACATTTTGGTACGCTTTATATTTGTTGTCACTTACATGAACATGCCCCGAATACAGTTATTTTTTTCCCTTGTTTCAGGAGGATTCTCCCACTTTCCTTAATCGTCCAATTGAAGAGAAATGTACCCACAGTGCAGCAACCATTTCAACAATGTGAGTTATGCATGAAATATTTAATAATTATTAGTAGAAATGTGTTGATAATACAATTTCGCGATACTTGATACCGATACCTGTTTTAGAGCGTCGATACTCAATACTGCAAATGTAAAAGTGCTTGTTTGAGGATTACTTTATTAGTCTACAGTCTTCTCCACCTTTCGGAATCCTCGGCAAACTGGCGGGGTCCATTTTGTATCCCATTTCCACTTAGCTTACAGCGTGTGCATTTCAGGTCAGCTTGCGGAGGGTTAATCTCGTATTCGGAGTAACGTAGGCTCGCTTAAAAATTGCGATTGTAATAGTTTGCTGCGCAGGATTGACTACTCTAAATAACACTTGACTAATATATTCGGTGCCTCAGATTGGTCATGTAGGCCTACTACTTATGGAATATCGGACCTAGCAATTTTAGTGAGACATTTGGTATTCACACGTCTTATCCTGACTTGAACCATTCTTGGCCGATGTTGGCAATACTAAACCATCTACCTCTTACACACCGCTGCTGAGGGATTTCCCAACCTCACGACTGAAGCTATTGACATTTTTTATTTACCTGGAGTGAAGACTATTTTACAATCTATAGTTATAAAATATTTTTGAATGGTGAAAAATACAACACATTTCTGTAAAACACGAAATGGAGATGAATATACAACGTAATGCCATAAACTTTGTTGTAGTGTAAGTCTAATACATCACTCAGACTGAAGGAAAGAAAGAAATGAAGGAAGAAAGAAAGAATGAAAGAAAGAAAATATAACGCTCTAAAGATTAAAAAACATCGACTCCTTTCCCCAAAAGTATCGATCTCGACACTCCCAAGGATAGTTGCTCTCGACACTATACACATTTTAACATCTATGGCAGCCGCGGCGAAAATGCGACTCACGAGCGCATTGTGGCTCGCAGTGATACCTGTGCATTTCTACCTCCCACAACCCCCATCCTCTCACTCATTGGAGTCAAACTCCGTTCCATTTGTATTTGGCTCTGATCTGCGAGTGGCGTATCGTCGCACTGTCTCTCTCCAATACATGTACTGTACATCTACAAAAACGAAAGTTTCAAGTAGGATGGGAGGACGCATTTTTTTGCTGCCAATATGGTGAGAATATTAAATGTATGATTTGTTCGCAAGTATTACGAGGAAACGGTTGTATAACATAAAACGGTATTATACTACATGTCACCCACATTATGAAACATTGAAAGGTAATTGTTGTTGTTATTATTATTATTATCATCATCATCATCATCATCATCATCATCATCTCTGTACGTCGACCCTTTTTCAGCAGATATACGAATGATGCGGTTAGATCTTCAATTTGAACTCTTAGATTTACAATATGATGTTGCAATGAAAGCTAGATGTAAGGACTTGACAGATGTTGAACTTTTCAAATCTTTGTAAAAAAATAAGTATCCGAAGCTTCGTTCTTTCGCTTGCTCTGTTGAAGCCATGTTCGTTACAACTTACGTTTGTGAAAAATTATTTTCAATAATGAAAACAGTTAAAACCAAATGTAGATCACGACTGACAGACAAACACCTTCGTGATCAACTACGTCTGGTAGTAAATGACATAATTCCTGATTTTGAAACTCTGTCGCAGAGACATTCTGAAGACAGTTAATTTGAGGTCGTGATAATGTAGCCTATGTTTTCTTGTACATTTCTCTTTTCGTTGCACGTACGAAACATTAGTTTGTAGCCTTGTACTATATAAAATTATATTTAAATGCTGGACGTAAGGAAAATGAAAATCCGTTACTGAGTCAGACAGTTGCTTCATTTCCCCTTCGGGTGTCCGCCACCCTCCACAGGTGCTATGCACGTTGCAGGTTACACAGTGGCTCGGCGCACGAACTCTTCTTCGCCACGGCTGATCTATGGTCATATCGTGTATTTAGGGTCTGTGGGTATATTAATAGGTCGTTTTTACTGTTATTGTTCTATTGCGTCTTGTAAATGGCTTGTGACTATGGTCTTATCGTTAATCAATTTCGTAATCTATTATCGAGTGGTTAATTATGCATGCATAAGTTATATTTCACGTTTTATAATCTTTCTTTCTTCAAGATATGTCAGTTGCCTCATAAACATTTGTTTTAATAATGTTTAATCACTCAACAGTGATTTAATGTTGCATTTTTTGAAAACTTCACTCAATTTTATAATCCAGATTCTTCAAACAGTCGAAATTTATGGACGAGCTAAACAATGAAACACTATGAATTGATATTAAATTTGTATGTAAAGAACATTTCCAACTAATTATTACTGGAACTAGTTTGTCCTGGGAAACAATAAATTATATGATGTACACATTAAATTCCGCATAACGTAGAATTTCTGGAAATGTGGCTACCATAAGCTTATTATGTTTGTTTATAACACAGCGAATAAATATCAGTCCAAGAAATTAAGCTGCAAACAATTGAATGGTTCAGAGCCATAGTGGGCCAAGCGCCATTTATTAAAAACGGGGAAATCAAGGATTAAAGTTAAATGAATAGCATAGTTAAATGAGTATTGACATACCATTTAGTTTTAATACGCATACTTTATATTACCTGCTATATGTTTCGTTGAATGATGGTAATGACTTAATTTTAACCCTTGTTGTCTCCGTTTTTAATATATGGCGCTTGGCCCAATATGGCTCTGAACCCTTCAATTATGGCATGCCCGAAATGATAAAGAGACTGATTCATTACGAAGCAATTGAAGTGTATAGTTAGAAAGTAAGTGTGATCTTCGTGACAGTTTCCTTTTATTTGTTTCATCTTTGACGTTGAGCTTGCGTCATGGAGACCACATGACCAGGGAGTCCACGATCTTAAAATATTTCTTACCGAATCAAAATCCTCATAAATATGTCGACAGATTGAGCCAGAGGATCCAATGCTTGAAGCCAGATGTGATGGTTGTGGTGGTGGTGACGACGACGATGATGATGATTATGATGATGATGATGATGACGATAGTGATGGTGATGGGGATGATAGCGGGCATTATTTGATTATGGTTACCATCATCACCATCAACGGTCGTTAAACTTTCGATCGCGAAATAGATCACGGTGACATTTTGTTAGCTGTTGCGAGCAATTTCCTTTCCCGGAGGGAAGTTGCCGTCACTATGTTGAAGTCCGTCATCTGGTAGAAAAATTGCACGTACTACTTCCTACTTCACGTTGGTTAATGAAATCTGCATGACGCTTGTCATCGTGATCTTGCGTTTTCCTATGGGCCTAGTGTATTGTCGTGTGTAAAGTGTGTATTTCTATTTCTTACATGAAAGTGTTTTGTAAACATAGTAACAACTTATTTCAATAGAAAACCACAGAGTAATCACTTCTTCTCGGAATGGGAAATGAACTTCTTTGACGCAGGATACGTTTTTCCCGCACCGAGAATGGGAACCCGTTCCGAGATCCTTGGTGAAACGAAAACATGGCAGAATTTCAATTGTTTACTGTAACAAGACAATGAGCCACTGTCGAATACTACCACGTCCAATGACGTCACCTCCTGTCGCTACGGGTATGAGGGCGTCGAAGTTGCGTATAAAATTAGTCATACCGCGCTGCTTCTCTTAGTAATATCTCGGCATCGAGAGCAGTTACAGACTTGTGCGACCACTCGTTTGATTTTTAATCGATAGTTCTGTAATATTAGAGACATTAGATACGTATGTTACATGTTACACTTTGAGTGAATTATAGTGAAAAAATATTTTGTGAGCAGGGACTGATTTCGGAACATCGCTCCGTATAAAGGGAGAATATATTGCATGTCCTTAATTAATTAGGACCTATTTCTCTTATCATAGACCCATATAATCCATTTGTAAACCGAAACAAAATAAAACTTGAAACCAACACAAGTGTTAGTTTCATTCCCGAAACTGGGCGTCGTATTCTACGTGCCGGTGTATCCCAGATAGAACGTAGAATTTTTTTACGGAAGTTGAAGGAAAGTGTTCCTTATTTGTGGCAAAAGTATAACTGTAGAAAGAAATACAACGTTGAATGACTTTATTTTCTTATTACAGAGTGAGCAAGAGGTTATTCAACGTGGGCGAGAAATGACTGACAGTTTTTTTACTATAGCCTTCTCAGGGATAGGGCTCTTTTATATGCCGTAAATCTACGATACAGGTCTCACACTTCCATGGTGAACTATGCTAAGGTCCTTTGAAATCCATCTCACTTAGCCAGGTTTTAATCTGCGATTATCACATCCAACATAACAGGGGGGCTACCATGTGACGACACACAGAACAGATTATAATATTGTTATATGGTATAAAAATCATGACGACTTTGATGATGACGGTAATGTGTCTTGATGTCATAGTTAGTACGAGTTTAATATTATTATTAAGTAAAAATAATTAAACCTGGGATCAAGTTCGTCTGCACCAAGAGGAACATGCTGAGACTTTGTACTTGAAATATTTTCTTGTCTTAGGAAGTTCTGAACTGATACTGCCAGTGTAAATTCCTTCCTAACGTAAACATACATTTACGTGACCTTCGGCAGCTGAAATTGCCGATTGAACCTTGATGAAATATTTACGCAAGTGAGTACCTGGGGCTAGGAATATTTTTGTGATTATAAGTTGGATACAAAGATAGGAATAGCTTTTCCTTTCTGTTTATGAGTCTTCGTCCTTTCTAAGAGGCTTTCAATTCTTGCTGATTTCATGGGAAGAAGACCTTCCAAACATCATCTCAATTAAACAGATCGGAGTGATGTGAATAAGTCAGATTTCAAATGTTGATTGTCATAAAATTATTATTATTATCATTATTATTATTATTATTATTATTATTATTATTATTATTATTATTATTATTATTATTATTATTATTATCTTTCTAGTTGGTTATTTAACAACGCTGCATCAACCACTCGGTTATTTAGTGTCGATGGGATTGGTGATAGCGAGATGGTATTTGACGATTTGAAGCACAGGATTCGCCATAGGTTAGCTAATATTCACCTTATGGTTGGGGAAAATCTCGGAAAAAACAGGTAATCAGCCTAAGCGAGAATCGAACCCACGCCCGAGCGCAACTCCAGATCGGTAGGCAAGCGCCTCAGCCGAACGAGTTACACCGGTGGCCTATTATTATTATTATTATTATTATTATTATTATTATTATTATTAATGTATGAAGACAAGAAGCCACAATTACTTTCTTTTTTCAGTAAGGTATGTCTTCCATCTTTTGATTGCCTCTGATCGCAAAGACGCTAGTGTTGTATCAGGGCAGCGATTCCCAGTTATTTTTCTTGAAGGGCCATATAGAATATTTAGTGTTTAGACGTTGGACAGAGGACAGGAATAATCATTAAATACTCAAATTCTTGAGAAAATATTGTTTCTAATTTGGTTTGATTCATTCATAGTGTTCTGTCCAAGAGCAAACCCAGCTTTCTCCAGTCTTTCTTATTTTCTGCCTTCCTCTTTTTCTTCTCATATGATCCATATAGCCATCTTAATGCCGTCTATCATTTGATATCTTCTTCTACCCCGAATTCTTCTCCCGTTCACCATTCCTTCCAGTGCATCCTTCAGTAGGTAGTTTCTTCTCAGTCAGTGACCCAACCAATTCCTTTTCCTCTTTCTGGATCAGTTTCAGCATCGTTCTTTCTTCATTCACTTTTTCCAATACAGCTTCGTTTCTTACTCTGTCTGTCCATTTCACATGCTCCATCCTTCTCCATATCCACATTTCAAATGCTTCTATTCGCTTCTCTTCACTTCGTCGTAATGTCCATGTTTCTGCCCCATACAATGCTACACTCCACACAAAGCACTTCACTAATCTCTTCCTTAGTTCTTTCTCCAGAGGTCCGCAGAAGATGCTCATTTTTTTATTCAGCAATTTTTTTATTTTTTTCCATTATACCTAATAATTTACTAACATTTTTAACAATAATAATTTGTAGTCTATAATAACTTTGTTAGTTGTTAGTTGTTGAGGCCGACCACGTGAATAGTGTTTTCAAAGAAATAGAAGTTGCCCTTGTAATACTGTAGTGGGGTTATAGATCTTGAACTGTACCTCATATTTTGCTGCTGCAGGGAAGTTCAACTCTTTGAACAGCCTTGTGCAAGATATCCTTCGGAAATAATCGATTAGTACTTACGTAACACATAATTGAAATATTTACAGCTCTTCTAAGTGACTTGGAAAAAAGAAGGTTAATAAAATATCTTGAAATGCAAATCAAGTGATGACGAAGGAGTAGTAAGAAGTTTTAAAGTAAGCCTTGTGAAGGATAATTAGTAGTAACATAAGAAGCCAGACAATAGGAAGTTGCAGTCGTGATCCAAGGCTGCGCTTGTGTGTGGGTTCGAGTCCCACTAGGACTGGTTGCCTGGTTGTTTTTTCAGAATCTTCTCAACTGTGAGGTGAATGTGCTTTCAAAGGATGAAACAACTGTTTTAGAGAAGAAAACAGTGTTGTAAACAACAAATTTATTCAACTGCAAGTGAATTTGATTACATTGGATATGTTTTGTAATTTACTAATAATACAGGATGAGCAACTTAAAACCGGCTCTCTTCATCTAGCCTGGCATCCAGCGCGACGGATACTGCTATCAACGACTGAATCATTCTCCTAACTTAAGACAACTCATCCTACCTGTAGTTTCCCGTAGTTTTTCTTAGGCGCTAAGACATGGAATTAACTCTAAAAGAAACAGGCCACAGATATACATAATTTTCTTAATGTAAGTTTCAGTGTTTTTCAAATTAATTCACTCAGAAATCAGTGCCTTGCTTTTCGCGGATCGAAAAAAATGTTATGTTTTATTTAACGACGCTGGCAACTGCAGAGGTTATATCAGCGTCGCCGGATGTGCCGGAATTTTGTCCCGCAGGAGTTCTTTTACATGCCAGTAAATCTACTTACATGAGCCTGTCGTATTTAAGCACGCTTAAATGCCATCGATCTGGCCCAGGATCGAACTCGCAACCTTGGGCATAGAAGGCCAGCGCTATACCAACTCGCCAACCAGGACGACTCTTGGATTGTCTCGGACACTTCTCGACGAGCTTATTCCGCATTCACTCGCTCAGTGTGAGCTCCCTTGAGCATTGTATGTTCGTCTCTCGTTCCGTCGCTGCTAAAGCCTTGTGCCATTATGCCCTGGTGCTGTTAAACCATGTTTCAGATGGTGTTCTGCGATGTATCTTCTCCTTCAACGTGTTACCTATTATATTAATCCTATTTTTAAATATCTCCCCTTGAAATTTCTTTAGATTTCTGCAATGGAAAGGCTAAATGGACTGAGACAAGTCACCTACGGGCTTGGAGCTCATACAGTTTCTTTTCCACAACCCCAAATCCTTGTGCAAATACGCGGGTTCGAGTAACCTTCAGATGTTTTCCCCTCCCTTTATTCTTATTCGATTTAGTTGTTAAATATTGAAATTGGATGAGACGAGGTATGACAGCAAGGCTATAGGGTGAACTTTAATCACCACTGTGCTTCTTCGCCTGTAGAATGGTCTTTCCTATTCGAGGAAACATTGTGGAAAGGCTTCGGGACACCTAGCGCAAACATTGCCCTTGAAGGTTTTTTCTATGTTGTTTGTCTGTAATGTCATTTTATGACGTTATTAGACAAAAATGAAAATAAAAATGTCAAAGTAGCCTGGAAAATGTCGTCATATTTGTTGATATCCACGAATCACGCCACAAAAATTGGCCGTGTCTAGCGGTCAGACTGGATTGTAAATGATTGGACACAAAAAAGCTTAATAGCTCCTAATAATATATCCTTGTTAAATGCCGCTGGATATCTGAACAAATGTGGTTAACTAGGAGCATTATAAAAAAGGGTAAAATAATTAAAAATAAGTATTGTTTTAAATGCTAAAGGTTAGCATATATCTCTCATTAAATGGAAGGTTGACATTGCAATTATCCCCCGGCATAAAGATCCTAGGTTCGAGTTTATAATAAAATTTCAAAATAATATTAATTTTTATACATATTCAGGAACGATTTCATATTTCGTTCAGCTCATTACATTTTCTCTCTTGCGAAAAAAATAAATGTATAAGACTATTCAAAAGTCATGAAATATTTTAAAGTCCTCTAACTTTGTTAAAAAGTAAGTTTATAGGGACATAATAATACAGTTTTGTTGATAAAAGAGTGAGGTTTATATTCACAGAAACTCCTATTTCAATTGTTTCATTATCGTTGCTATGGCAAATGAAATAAATAAACAATAATTCAAGCTATTCTTCAGTGAGTGAATGTTTATTTCACTTTTTTTTTCGCAAATTCATGACAGAAAACAATAGTTTTACTTCAAAAAATGCGCATTGGCCTTAATTTTTGCCACTATAATGTAATACTGTAGATATTGTTTCAGCTTACTGAGAAGATTTGTAACTTTAAAATGAATTTGTTCAATTTTGTTTATATAAACTTCAATTTTTTCAGTATTTCGTTAATTTATTTTGTATTTGTCTCTCTGCTGTGGAGAGCTATGTGCTCGATACGAAGGGTTGTTCAACATGAGCTCATTAAGATATCCTTTGTATGAAATCAGTCTATTTGGGAATTTATATGAAAATAAATGTCATAAAAGGTGAGGATTTATTTAAAATCATCTCTCTGGATATTTTCAGGATTCGTTTCCTTACATGGAATCGTGTAATAAATGAAATTTTAATGCGATTGTACCTTCAAAGATTTTTTTACAGATAAATTATATTAGTTCTACGGGCTATAACTTCAAAAATCAAAGATATTCATATGAAATAGACTACTTTGTGAAATTATTCAACCCTAGCCATCATGTAAAGGGAGAGAGACTTGGCTTACTTTATACAGAGAATTAGATCTATGACTCCAAATGAAATGACTTCGTACAAAAAATTAAAACCTGAATTGTTGAATTTTCTTGAAGTAAACTTATCTAAAAATGACGTGCATGAAATGTAATAATTTTAGCTAAAAATTAGTAACATTTTAAGTCAAAACACACACACTATGGCGCCTAACTTCAACAGTCGTCAGACGATTTTCTTTGTGATAAGCTGGTAAATGAAACAGGCGAATTGCTCGTGGTATCGTCCAAAAAAACTTTTTCATATTTCCGTAAGAAGTATTAATTAGGCCTATGCATGTTGCGTGTCTAGTCATGGACAATGATGACGTACTTGGCACTGAAAAACTGTTGGCAGTTTCAAGGCAGTGCAGTTGTATTCTGGATTCGATAACCAGTGGCACTTCATTTTACTTTTTAGGCTCTTCAAGAAACTACATTCAATTTCCAGACATTCCCAATTTTACCTGAGGGTTGCTTTTTCGTAAACGCGATGAAATTTAGATTTTCTCAAACAGATAAAGAACTAGCTTACGGGTTTTTAATATTATACGGAATTAATACTTTCTTAGAGTGACATAAAACATTTACTGTAGGTATCTCAAAACAAATGTTGATGTACTAAGCACAATAATCACCTCTTAACTCCATATACTTAGCTCAACCGTCTTAAACCTTTTATAAATGTTTTCCTTGGTTGTCATTACTCATATAAAATGGCTAAATAAAAGTAACAATATTCATGAGATACTTTCATGTGCCTATATACAATATACCAGTTAATTGTTAATCGTCTGTGGCTGAAAAACAGTTCTTCACTTGTCGTGTCAATAGCGCATTCTGGTTTTAATTGAGTTTAGTTTATTTCTATCAACCCATATTTGACAATACAAAACGAACAATAACAGAAGTCAAAGCGAATCAAATTAAACAGCATAAGTAATTATTGCTAGAAGAAGAATAGACAATGTAAAAATCATACAAGGAACAAAAATTCTCTCCTGGGTTTTCTCTCAACCCATTAAGGGCAAATGATGGATCCTGGACTCATTTCGCTGGCATTAGCACCTTCATTTGAATGAATTTTAGGTAAGGGCGCAAATAGCCACAGTAGCTGACGCGCCCTTTTTAAACCCCATTAACTAACTTATCACCTCCATCTCATTCAGATGCTAGATAACCATAGCAGTTGATAAAACGTCGTAAAATAACGAACTAAAAAAATCTAGCATTCCTCTGAAAGAGAGTATTTTGATGCTTAGAGGAGGATTCAATACACAGTAAATGTACATAGACAAATCACAGCAAAGAAGAACTTAAAATTAATAGCCTATTCACTAATAACAAAGTGCTTGCATAAGGCTACATGTTTAAATTTAAAACTGTTTAATTTACCTAGTTGAGGATATTTCTTAATTAATTTGTTTTAAATAAAATTCTAGGTTCAATATTACTATTATGTTTGAAGGCAGTGCTCGTTAAACACTTGGGTTCAGATAAACGGATTCTATCCATGCCTGTGGTTTTGTGTTTGTGAGTATATTATCTGAAAATTGTATCAGTTTTATGTGTACATTTTAATAACACATTGAAATAAATGTTATGTACTTTTAAGACTTTAAATTTTTTCAACAATTTTTCGGTAGGATAATCAGTAGCTTTGTAGACGTATTTTGGCTATTTTTCTCTGCAACAAAATTTAGTGGAATAAGATTAGTTTCATAACTACTACTCCAGCCTAATATTCCATATATTAGGTTTCAGATTGAAATAAGGCAAGGTAAACTGTATGTAGTACATCTGTTGGTAAGAAATTTCGCAATTTCATAAAATAATATATAGCCTAATTTAGCGTAATTTGTTACAAAAATTGATATTTTTGCCCCATCTGAGATATTTATGCGTTATTTAACTTCGGAAAATTAATTTATAATTGAACAATTACAGCTAACTGAGTAACAACGCGAATTGTCTAGTTTAATGTTCAGGAGAGAATTAGTCGAATTAGGAAATTTATCAGTTCATGAAAAAGGAATAAATATAGTCATAGCAGTGTTAATAGAAAGAATATTCGAATCACACCACGTTTTTTTATTAATTTTAACCATTATATGCGTTAGAATAGGTGTTGTGCCAAAATTTTTTCCCAAACAATAATACTGTATAATCTTCATAAGAATACAACATGTCTTTATGGTTTTGTAAATTAATTGTTAATAAATCATTATGTAGACAATATATGTATATAGGCCTATAATATCAAAAACGAAACGGGACCAAGAACTGAAGGACAGCTATACTATTAATATTTTAGGATTCACTAAGAAAATCGTTATTTTTTGTCATATGAGGGGGTCTGAAGCAAAGGAGTATAAGAGCACTTAAGTTATTTGTGAGAAAATGTGGTTGAAAGTACTTAAGATTTCGTAAATTAGGTGATTTTTTTTACTTCAATTTTAGTGTGTGGTGTGGTTAAAAGATGTATCCCTTTGCACTAAAATTCTAAATGTTTTAGCTTGCCCTGGATGCACTAACTCATGTTCTTAGAAATGTCACTTGTACCCCTTTGCTTCTGACCCCCTTATATGAATTCTATCGTTCAGATAAAATTTAAATAATTAAAAAAACATTGCCTCTAATCCCAAACTTATTCAATTTTTCTATTAAGATTTTGTGGCTAAAAGTATCAGACGTTTTTTGCAAGACACTTATTCCCTTGATCTGCTCTGATCCAATTTTCAGAATTTTAATGTATTGTTATTATTGCTATTACTATATTATTATTGGAAGATTGACTGTTATGCGTAACTTATTTCATTCCGTGTATTAGACACGCTTAAATATTACAGCAAGTTGTATTTATTTCTCTAATTCAATTACCCTAATTCTTGTACATACGTTACTCGCAATCATAGGAATCTGTTCAAATTTCCGTCACTTTCATTCCTTGTAGAATATCCACATATCTTTATTTTATATCTGATTTTCTGTAGAGAACATAACCAAATTATCTTCAGGAAGGGAGCAAAAATATTCACAGTGGACACCGACACCTTAATGCTGAGAAACTTGACGTTGGAAGTAGTGAACAGGTTCAAATTCCTCAGCGTAACCCTTCAACCAACCATGAAATTATATAGTTCTCAACTCAGGAATGAACAGCTGTAACAGTCCAGTCGTTCCCGATAGCCGTGCGGTTGCCATGCCATGCTGGCCATTCGGTATGAGTTTCGTGGATTCAAATCAAGCTCATTTTAAAGGGCGATAAATTGACTATCGTGGCTTTTTCCGGGTGGGAAGTAAATCTTTGGGTTTTGCATTCCGTTTCCCTCTATCATTCATCTATCATCTGCAGTAGTAAAAGTAGGCTGGGGTGAATTCTGGGGATAGAAATGGATTTCCGATCCTGATAAAGGAAGGGCTTGGAGCTTAGGATCCCTAGGGCTTATCAGGATACTCGGACGGACGGGACCTGGTTCTATTAGGAGCTGAGGCATGTTGGCCCACCGGTCAACGTCGGCTGATCGGGAAGGGCTTGGGGCTCCGGGCCCCTAGGGCTTATCAGGCTACTAGTACGCGAAACGGGATGTGGCTGTATCAGGGGCTGAGATAAGATGGCCCTCCTATCAGCGTCGCATTCACGAATGCCACTCAGGCCATTTATCGGATTTGGATAATAATTGCATATATAGGGCGCACAATAGATCAAATCGTGCCTAAGTGTACAGGCCCGACTCGGATCCAGCCCTTGTAAAGCCAGTCAAGTCTTAATGAAAATATTGATATCACCACACAGGGAGTCAAAACGCTGGACAAAATTAGTAACCTCTCTTCTACTAACAAATTTTTTATGAAACTTCGTAGGCCTACAGAAATTACATGTACCAATTTTTTTCTCTTAGCTAACTGACTTGCGATGCAATTATTTTTCCGGAGTTTCTCTGGCAAAGAATTATGTCAATTTATTCTTAGTTTTGACACCACCTTCATGAAGAGATTTGCGCGATCTTCCCGATTTTGAAGAATAGGGAGTAGGCTCAATGACATCAAATGATTTCAAAAATGTTGTGATACTTGTAGGAAATTGTAGCCAACTTCACAATTTAACCAACATCTGTGGTTAAATAGAAACTTATGGCAGTTCCTACTCGGATGTTTCCAGAACTTCCGAAAATAACATTTAATATACGTCGTTCATTGTCGCTTTTGTTAACTTTAAAAGTTAAAAGATAATAGTCTTGTAATATAAGTGTTTCCGTAACATAATCACACAGTTCATATAATGTCACTCTTTTTTTCGTAGCTCCAGATATTTATATGCGAGTTTTAACAGGTAAAATTATCTTTTTCATTCCGCGATTTAATGTCGCCTGAAAAAGTATTATTTAGATAATATAATTTGAACAACTCCACCGCTGTGGTCTCGTGGTAGCGTCTTCGCCCTCGAATCCAGTGGCCCGGGGTTCGATTTCCCGCTTACGACAAGTTGCCTAGGTGAAGTTTTTCGGGGGTTTTCCCTCACTCCTATGGATGGATATCAGGTAAATTTATCAGGCACTTGGAACCCCATTCATTCTCGCCACTTCCTTTCCTCCCTTATCATCATTTCATCATCATTTCTGGTTGTCCTACTTGGTTTTCAGATCGCGCCTGCGGTGGCCTTCCGAAGCTGCTGACTCTCTCGACAGGCCTCCATGGATATGTTCAGAAGTGACAGTTGGCCAACAGCGGAACCCACTCCCCTCTCGTCAGGAGAGGGGGGCTTACATCTCAGACCGTTGAGGGGGGAAATGTGGGAGGGGGGCTGTTGGCGTAGAATGTTACATGAGTTCGAAGGATGGCGGGGACTGGTCGTAAGGGTGTTGGCGGTTAGGTCGGTGCGGCGTAGATGGGATCGGTGGGCATGCAAATCATCCCAGGGGGCGCACAATAGACCTCAGGTCGCGGTGCATGGGATGTTCCCCTCCCGGTCCCATAGCGAGAGAAAAAAAAATATATGTATATATATATATATATATATATATGAACAAACTACATACAGGGATTATTCAGTAATAAGAACGAACTTAAAACGTCTATAGATCTATGAAATTTGATACTATTATTATTATTATTATTATTATTATTATTATTATTATTATTATTATTATAGTAAGTTCACTTATAATATCTCACTCGCAAGGCCTGCAACTGTTGATAAAGAATGGCATACCATCTTAGAAACCAGCAGGTTACCGCACCTACCACCTTAAATGTGTTACTTCTGTATGTATAGCCTATGGCAAGGTTGCAACCCATCTCAAGTTATAAACAACTTGTCTCCGCAAGATTGTCAGTTTTTCTCCCTTAAAATTTATTAGGATGCATGACATATTCCATTTAGGCCTGTATAAATAATTCCTATAATTTTTTATCTTGTTACTGTAGAAAAAGAAGTATAGGCCTACATATTTAAGTGTGTCTGAGTGCAAGGCAACACGATAAAACGTAGTGGCATCATCATTCCTTAGTGGTAATGATAAACAAGGGACAGCGAAGTATCTCGTAGATATGAAAAGCATTGAGTAAATAGCTATGGCTTTAAATTCATTACGTGACGATTTCAACTACAATCTCTCAGCTGACATTACCAAAAATCACCGTAAAAATCAGACAGATGACAAGGCCCAAACTACCTCTTCGGTGTAGAGAAAGATAAAACCATATATTTGTCTGTAAATTTCGATAAGTCTTTTTACAGCATCACAAAGCTTTCTCCTTTATAAATAGGTACTTCGTATAGGGCAGGGCTCCAAATTGACCGGAGAGGACCGGAACGGTCTGGTTCGTGAATTTTAGGAACGTCTCCGTTCCGCCTCGTAATAAATGACTATTGTCCGTTCCTGATCATTTTGATTTTATATTAATTATATATGATATTCAGTGAATTATAAATTAATGGTTTTAATAATAAACCATGTATAATTTTTATACCAGACTTACGCAGAGTTGAGATAAAAAACGTTACTAATAAACCATACATAAGCGATGAATGTATATGCAGAGTGTAACTATATATGGGAATTGCTTCGCTGCAGTTATACATGCGAAATCTCCTGTTTAAGCGTGTATATAGAGAAAAAATGGCCACCTGTCTAACAGCTGTTCGTATCGATTGTCATTTTGTGGTGATAGTTATCTTGTAACCACAGAAGAACAAAACAAGGAACACAAAATAATTAGAACAATATTGCTGTAACTGTACTCTTTGATCAAAATATAGCATGTAATCGATCAGGTCCAGTTGTATTATCGATACTTAGCGCGGCACACTAGCGCGCTCTATCGGATGCAATAGAGAATCTCGGTTATTCTGTTACCTTTCGTAATAAAATAATGACGAAAGCGTATATTTTACTATTATCTATACAGTATATATATATATGTTTGTCTTATTTGAACTGTTGTAACAGTGAAGCGTGGTGAGTCAGTGAAGTTATGGTTTATTTTTTATGTAGGTTATTTTAGGACGCTGCATCAACATCTCAGGTTATTTGGCGTCTGAATGATATGAAGGTGATAATGACGGTGAAATGAGTCCGGAGTCCAGCACCGAAAGTTACCCAGCATTTGCTCATATTGGGTTAAGGGAAAACCCGGAAAAACCTCAACCAGGTAACTTGCCCCGGCCGGGAATCGAACCCGGGCCACCTGGTTTCGCGGCCAGACGTGCTAGCCGTTACTCCACAGGTGTGGACGTTATGGTTTATAGTTTATAGTGACAGTGAATAGTCTCGATCAGTGATAATTTATAGTGGAAATGAAATGTGTTCTATAGTGTCAGTGAAATGTGTTCTATAGTGTCAGTGAAATGTGTCATAGTGCCAGTGCAGTGAGTGAGATGAGAGTGAAGTGAAAGATTATCAGTAGGGCCTATACAAATATAGGTTGTAATGGAAAATTAGGTTCACTTATTAATTAGGTTATTTTATGTATTATTATTAATTGTCATTATTGTATATTAATTGTATTGTGTGTTATTTTTACTTACTTACTTACTTACTTACTTACTTACTTACTTACTTACTTACTTACTTACTGGCTTTTAAGGAACCCGGAGGTTCATTGCCGCCCTCACATAAGCCCGCCATTGATCCCTATCCTGAGCAGGATTAACCCATTCTCTACCATCATATCCCACCTCCCTCAAATCCATTTTAATATTATCGTCCCATCTATGTCTCGGTCTTCCTAAACGTCTTTTTCCCTCCGGCCTCCCAACTAACACTGTATATGCATTTCTGGATTCGCCCATACGTGCACATGTCCTGCCCATCTCGAACGTCTGGATTTAATGTTCATAATTATGCCAGGTGAAGAATACAATGCGTGCAGTTCTGTGTTGTGTAACTTTCTCCATTCTCCTGTAACTTCATCCCTCTTAGCCCCAAATATTTTCCTAAGCACCTTATTCTCAAACACCCTTAATCTCTGTTCCTCTCTCAAAGTTAGAGTCCAAGTTTCACAACCATACAGAACAACCGGTAATATAACTATTTTATAAATTCTAACTTTCAGATTTTTTTGACAGCAGACTGTATTATAAAAGCTTCTCAACCGAATAATAACATACATTTCCCATATTTATTCTGTGTTTAATTTCCTCCCGAGTATCATTTATATTTATTACTGTTGCTCCCAGATATTTGAACTTCTCCACCTCTTACTTACTTACTTACTTACTTATTGGCTTTTAAGGAACCCTGAGGTTCATTGCCGCCCTCACATAAGCTCGCCATTGGTCCCTATCCTGAGCAAGATTAATCCAGTCTCTACCATCATATCCTACCTCCCTCAAATCTATTTTAATATTATCTTCCCCTCTACGTCTCAGCCTCCCCAAAGGTCTTTTTCCCTCCGGCCTCCCAACTAACACTCTATATGCATTTCTGGATTTGCCCATACGTGCTACATGTCCTGCCCATCTCAAACGTCTGGATTTTATGGTCCTAATTATGTCAGGTAAAGTAGCCTATACAATGCGTGCAGCTCTGTGTTGTGCAACTTTCTCCATTCTCCTGTAACTTCATCCCTCTTAGCCCCAAATATTTTCCTAAGAACCTTATTCTCAAATACTCTTAATCTCTGTTCCTCTCTCAAAGTGAGAGTCCAAGTTTCACAACCATACAGAACAACCGGTAATATAACTGTTTTATAAATTCTAACTTTGAGATTTTTTGACAGAAGACTAGATAAAGCTTCTCAACCGAATAATAGTGTTATTTTTATTGTGTGTAATTAAATTACCACTGCCAACGGATGTTTGCCCACTTGCAGTGTACCGTAACTGTATTATTATACACGACGTAAGTAGTGATTACTAGTCAGAAATTTACACACAACTTATAAATGAGCTGTTCATTGTGTAAGTATAAGACAGTTAAATATCTGCATAAGAGTTTTTATTAGTAAGACCGTAAATTGTTAAAAATACTGGCATTAGCATTGTCCGTATACTGCTTTATTGTGTTACATCATTCGTATAAGCTCTCGCTAATTTATAATACCATTGCAGCATGCCTTTTATTTGTTTGATTCTGTTCTGAATAACAGCGCGGCGTTAATGAAATTAAAAGGACCGGAACTCAGCAACACTTTATCACTCCATATCGAGCTAATCATCAGATGGCATAGGCACTGTTAGGCGACGAGTCGAATTTATTAATGTTTAAACTGCGACCTGAGTATCCATTTCAAAAACTTTGCGAATCAAATGTTCTAGTCATGAGTGTAGGGTTGGAAATCATTTCATTTTCATATTTTGCTTATAATAATATATTCGTCGAAGTAAATTAATAAAGATGTGTGCATTTGATATGTTTGCTGTTTGTTTATTATTTGTTTATGTAATTATTTATTTATTTACTTATTTATATATTTAATATATTCATTCATTCATTCATTCATTCACTCACTGATTTATTTATTTATTCATTCATTTACTTATTTATTAGCTATTTATTTATTATTTATTTATTTAATTATATACTCATTCATTCATTCATTCATTGGTTCAGTCATTCACTCATTCACTGATTCATTTATTTATTTATTCATTATTTATTTATTCATTTACTTATTTATTTATTTATTTATTAGCAATTTATTTATTTACTTATATACTTATTTATTTATTTATATATATTTATTTAATCATTCATTTACTTATTTATTTATTAGCTATTTATTTATTTACTTATATACTTATTTATTCATTCACTCACTCACTCACTCATTGATTGATTGATTTATTTATTTATTTGTTTGTTTATTTATTTATTTATTCATTCATTCATGATTTATTAGCTGTTTAGTCTTATTTATTTATTTATATATTTATTTAATCATTCATTTACTTATTTATTTATTAGCTATTTATTTATTTACTGATATACTTATTTATTCATTCACTCACTCACTCATTGATTGATTTATTGATTTATTTATTTGTTTATTTATTTATTCATTCATGATTTATTAGCTGTTTAGTCTTATTTATTTATTTATTTTCTACCGAATAAAGTGACTATTCGTGGTTTCCGTCTGTGTAAATACCGATATGATAATGGGATGAAAATTTCCGAAGTCATGTGTCCGAAATGTTTATATTAATTGATGTGTAGCCTATATAAATATTTCACGCTAATACTCGGCGTCATTTCATTGATCATTAATTCCCTCGTCACCTTATCGACAGCACCGTCTCCACGGAAATAACAGAGCGTTCCGGTTCGTGAAAATGTATATTTCGAGCTCTGGTAAAGGAAGAAAGCAAAATAAAGAAACATTTGGAGGAAACAGTTCGACAGCCTCTTTGTTTAGAACAAATCTCAGAGAATTTTCCGACGACGACCAGTGTCTTTAGCTGAGATTCTTGTTGGGAGCGCTTGTAAATTAGAACCACATGAATTAATTTTACGTTGATCTTTGAAATTTGTTTTTGTGAGCAAGATGAAATGAGATACGAGCCGAAATAATTAGTAATTAATTATTCAAGCACTTCAACCGGTTATGCTTGACCTTCTTTCTTCTCGAAGGTCGTGTAAAAACACTCATTATGCAGCAGCAGGAACCTGTTGTTAAAGTCAAAATAATATTCAACACTAATATATTATTAATCTATTGGGAGCAAATCTGTCCCTGCTCCTAGCATGGCCTATGATTAGTCCTTCGTCTTTCGACATTTCGACAGCTCCTGTGCTATTAATTAGTCCAACACTTTGAAGTGTTGTAGCTGCTATGGGTGTATGTTTCGTTCGTAAAAGTTATACTTTCCTTCCGCTTACACTGTCGTAATTCCTTCATATTCAGAGTGCAAGTGAAATAACCCTGCAGATTTTTTAAGCGAATATCTCATACTGTATGTAACAAAAACTGTGATACCATATTGGTGGGAAGTTCATAGTTTTCTCAGAAAAAAGTTTCTTCCCAAATGTTTAACACCCTCTTATTCGGTAACTATTATTGCGAATTGGATCGTGATTTTTGTCCAAATCGATAGAAAATCGAATGAAGAATCATTTATCCCTCTGTCACATTTCAATAGCGGGGGTATTTTCGTGTACATTTAATTTAAAAACCACTAATTTCTAACCACTGAACGATGCAATTCACATCGCAACATCGTAGCTAGAGAAGGGAGCGCGAGGCAATAGCTGCACGTACGCTGAGTGCGTTGACCTCTTACATCTGTAGGCATATTGCGATAGGTTTTCTATCCATTTAAGCGTACCCTATCATCCCTTTCAATCTGCAAGGTTATTTCACTTCCAATCTGTATACGTCTCTCGTTTAGAACGATTTCCATGTTTCTCTGTTAGCAATTACCACTTTAATTAAAACCTAAACATTAATTTAACTTTAATTAAAACCTAAACATTTCGTTTTTCTGTTGAGTGATAATTTAATATTCTTGAAGTTTATGTTGTATTTTAGAACTTGTATCATTTTTTTTCAAATTGGTGGAGCA
Organism: Periplaneta americana; assembly: GCA_025594305.2. Taxonomy (NCBI): domain Eukaryota; kingdom Metazoa; phylum Arthropoda; class Insecta; order Blattodea; family Blattidae; genus Periplaneta; species Periplaneta americana. Next base: position 155,174,750 of record JAJSOF020000011.1, read on the forward strand.
TTTTTTTGCAATAAAAGTCTTTAATTCCTCTCCTTACCACATACATATCAAAATCATCTAGGCTTACATTTTTTATTCAAATTGCTATACTTTGACATGTGTTACACACCTCTATATATAAGATGCTGATCATCTTTCATTGATCTGAGCTTCGACACGGCCTTCAATTTCTTTTTCTTCGTCTCTGTTTCTGATTACTGTATACTGCTGAGTGGCATCGAACTCTGAGCTTTGCGATGTATCATTTGCACAGTAGAGTGAAAGGGTAGTTCTCCTTATATTTACTGATACAGTATTAAAATTTGGAGCGAGAGTTGATGGGAGTCCACCCATATGAAGGCAGTAATTTCACACGACTTTCCACAAGTACCACTTATACAGAGTGCCACCGGCGCGGCGTGGCACAGTCGGTTAAGGCGCTTGCCTGCCGGTCTGAAGTTGCGTTCGGGCGCGGGTTCGATCCCCGCTTGGGCTGATTACTTGGTTGGGTTTTTTCCGAGGTTTTCCCCAACCGTAATGTGAATGTAAGGTAATCTATGGCAAATCCTCGGCCTCATCTCGCCAAATATCATCTCGCTATCACCAATCTCATCGACGCTAAATAAACTAGTAATTGATACAGCGTCGTTAAATAACCAACTAAAAATTAAAGTATACAGAGCTCTTGTTTACTGCACATGCGTATTGTGTTATAAGCGAAACTTGCACAATAAGGGAGCTCCAAATTTTATTTCCGTATCTGTACAATGAGAGACATAGGCCTAATAGTTGAGCGCCTCGACTTTTTTCTAAGTCAAAGAATGCCGCTCTGTACGTGCTCCGAGTCAGCCGAAAGTTTTCGGTCATGTGTTGACGAGATAATCGATTCGATTTTCTGTTTAAATATTACATATTAATTTTATAATGCTGAGAAAAAACTAAAACTAGAGCCTCTTACGGACCGCGGTACAGATCTTGAAACATTTTCGCCCGTTCAACAATTTCTCCCCCTATCACTATAAAAAAAAAAATACTAGTGGAAACACTAGTAAGTCCACACCTGTGGAGTAACGGTCAGCACGTCTGGCCGCGAAACCAGGTGGCCCGGGTTCGAATCCCGGTCGGGGCAAGTTACCTGGTTGAGGTTTTTCCGGGGTTTTCCCTCAACCCAATACGAGCAAATGCTGGATAACTTTCGGTGCTGGACCCCGGACTCATTTCACCGGCATTGTCACCTTCATTTCATTCAGACGCTAAATAACCTGATATGTAAGTTGATACAGCGTCGTAAAATAACCTAATACAGTAATAATAATAATAATAATAATAATAATAATAATAATAATAATAACACTAGTAATGTCCCACTTTTGATTATTGTGAACCAGTCGCAAAGATTACGATGTGTTCATAATTCTTGTGTTCGCTTCGTCTGCGATGTCCGTCGTGCTGACCACATTACCCCATCCTTTCAAACTCTAAATTGCCTACGGCTTAATGAAGGTGGAAATTTCCATTCCCTTGTTCTCCTTTTCCATGTCCTTCACACTTCTACACCTACCTCCATTGCCTTCCACTTCAGTTATCTATCATCGCATCACACTCGCACGCAAAATAGCCGCATACTAGCCATACCAACACATAAGACACCATCCGATTCATCATCATTGGGATTTTTTTTTTTCATTCATTTATAGTGCCTTTCAAGATGATCGTTTAATATGTACTTTTATGTTATGTCATGTCATGTTACATTATATTATATTATATTATATTATATTATATTATATTATATTATATTATATTATATTATATTATATTATATTTCCAAGTTATTGTTTCATAAGTTAGTTTAAGGGCACGAGATCTCAATTTAATTATATAATTTTGAATATTTTCTAAAATTGGATCGATTTTTATTTATTGCAAAAGTAAGTATTTTTCTTTGTTTGTTTGTTTGTTTGTTTGTTTTTAAGCCTATAATTCTTCTTGAAAATTTATTTTCACTTGCAGTGATTCAGTGTTCGTGACATTTACATATGATCCAAGCTTCACTAGCATACGTGAAAATACTCTTGCCAATAATAAGTTAAGAAAATAAATAAACAGTACAGTACAATTCTTTCTTCGTGCCCTTTTCCCTACAGGCTATGCAAATCTAGCGAAAGGCCGCGAAGAAATAGTCGTACTGCAATATCATTCAAAACTAACAAATAACTGAATTGTTACAAGACGCATTAAATGTCCTAGTGACACTCGTCTTTATTTAATGCTGTTATTGCTTAACAGTATACCTTCGTGGAATTTACATTATAAACAATGTCTTAAGTTCAAAAAGTCAGTCTTAAGAAATGGCATCTTTGCAATGAGTTCGTCATTACTAGAAGTTGTTGGCCTTGTGCAGTTAGAATGTCTATTTATTGATTTCAAAAGCATGTACACTTACGAAACAAGAAAGCTGCCGATTTTGATGGATAAATATCTGGACTTCAAGTGTAGTTGACACGTAAAAATGTATCCGAATCCTTTCATTGTTACATTATTTTATTGGTTGAGTTGTTTGGACTTTTTCCATTGCTAATTTTAAAAAATTGTAACACAATGTTTCGAAGAGTGGCTGTCTCTTCGTCGTCAGGTAAAAAACTACTGTGGGGATTGTTACAAACAGCTAGCCTGTCTGACTGACTGACTGACAGGCGGTGATCCTGCATCATGTTGACCATACTGTCAAAGATACCCGTATATGAGGGGCTGTAGCGTTGGCCCAAAGACATCCGTCTTTACTCTGCACTGAATTATGAGTCGGTAAAAGAACGTTAAATAAGAAAGAAGAAATTATTACCGGTACCTATAGTCCTTATCGTAATACTCTTGGAGCTTGGTTCGAGTTCTCTCCCTGGGATTTCGACTACTAGCCTCACGCGCAGGGGAATTCCATTAAGGGAATGTCTTACACTATCTTGTCGTCCTTGAATCTTGACTTCGGGTAAAATGAGTAATGAGTCTGCGACTGACAGAACGAGTCCATCACGGGTGCTGCCTTCTCTCCCAGCCAGCTAGTTGTCTAATGCATTCGAAAATGATAAGTGCAAACAAAGGAAGGGAAAGTGTTATTCACAAAAATGAAAACCCTCCCAGCTTTGCATCCCATGACATGTTTGAAGTAACGCTGACTTCACGTTGTTTCTCAGCAAGTCGGTGTAGGCCTAATAGCCTCTATTCACAGTATGACGAACTTCTCAAGCTCCACAATAAATTACCCACTAAACCTCGCAAACAGAAACACAATTAATTTGCTTGCATTTGATTATTTTCTTGATAGATGAGGATGGATACCTCTGCTCCATGCTCTTCCTCTTAAGAGGACGAGGTACTCAGAAGCATAAAAAATTAAGTTTTTTCTTTTTAACGGAAATAATTTCTCTGAATCTTCTTGATCAAGAATATATATAGTTTTATAATGTTGCGATGTACCTAACGTACAAAAAACAGTTTTTAATTGAAGCGGGCGTCCCATTAAATCAGTAGTGCCACCCGCCCCTTCACTGAAATTAGAATTTCTCTGCTTGCTATGATCATAGAATTTTCGGGAAAATTCGTTTCTTTGTAGCACAGCTATTGCCAGCACTGTTGCTCTACTTGAAATGAATGTAATGGCTTCTTGTGTTTACATTTTGAAGTAAAGAACAGTTTATTTGGTGTTCGAGTTAGTTCTTCAGTGTTATTGTTTATATAATTCTTGCTTTTGATTACAATAAGCATTTAAAATGGGTAGAAGTAATAGTTGAGGCGTTTAGTTGCAAAATCAGGTACATCACTAAAACATAATTTTTCAGTATGAAGGAAAAACGTTTCCAAGTAACCAAGGATTTGCAAGCAATACTATTCTTTCATCATACAAATCAGACTGACTTCGTGGTCTGTTGGTCAGCATGCTGGCTTGCAGATCCGGAGGTCCCGGGTTCGATTCCCGGGCTCGGCTCTCTTGAAGAAGAAAAAATTACCTGGGTGTCTAGAGTCTGGAAATTTGTATGAATGTGAGTGTGCCGGGTTAATATTAATTAACCAATCATCAAAATATAAAATATATCAGGACTGTCACTGGGCAGTAACCTGAACACACGTTTCAGCGTCACATTGTTGACAAGTAACTCAATCTGTTAGCACAACCATAAAGCATCTAATTATTCTAATACAAATTCATGTGATGTATCTGGCTTTGGAGCATAACATTGCTATAGCAGTTGTAGAATCATTTATTTATTTATTTATTTATTTATTTATTTATTTATTTATTTATTCTGGTGTAGTTAAGGCCATCAGGCCTTCTCTTCCACAACACCAGGAATACATATACAATAATAGAAATAAACAGAAAAAAATACACTATATACAAAGTAAAGCTACACAAGAAATAAAGAGAGAGAGAAAAAAACACTATACACAAAGTCAAGCCACACAAAAATATACACAGGTTGCAGTCACACAAACTTTAAATGAGTGATTAAGTATCATAATCATATGAAGATATGAAAGGTAACATTAACTCATTTTCGAAAAAAAAGTGATGTATCTGATTTTGCAACTACACGCCTCAGTTATTGTAAGAAACATAAATTTTGGTAATCAGTACACTAAGAAGAATAAAGAAAATTATAACCTCCAAACTCCATGTGCTAATCCACATGGAGAGAAAGAACTCTGCCCTTCAGTGTCCGGTTCCTCCAAGAAAAAACTCTCCCACTTACATGAAAATGAAAACTTTGTGCAGGATGTAAATACCAGTAGCGATAGTGTTGTAAATAACATTAATGATGTAGGCTTAAATAGTAGTGGTAATATTATAATTAGTGTAGATTTGTAAGTAGGTAAGCGAGTCAGAAATTGATGTTAATTTTTAAACGCGGTTTTCTTAAAACAACATTTTTATGTATAACAGAGTGGAGAAAGATAATAAAAGTGGAATAAACTTTGGACACGGGAAGATATATTTACATTGTATACCTGTTCATAATGATGATGATTGTTATTATTATTATTATTATTATTATTATTATTATTATTATTATTACCACCACAAGCGGCATTGATGTACTTCGGCTCTTAGGACATCTAAAAGGAACTTTGAACTCAAATTAGCTTGAGGCTTCTGCAACGTGAGGTTATATCCACTTCAGCCAATAGAAGCAAACACTCAAAAATGCAAATAGATGGCAAACACCGTAGAAATGCATTATATGCTTTACGTAACTGTCAACATGTATCAATTGGTTGTAATTATCGTACAGAAGCATTTCCACATGCATTGTGTAGTTTGGGAGTATCGCTCGTTAGAGAATGTTAACCTATGAAATTGTACCGAGAAAGAAAGGAAAAATGAGTGTGACGATGATGACACAAATCTTCTTATTATGTTTTACACGTTTAGCAACAATTCAATTCCTTTATCATATTGAGAATGTTATTAGCCTACTGCTTAATATCGATTCAATTAAATTTAATTACAGGCCTAATAAAAGTAGATTTTGTACAAACCTGTAACGAGGCCAGAAATCATCACTGCCATAATCTTTATTTTTAAATCTAGTATTAATTTCATCATCAGTATCCCGAATATTAAAGACCGTTCCTTAATAGCCTACTAACATGTCTCCTTTTTTGTGAAATATGTACGTTATTATTTATATCGACTTTTTTCATGATTGCCACAATTAAAAGGTAAATATTTCGTTTTGTTGAAAGTAATTATTAGGCCCCTTATAGACTTATTATATTTATTTATTTATTTATTTATTTATTATTTTGCTAATAATTATAACATAACATATAATATATACAGAAAAAAACTTTAGCTCGTCCCTGAAAGAGGAGAACTCGTGCTCAGGGCCGGATTCCTGAATTGAAATTAATAAGTATACAATACAATTTGTCTTATGTCTACTATGTAATTATAGTATATAAATTTAAATTTACAATTTTTCAATTTTTATAAAATCCATACATAACTTTTTAAAATTAATACTAGAACTATTAGAATTGACAAGATTAGGATATTTAAATATAAATTTGTTATATATTCTTGGGCCTAAATTACTACTATGATTAAATATTGTAACAGTGTTGCATTTTGGTTCAAACAATCTTAAAGAATTCATACCGTTTCTTAACATGTATTCCAGACCAATTGACGGTGTTACCACAGTCTGGACGTCTGTGCAGTTTAAGGAAACTAGGACTGGGTTAAGAAATATAAAAAAATCAATTTTATTTTCTTTTTTTTTTTTGTTTGTATACCTGGAAATGTTCTTTTGACACTTATAAATTAATGGTAGGACGTATTTTGCCTCTACATCTTCTTTCAGACACAGGAATGATTTTTATATAGGCCTATTCCATACACCAGTATTGTAGTCTATACCCTTTTACAAATGTGTCTTTTCCTGGAAACCACATTTTTAGATGTTCAAAATGCTCCATGCACCAAAGCCAATGAAAATGCATGTTCATGAATATATCATCTTAACGTTGAGAAATCTTAAGTAAGTATCTTAAAAGTTAATAGCTTAAAAAACTCTATATCATGAATTTTTCAACGTTAAAATATTGTCCACGAATTAGGGTCCATTTAAAAATACGAACTTGTATTTAAATGTAATGCGCCTGGAACATTTTGCTCGTCCATAAATGAAATGCATACCAGCAAGTTGCAAGGGAAGTTGCAAGGTTTAATCAGTCAAAATATCGTTTACGATACCAAATAGATTATACCATGTTTATGAGAAATCACCAACTTTTGCAGAAACAAGTCTTCTGCAACCAAACTTCAAAAGGATGGCCTTGAGTTCGATTCTAGCTGGTTACACTGAATAACATATCTAGGCTTGTAACTACCAAACGGAACGTTTCCGGACATAGGTTCCTATATGAAAGTTGTTCATAATTGTCTCCTCTATTATCCCTAAAAGTCTGTAACATAGTCACTGAATCACCCTGTAGATATATTGAAGCCACTATGTCATTCCTGACAAACTGTATATCGTTCCTCTAATACTTGTTGTATTATAACCAGGCTTCGAGACTTCGGACCCGATAGAGCAGTTCAGTGGGAAATCTGCATAACGGCGTGCTGAGTATAGTGGTAAAGCGTACAGTGGGTGGGGGTACTGTAGAATGAATGCCAACAAATACGCAAAGGAAAACGCTCTGGATTTGAAGGTTCTGACGAATAATTTGGTTTTCATACAAACTGTGTCTGAAACTATTACACGGCTAGAGAAGTCAGAGCAAGAGATGCCGGAAGGCCTCAAATTAATTTAGAAAATGATGCAGAGAATTAATGAGACATCAAGTACACCGGTTACTGAACGTGTAAAACAGAAGTGGAAATCAATTTTATGTAAAAATAACGGATATGGAACATTGTGTAACATAAACAGCAAATTAGTGGACATAAAATCACCCCAGAATGAAGGACTGTCTCATAGGATGGTATTCATAGACATTTCGCAGCACGCGCTACGAGCGTACTAAGCTAGCCCCGGCTATCCACTGGTTACTAGTACAGAATTCAAATCATATTCTATCGCTAACACTGGTTTATGAATACGAAAAACGCTGATAATCCATCGAAAGCCCGCGCTAAAAATGTCTGTGAATACGGCCCGTAGAGACTGCAATGATGTTAGGTTTTTCGTTTTGCTCCTATCACGTCATGCGACGTAGAGCGCAGCTTTCTACAGTACAAACTTTGGCAGATAACCGAAAAAGATTTACGTTTGAGACACTGAAAATGTATCTTGTAGTACATTGCAATTCGGTACTGTAACTGCAATTCCTAAACACGACCAATATGATAAATGAAAAAATTAAAATTGCTACATGTTTATTTCCACCATTAACACTGTGTATAATTAAACACAAATGCTTATAAAAGATAGGAGAATAAATGCTTTTCATATTCTTTTGACATTATCATTGTGTAATGTATATTTACTTTCAGAATGTACATATTTGTGTTTCCCCATACTACCGTACTCTACTCTAAATAGCAACGTTGTTACCTCAACACATCTCTATGTACCTGCAGCGAGTCAACAATCTATAGTGCATGCATAGTAAACTTATTGTATCTGGTCCAAAGTCTCGAAGCCTGATTATAACAAATATATTATCAGTGCAGGATCGGTTAATAATAACAATAATAATAATATATGAGCGTGTAGAATCTGAAATTATATCTATTTTTATATACCTACTCCTCGCCACCCTAGTCATGTTCGTCATAGTCACTGTTTCTGAATATCTTGCTATCTGGACGCCGTATTTGGAATTTTGTTTACTGCAATTGAGTAATACCTTTCGTTATCATTATTACATTGGCTTCTTGTGGATAATTAATAAGACAGCTATTCAAGAACTAGTTTTTATTTACTTAAATCGCCATTCCCTTATGAATATGGGAAGTTAAATTGAATTTAAACTAGAAAAAATCACCTGTTCATAAAAATTCTATAACACAGCAAACACGCCAGTCACGGATAAGTTCAGTTTAAAAATTTAGCCTTGGGAGGCATATTTTAATGTGTAGTTTTTATTTACGAAAATCTCATGTTAATAAAATAGGCCTGTCAATTTCGTGTCATTAGAAATTCTATTTGGATGCATTGTTCGAGTGAATTTTAATCGTCCAATGACGAACTTTTTACATTTTCTTTTGATATACTCTACACTTAAATGTTTAATACTATTAAGATGGAATCTTGGCATGAACTGTTGTCATCAGTCCTTGTATTGCGGTAGGAAAAACACCAGAGAATCTACAGCTTTCTTGCCGCGGAACATACCCTGCACAAGGTGAGCGACACCTCTTTACTGGCATTGAAAAGTAGCATATACGAGAATTTTTTTAACGAGTAAATGCAGCATAAAACAACTTTTTTCTCGCTGTTAAGTAATTTCCTTACTTGTCAGTGGTTTTCTTAAAAACATGACATACGTACTTGGTAATGAAAACAACTTTAGAAACTCGAATTACGAAGGAAGCCTGAACTGTGACACAATAAACAAGGAAGATGATTTTTTTAGCATCTACACCAGCCATTTTCAACCGGTGTGCTCTGGTATACTAGTGTGCCGCAAATGATCTGCTGGTATGCAGCGAGGAAATGGAAATAGTGAAGGTTGTCATAGCAAAAGTTGGAAAAGTAAAAGCCAAAAAGTAGTAAAACAACGTAGTCCGTAAGTGTCAGCTTTCAGCGAACTCAGGACAACAAGCTAATAGTCAGTAAATAAATATAGTGTATGTTTGAGAACGACACGTTCAGCCATAATTGCCAAATGAGTGAAGTTAAAATGTCGTGCCAACCTTAAAAAATATTATATTTCACTTGTTTTTGTGACAAAAGTTCCCCTCCTGGTTAGGAACCACTGGTTTAGATTATATGAGTGTGCCACGGAATTTTAAATTCCAACTTTAGTGTACGAAATTTTGAAAAAAAAAAAAGTAGAAAAACACTGGTATACACATGTGGAAGCTTGACAAAAATAGTGCAGGGATTTTTGAATTCTATTGTATTTATTTACATTCCATGATATTCGTACATCGCTTCACAACTAGAATATGAAACATGTCAAAAAATTTTTAATTCATAATTACAGTCTAGTTGAAATATATACAGAAAGTTTTCACAATTAGGGTTGCCAGGTTTTCAAACTGAAAATAGGGAGATTTTGGAAATAATGCCACAATCGTTCCATGAAGACATCGACGCGTTTTACTATTAGGAGCATGATATGCAAATGTAATTTAAAATTAATCTCATAGCACTATTAATACTTACCACTTGCTTTGTATCCATTCACAAACTTGTGCACTTGACATTTCCCTTAACAGAACAGATTGAAAATTAATGAGAATTTGTCATTGTAGATTGTATTTAAAGATATGTAATTAGAATAACTTTCATAGCATCATAGAACTATCCATATTTACGATTTAAGTGAACAAATAAATTACGAGAGAAAATATTATCAAATACGTGAGACGGGAGACCTCGCAACCTTGTTCACAATATGCTAGTACAAAACAAAGGGTCTATTTTAAATAAAGATTTTATTGCAGAGGACAATCAATAACCAATCAATATATTCATACACCACTTCAGGGCAAATTTTCAATTATCTTGTCATGTATGTATGTATGTATGTATGTATGTATGTATGTACTCGTATGTATGTATGCATGCATGCATGTATGTAGGCCTACGTACGTACGTATGTATGTGTTTGTGTGTGTATGTATGTATGTATGTATGTATGTATGTATGTATGTATGTATGTATGTAGGGTGAAGGTTGGTAATATTGTGATAGTTCTTTTTGAGAATGTATTACAATTTTACTGAGCGAGAGGAAGATCGGTTTTTTGCGTCAACGTATTAAGGGAATGTTCGTGCACACGTTTTTGCACAAAACCTGTCCTCTCGCTCAGTAAAATTGTAATAAATTCTAAATAAGAACTATTACAATATTACTCGTTATCTCAATATTACGAACCTTTACCTTATGTATGAATGAATGTATGTATGTATGTATTTATTGGGCGTTACTATCTAGCCCCGCGCCGTGGTGTCGTGGTCTATGGCATCCTGCCCAGGACTCGCATTACGGAATGCGCGCTGGTTCGAGCCCTCATGAGGGAAGAAATTTTCTCATGAAATTTCGGCCATTGTATGGGACTGGTGACCACCCAGTATCGTGGTGCACTTGGGGAGCTACGACAGGTAGCGAAATCCGATTGTGAAAACCAGCTATAACGGTGAGGGGATCATCGTGCTAACCACACAATACCTCCATTCTGGTTGGATGATCGTCCACCTCTACTTCGGCATGTAAACGTGAAGCCAGGAGCCGGCTAGTCGGTCTGGGTTCTTCAAGAGCTGTAGCGTCACGAATTATTATTATTATTATTATTATTATTATTACCTAAATCTATTGCACTTACCCTCTAGCTAGACGCATTTCCGACACGCTGGCTGATTTCACTAAGGTTCGCTGAGTATCCAGATTTTGATTAGGCAACCCTTACTTCCCATCCGTGCTTCGCCGGCCGGCTGGGATGGAGATTATACGCCACAAGTGATACTATAATTTTTTTTAAATGAAAGCTCTCAAGACTGACCGGAAATCCAACCCAGACCGCTTGCGTAACTGACCGAAGCTCTGACCATTCAGATACTGCAGATTTAAATTAAATTTAAAAATCTCCAATGAAAGGCTTCTTCTAATTGTTCAGTTATTTGCTTGTCTCGACGGTAGATGTGCATGTAACCTACATACACAAATAAATATTCGTCTTTCCATTCCTTGAGGAACTGGTAAGGAGAAGCACTCATTTCAAACAGAATGACGTAACACTACCACGCCACTAACGTACACTACTAGAACGTAATGGTAATGTGATTGTTTCACCCCGCTCTGGGCGTATCGCACCGAAGAACGATAGTTTCCTGTCCCTGCCTTGGTTGGACGCCTGTCTGCGAGGAGGTAATCCGAAATTAAGCCTATCGCCCAAATACACGAGAGAGTGGTTATCTGACCACACAAGCAAAAGGAATTTAGCCGGAATGTAGGTCTGTTTACGAGAGGTGTTAGCGTGTTGCCGGCCTTACCTGCTGCAATCACAATTCGGAAGAAACAGCCCGGACGCAACCTTCACGCCTTCACTACACGTTCACTACTGCAGTCGTGCGGCTGGAATCTGTCTTGTTATCCCAGACTCGCCCTCCCTCCTGTCGGACGACTGTCGGCGGGTGTCGCGTGCGATCCTCGAACACATTGCATATCATTAAATTTACGTACCTTGTGCTCCTTCATTTCCTATTTTATTATTTTTTATTCTTTAATATCTCATTGTTTCTTCATTCGCTTTCATTTCTTTGACTTTCTTCTCTTATTCATTTCTTCCTTCTTTTCCTCTAACTTCTCTCCCTTCTTTTTCCCATCCTCATTCACATTTTACACTTTCTTCTATCTTCCCCTTTTCTCCTTCTCTGTCACTTTACTGTTTCTTTCTTTTCCTCTTACTAAACTTTCTTCTTTTTCTCTTCCTTTATTTTCATCTTTTCCACTTTCTACAGTATTTCCTCTTCTTCCTCTTTACTCCGTCATCTAGTTCTTTCCTTCCTTCCATTTCTCATACTTGTCCTCCACTCATTCTGTTTCTCATCTAATTAATTTCTTCCTTCTTTTTCTCTTATTTCTCTTCCACTTATTCTGTTTCTTATCTAATTAATTTCTTCCTTCTTTACCTCTTACTTCTCTTCCTCTACTTCTCTTCTTTCTTGTCATCTTCCTTTTCTTTTATATTTCCCACTTCTCTTCCTCTTCTTCTCTTCTGTGTCTTTTTCCTCATCGAATTATTTTCCACTTTCTTCTTCTCTTCTTCCCTTCTATCTCCTTTTCCTCATCAAATTCTTTTGCTCCTCACATTTTCTTACTTTTCTTTCTCTTACTTCTCTTTCTTCTTGTAATCTTCTTTTTCTTTTATCATTTCCACTTTCTTATTCTCCTATTCTCTTCTATCCCCTTTTCCTCATTGAATCTTTTTCCTCATATTTTCTTACTTTTCTTTCTCTTACATCTCTTCCTCTTTTCTTCCTTCTTGTAATTTTCCTTTTCTTATATCATTTCCACTTTCTTCTCTTCTATCTCCTTTTCCTCATTTAATTCTTTTCCTCTTCTCTTACTTCTTTTCCTCTTCCTTTTCTTTCATGTTCACCACTTTCTTCTATTCCTCTTTTTCGCCTCTTTCTTCTCTTCCTCTTCTTATTTTTTCTTTCTTCTTTTCCTCTTACTCTTGGTCTTATTCTCCTCTTTATTTTCCTCTTCCTTTTCTGTAATCTTTTTCACCTCCTCTTCTTCTTCTCTGCTATCTTCTATTCCTCATCTTATGCTTTAATTCCATCTCTTCCTCCAATTCTCTTCCTTCTTTATGTTCTTGGCGTCTTGTTTCTTCTTCTTTCCTTCCCTTTTTCTGCTCTTTTCATATCTTTTTTTGTCGGCTTCATCAGCTCCTTCGTCTTCTTCTCCTCCCGGTTACCATGCCAGAAGTTCGCGTGTTTAAACACGGCGGAGGAAACTGGATTTTGAAGGTAATAAAATCCTCAGCAAGGCTTCCTCCGGGAGGAAAATAAAGCCTTGAGACGCATGTTGTACATTCGCTGCACGTATAGGAACCCGGTCCCTCCAGAAAAAATTCGTCTACAACAGTGGTCGGCATTTTTTGACTCGCTAGTCAACCCCGTAACACACAAGTAGGGTGGAGGGGTAAGACATGATCTCCCCCCTCTTATCCATTACTTGTTCATTCAAAATTAAGTAGTTCGGATATGTTCAGTGTCCGTCTCTGCGCACTGAAAACTTGAATAGTGAAGTGTTCACCGCCTTCTCCTCTTACCTTTCCCTTTGCTATGTTTTGCGGGCTGTATTTTAAAAACATAATCTTTGCAGACCACTGGTCTACAATATTGTATTACTAGCCCGCATTGAATAATCCTTTGCAGTTGGAAGCATCATTAAATACGAGTAAAATGCTACTCCTTCTCCTTCCTCTCTTCCACATTTTATTATTTTTCTTATTCTTAACTCTTCTTATTCTTATGAAATTGATCTTAATCCGTTTCGTCCTCTTAGCGTTTAACATCAGACATTGATAATTATCTTAATGTTCTAATATTTTTTAAGATGAAGTAACAGAACAATCTGAGCCCACATATTACAGATACAATGGTGATCTCACATCGGGTTTCTAAGGGAGGGAAAGTCTGTTGTCCTGTTTGAACGATTCCATTGCAGTGGCCAGCAGACTGCAGATAGTCATTTGTCCTTAACGTGCCATAATAGGCCGACATTTATTATAGACCTACTCGTACACAAGTTTTTCAGTCATCCCCGGTCCTTTAATTGCTAGAGGAACCATAACTTACGTAACATCCTTCTGGTATACAAAACATCAAGGCTGTGGTAATGTATCAGACTGAAAGTGTGAGTGGAAAAATACTCTAATAAAAGCGTCCGGGAGGCAGGGAGAAATCAACTGGGCGTGTAGACTGATACATGCCCGCCATCCAAGGAAACCCACATTATTTTGTTGTACACGGTTATAAAAAAATAAATAAATATTGTTAAACGTGCCAAATCAGAATGTTTTGCTTCCTCATTATACGAAAGAATAAAGCCATCATCATAAATTTAGAGCTGGAATTATTTATACTAAAAGTTAAAAAGGCACCGAGTATAACTTAATGGACGTGATAATAGGTTAGGAAGATTTTTAAGCCTGATTCACAAGACTCCGAAATGTAACAACAGAGAGAACTTAGTCGCAAGGACTAGACAATGCATCTTGTAAACCGCGCACTGCTTTATAAGTGACTGTGAAGAGTAATAAAGAAACCCATAATGGTACCATGGCATGTAAAAGGAATGGAGACATGGCTTGTACGTTTATCAACTTTATCGTCTATAGTAATATGCGTTACAAGAGCGGTATGTTGAAGTTTTCATGTTCGAGGAAAAGTTTGAAGAAGCGAAACATAGTTGAGCTTTTTTATTTCCGAGAATTGAAAGAAAACATACCGCTCGTGTATCGTACATTATTTTGTGCGAAGATCGTTTATTACATACATGAAAGAGGAATTTCTAATTAGTTGCAATGAAATCTCCATCTTGGTTTCTGTTCAATGACGGCAAATTTGCAAAACAAAAATATCTATCTTCAACATTGTTGCTTTAAAATGTTTTCTTTATTTACTATACTCCAGCAGTCCGTGATATACTTCTGTCTTTTTTTTTTTCCCCCAGTCTATAAATGCGAACTTAAAACAAACGGTAAGGTTATGTAATGATTTAGAGTTTACTTAATTTTTGCAAATATTTAAAAACAATAATTATTAACAGTGCAATTTAGGTGAAATTGCAGTGGTAAGTTTCCAATTTATAATTATTACTATATTGAACTTCTCTAAAATAATATGTTAAAAGCCTAAAGCAGTAAAATCAATATGTCACTTAAGCGGTAAGAAGAGGGAAATGGTTATGTGTGTTAGGTTGGGAATACTGAATGTGGAATTTTAGACTTTCCGCGGATTGGTTTTGTGCGGAAACCAAGCAAATACGCACGATCTCGCACAAAAAATATTAGCGTTTTGAACGTAAGAATCCCAGATCTGAATCATTATAAAAGTTCGACAGCCCCATGTAGGCTGTGACTTCCTTAGGGCTTTCCAGCACCAATCTTCAGTTTGTTCTCGTCCACCACCCGTATCTCCGATGCAATTTTGAATTTCTTTGCCTAAAAATAATTTTTCATCGAAAAATCCATAGTGACACTTATGGCGGACAAGGTGGCAGTTGTGGTATTTCTCTGGATTTTACCGTTTTCCTATAGGTATTAGGCATCTACATCATTCCGCCAACATCAGCCACTGGCGCAACTCAGGCGGTAGCGTGTTTGCCTGCTGATCCAGAGTTGCGCTCGGGCGTGGTTTCAATTCCCGCATGGGCTGACTACCTGGTTGGGCTTTTTCCGAAGTTTTCCCAACCGTAAGGCGAATGTCAGGTAATCTACGGCGAATCCTCGGCCTCGTCTCGCAAATACTACCTCGCTGTCACCAATTCCATTGACACTAAATAACCCAGTAGTTGATACAGCGTTGTTAAATGGCCAAGTTAAAAAAAACATCTCTCCATTCCATTATCATTCCATAACATTACTCTAATGCCAGCTGGCGACACACGAAGGGGCTGGACTAGGGACAAGTAGGGTTGCCTGCTAGGAAAAGTGTTCATTTGGGACTAATATGGTATTAGAATTTTTATAATAATTTATTTATAATTAATTTTATTTATTTATTTACTTATTTATTTACTTATTTATTTACTTATTCATTTATTTACTTATTTATTTATTTACTTATTTATTTATTTATTTATTTATTTATTTATTTATTTATTTACTTATTTACTTATTTATTTATTTACTTATTTATTTACTTATTTACTTACTTACTTATTTATTTATTTACTTATTTATTTACTTATTTATTTATTTAGTTAGTTACTTACTTACTTATTTATTTACTTATTTATTGACTTATTTACTTATTTCTTTACTTATTTATTTATTTACTTATTTATTTATTTATTTACTTATTTACTTACTTAGTTACTTACTTACTTATTTACTTACTTATTTATTTATTCATTCATTCATTCATTCATTCATTCATTCATTCACTTATTTATTTATTTATTCTGGTGTAGTTGAGGCCTTTTCTCTCACCACCAGAAATACAAATATAATACTCTATGCGAGGTATAAGTTGTTAAATTCTGCACAGTTATATTACTTCCAGCCTGTATATTACAAAAAGTAGATTAGCCTAAGTGGAGAAGGATTTCTTTGTATCTCCGTAAAGACGTAAATTAAAGAAAACCCGCTAGAATCCTTGCAATTGGACGCGACATCGTTGTAGCTATGGTTACACATTGCGTTTACTTCAGCAGCCGGATCTCTATCTTGCAGACTATAGTAATTTATTATGACTTAATGATCGTTACCTGTCATTTGTTGAACTGAGAGAGAAAAAGGTACTGGCTAGTAAGAAATACTAAATCAATGTATTGGCCAGACATCATAAGAGGCACAAAACTGAAGTGTTGATGGTGATTGGAAGAGAATGCCAAGTCATGTTTCTGTTGTTATGCTTTCACTGTTATCGTTTTTAACATCTGTCTATAAAGCTATGAATTCAGTTGTGAAGCTATAAGCTGGCGGTGCTTTTATAGCTCAGCCACACCTTTCTTTTATCTTTCCATTCGATAGGTCCAAGGTTTTGGGCAATGTATCATGTTCTGAATTCATAATTAATTCCGTCGCCTGCTGCACTGCCGTTCTACATCTACCTTACCACGTGACTTAGGCCTACTAGATGTAGTTCTCTTCAATTTTTATTCCTTTCGTAATGCGTTTTCTGCTCCTGGCTAGTCAGATGCGAAACCCCTACTTCTTATCGAAGAATAAATGTCCCTGGACATTTAATATGTATGTATGTATGTATGTATGCATTTATTCACACTGCAGTGGGTATATACCCGGTGGCAGTGGTAACTAATTACACTCAATAATGACAATAATAAACTTATTAATTAAAAATACAATTAATAATAATACTAATAATTAATACTAACAATAATTAATAATAATAATAACAACAACAACAACAGGGAATATACTAAATTAAATGAAACGATCACTTAAAATAACATTTGAAATAAATCTATTTGTATCTTAAAACTAAGATCGAACTAAAACCCACGAGTATGATATGTTCATATCTGCACAAGTACCTTTCAAATTACACTCATTTCGCTGTCAACTCACTCACTGCACTGGAACTACGACACATTTCACTGATTATATCCTCATTTCACTAACACTTCAAAAACATTTCACTGTTCAAATACTATGCACTGCCACTATAAAGTATAAAGCTTCACTGACAGGAACACGTTTCACTTACACAGCACACTTCACTGACACGACATACTTCACTGATACAACACACTTCACTGACACAACATAATTCTTCACTGATACAACACTTCAATAACAACATATCATTTACACCCTTTAAATACTGTGTATAATTACCGTCTATTAGTAAGGTCCTTAAGCCTATTTTTAAATACATTTTTGGTTGTTGGTAAAGCCTTTAGTAAGTCTGCAGGTAAAGCATTCCAGTCCCTGATAGTACGATTGAGAAAAGAAAACTTTCCAGTGTCCGTCCTCTGCCTTCTTTCCCTCAATTTATATGTGGTCGTTCCTTGAAGAGTAATTTGGCGGCTGCAACCTATTTTTTATTTCTCTCCAGGCAGGCTCACCTCTGTATGTTTTGAACAGTGCGCATAATCGAATTCGCGTTCTCCTGTCCGTGAGTGTGTTCCATTTTAATGGTGAATTTTTCCGACAACTCTTGAAAGCCCGTTTTTGAATCTTTTCCAGTGTCTTAATATGTTCTAATCTGTAAGGATCCAACATGCAGCACCATAGTCCATTACTGGACGTACTAGTGATTTATATGCAATCTCTTTGGATTTATCAGAACATAAAATCATGCATAGTTTTACCCTCTTGTAGCGCTTTGAAATCCTACTTGTAGCACTTTTTCGGATTGGAAATGAGTAAAAATTGCGCATAAATTTCGAAATTTGTATGGTCTTACTAATAAAAACTCTTATACAGACATATAACTGCCTTTCATTATCCAATAACGGGTACTTGACTTTCACTTAAGCGTCCCCATCTGTGGGCGACTCGCCGAAAGACGTTTCACTCATTGCACCACGGGAGGCAAACTACATAGTACCACTTGATGATTAATGGAGCAATGGTAGAATGGCTGTAGATGAAAAGGGAGTAATCTGTAAAATCCTACCACTAAGAACCTCTTTGTGCATTTTAAATACCACAGTAAATTCATCGAGGATCATTGTCCTTCGTACGTCACCATACAAAATTAAGTTGCATAATATAAGAGGAAGAACGAAGATTAAAATAAATATGGACAGGCCAGTTCAAAAGGGAAACAACACAAAATTTGAAGTTTTGAGGAAACTTAATTTTAAAGCTTCATGTTGCCAGTGGCGTAGCGTCAATGTAAGCTAAAAAGCTTAGCTTCACCAGTTGATAATAATTTCATAATAAACCTGCAGTTTATGGAGAAAATTATTTATTAATTTTAATAGAATTTATATTTACGCGTTAAATATTGTGATGCGGCAGCTCAGGATGATTTGTGATGCAGCACTGAACAAGAAGTCTGCACACACCAGCTTCCAAGCAGACCGGTTTCTTCTGTGTAATCCACCCCGCAGATTTTCCATCCCTTTCTACTAAGCTACCCTAGTCGCAAGGCTCGCAAAGAAGCTATCTTTAAAATTTAAAATAAGTAGTTTCCGAGTTATCCCTTTTCGTCAGTTGTGTTCAGTTGAAGTGTTAGTGTGCACTGTGGTTGATATAATAAATAATGAGCGAAATAACAGTTCCTGACACTAATTTACTTGAATTTTTTTTAGGACAATTGTATTATCGAGACTGACTTACGAACAAAAGTGTGATTTAAAAAACAAATGACCAACTCCCTTGCTGTCAATGAAGGACACAACCAAAAGACAGACGCATACTTACGTAATGATACTAATATTGTGATTTCTCTAAGTATGACAGGGAGTGAGCTAATGTTATACGTATACGTGTCTATTTGTTAAGAGATATGTGTAAACCGTGAAATCATATTTTATTACGTATCATTTAAGGTCATGCCTTATTGGTGTTACTTACGATGTTCCAACCAATCTTCGACTGCTGACTTGACATTGACTACTATTTATTTTAAGACTGTATTTTTGTAATACGTTTTCTCATATTGCATGAAAGACAACTTGAGTTAGCTTCCCCTGCTCAAAATTTCATGCTACGCCACTGCATGTTGCTGGGAAAAATCCAATTA
Source organism: Periplaneta americana (assembly GCA_025594305.2). NCBI lineage: Eukaryota > Metazoa > Arthropoda > Insecta > Blattodea > Blattidae > Periplaneta > Periplaneta americana. The sequence goes on from JAJSOF020000011.1 coordinate 155,194,299, forward strand.
ACACACTCTAATTTGAAACTTATAGTAGATATAAAACAGCATTAGCAGAAATTGAAGTAATCTCAACGATTGTTATATTTTTCACAGCAACAGGAATCTTAAAAATGCAGGTTTCTCAAAACTTTCCATTTTGAGTTCTTTTCCTTTTGAAGTGGACCATCGATATGAACACCGTATTGGAAGATCTGTTTGTGTGACCACCACAGAAAATATGGATGTCCTACATGGTAGGTACCTGTATCCTGTAGGTATGCTGTTCTTGCGAAACAATAGACTTACTCACAGTTCCCCCCATTGCGTTGCAGGAAATTGACTAAGTTGGCTTTGAATTGTTATTGACCATCCTCCATATTCGCCAGATCTATCATCACTTTATGACCTATATCCGAAAAAAGAAGACATTGAAAGGAAAGACGTTTTCATCGAATGCGGTAGTAACAAGTAGGCTTTCATACTGCCATAGAGTGGTTTGCAGATCAAAACACGCCTTTTTTTTTTTTTTTAACTTTTGAAATTGTCTTAGGACCGTTGTGCTGAATATATAACGTTGAAAGGCGATCAGACCTGTGTTTAATAAAGAAAAATTGTTTTGAGATCCAATAATTTATTATTTCCATATTTTTTTTATTTTATTTTATTACGTTATTTTACGACGCTGTATCAACATCTCAGGTTATGAGATGAAGGAGATAATGACGGTGAAATGAGTTCCGGGGTCCAGCACCGAAAGTCACCCAGCATTTGCTCATATTGGGTTGAGGGAAAACCCCGGAAAAAACCTCAACCAGGTAACTTGCCCCGACCGGGATTCGAACCCGGGCCATCTGGTTTCGCGGCCAGACGCGCTGACCGTTACTCCACAGGTGTGGACTTGTTTCAATCTTAGGCTGAGAACTTATCAATACCGCATCAAATGTTTGCAAAGTGTACGAGATAAAAATATGAAGCTTTTGAGAATTTAAATTCGGGCTGTAGTGAGTACAATAGACCGTAAGGTCTTATTGCCGAAATACTGCGTTTCGTCCTGTCTGTAACAAAGAGGAATTGCGTTACAAATAACGTCGGTAAAAAATCTACACAAAAGTTTCTTCACTCTTCTTTAGTTAATATCATGATAAGAATATGAGGTATAAACTGGTGACATGTTTGTTTACCTCGTCCGCGTAATTACCGCCGGACAATATTTAAGGTTTTGGAACTTCCACGGTGAATGGATGAGAAATTGTGCAATTCATTTCCTCCATAGCAAATTCTACAATTCACCGTGACAGTCAGTTTTTTTTCTGATATACTTTCCTTTCGTATTCTCTTTGTGTTTATTTATGTTTTTTCTTGTTCTTCCGACACAATAGAATCTGCGGCAACTGATCTCTTCCGCGTGTTCCTTTAGCAACGCGGTCTAACGTAATTCGAAGCCCTGACAAATTTCAGTTTCTTTCACCACAAAATTAATTGAACGTTTTTCTAACTATGGTTATCGGTCACGTTTCCATTAAATCATCTGTAAAGCCAACAAGTGTTTTCATTGATGAATATTCACTACGTAGTTATTTATACGAACTGTTAGATTGTGGCTACTGATTTTCAGAACAGTGTAATAATACATCCACACAAACTATACAGAGTGGAAGTGATATAACTGAGAAAATTTAAGGAAGAAAGAAATACAATAAAATAAATAAAATAACTCTTACGTGTTTTGTAATTAAGTGCATTGTTAATTAGAAAATTAGACTGAAATTGAAGGGTTCAGAACCATAGTGGGCCAAGCGCCGTTTACTAAAACCGTAGAAAACAAGGGTTAAAATGAAGTCATTACCATAATTCAATGGAAACATATAGCAAATAATATGAAGTATACACATTAAAACTAAATGATATGTCAATCTTCATTAAACTATGGTATTCACTTAACTTTAATCCTTGCTTTCTCCGTTTTTTATAAATGGCGCTTGGCCCACTATGGCGCTCTGAACCCTTCAATTCTGCGTAATCTTTTGTCAACAGCGCATCGACGGCTCACGTACGAATACATGCACTCCTGAACGAGCAGAGTTCCGTCCCTTAATCACTCCAGTAGGGTTGTCAGACTTCCTGATGGCAAGAAATAACGATACATGTTAATTATTTTATTTAATTTGCAAGCAAACCGTCAAATTTATTGGAAAACTGTAAGAGGATAAATCATTCCTTATCAGTTCTCTAACGATAAGAGTAAGAGTCAGAATAGTACGGATAGTACTTATCGTGTAAAACAGTGTTAGGTAATAATTAGGGGATTTTTTTCTGAGAAAAGTATCATTTGGGACTAATATGGTATTAGAATTTTTCTTGTACTCTATCCAAGGAATAAGCTGTTAAAATCTGTACAGTTATATTATTTCCAACCTGTAGAAAGAAATATAGACCTTATAGGAGGAAAAGGATATAGAACAAAGATGGGATGGCTTAAAAGAAGAAACGGTATCTGTTGTTGGACTACAAGTGTAGGCCGTGAATTAGGCGATAGTCCTAGTTACAAAACTGAATTTTATGTAGTTGAAAATGAGAGTAAATTTCTCCTAGGCCTCTCTCATTCTGGGACAAGGTTTTTCACATACGACACGTGTCTTGCGTTTATAACCCATGTACGCCTGAAAGCAGGTTTCTCTTAGTACAACACCGTTCGAAAAGTGACATGGGCAAGTAACAGCCCGCTTAGCGTGTTTCAGCGCGTCAGTTTTCGACAATAAAATCTCGCGATTTACACGTTTGCCTCCACTTGGCTTTTTCGATGCTTGTTTTGGCTCGTGCGCCCTATATATGTGATGTTTTTCCAAGTCCGACAGATGGCATGGATCACATTCGTGAATCCTATGCTGACAGGTGGGTCGTCCTGCCTCAGCCTCTGACAGAGCCAAATCTCGTCCAAGACGATTAGCTTGACTATTACACTCTTACTATGTCATACTACTTTTGACCAATAAAACGGTACGAAAGGACGTATTTCAACCAATCATGGCTGCTTATCGCACAATTTTATCGCGTCCCTAGCATTTGTTTAATTTTATCGCGTCCCTAGCATTTGTTTAATTTTATCGCGTCCCTAGCATTTGTTTCTTTGTTTGCCAACATTTGAAACTGCGCTGGTCTGGACGTCAAAAAAATATATAGGCTTATATATATAATTACAAACCTCTCCAGTCGATGCAGAGCAGTTTCAAATATGACTCGCATTGGCATTCAAGAACAAGAATTAATCAAAATCACTGATCATACCTATGCATCTTCTGAAATCCGATTTACAAATAAATGAAGAGCACCATTCGGAAATCCTGAATAAGTTGAATACACCATGTAGGCCTAAATCAACGAGTTCCACTTCTATTACGCACACGTCCAATATAACATCAATTGAACCACCAACCACATTCAAATTTGAAAATTGTACATTCAATAATTATTCCTTTCAAAATTATTCATTAGGAAATCCTGAATAAGTTGAATACACCATGTAGGCCTAAATCAACGAGTTCCACTTCTATTATGCACACGTCCAATATAACATCAATTGAACCACCAACCACATTCAAATTTGAAAATTGTACATTCAATAATTATTCCTTTTAAAATTATTCATTCGGAAATCCTGAATAAGTTGAATACACCATGTAGGCCTAAATCAACGAGTTCCACTTCTATTATGCACACGTCCAATATAACATCAATTGAACCACCAACCACATTCAAATTTGAAAATTGTGCATTCAATAATTATTCCTTTTAAAATTATTCATGTTTATTTTTTTATGTCATCGTCGTTAAATAAAACTTTTCTAACACTTGTGTATATTAGTTAGGTTATGTTATAGCTTCTGCTATATGATATTATGGATAGTCACGTATCAGAGATTGTTTAATATTAAGATTTATTGAAAATCATGTATCAAGTGACGTTGATTACTGGGATTCGGATAATTGAAGTGGAATGCAACTGTCTTAATAAAAATGAAACTGAATCAACAAAGCCTTCTTGACTAGTAACAGGCCACAGAGTTCAATGATGATTCCATAGTTGGCACAACTGATACCGGTAACAAGAAAACATAATCATAAAACACTGCTGCCATCTAGCGTAATGCTGAGATGGTACAATAATATATTTGAAGACAGTTGTATTTTCGTAAACCAATTAATATTTTATTGTACACTTTGTTACTTCTAATCTTTATATAGCCTACTTTCTTCTAATCGTGTAATAGTCAATTAAATCCCACTCGAGTTTTGATTTTCTCTAGATAAATCAAAACCTCTAGTGAGATTACTGTTGATAAACTCAGGGTCCGGAGCCCCAAGCCCTTGTTATATCAGCATCCGAAACCGGTACTACAAGACTTCACACCGCCCTATTTTTACCGTTGCAGATGATAGATTATGTGAGGGAAAGGTGAAGTGTGTTGGTGAAATGACAGAGGGGGACGGGAGTACCCCAAGAAAACCTACAGGTGCTTGAAGGACATGGAGGTAGAGCTCCATGCTTTCATGGCCTCGGCACTAGAATGAGATGGTGTGGTCGGCACCACGCTTCGACCGCCTTTTACCCCCGGGAGAGACCGAGTACTCAATTTGATAGGAGGCTGAGTGAATCTAGTCCCGTTTGGGTTTTGGAACTTTAGCAACGAGAAAAACTCCGTCACCATTCATGATTGAACCCGGGACCTTTCATTCCGTAGCCAAATGCTGTACCAACTGAGCTACCCAACCCGTCGTCGTTAAGTAACCGACTAAAAAAAAAAAAAACAAGTTGATAGCATACAGTGTCGCTATATAACCAGTTTAAAATAAAAACCAGTAGAATTTACAAAACGAGATATAGCAGTATTATGTAAACAGTTTGCAGAGCTTCCTATGCATTTGACGCATGCATGACTGATAAGTTGAACACGAGGATTAAATAGGTTACTTATATTTTCGCAATTTCCTCGACGGCAATAAGCTCCTTTGCGTCCTAATTGCCAGGAGAACGTATCCCACAAAACTATCACTTTCTCTAACGTATTTTCTTTCGTCGATCAAGGTCGTTTCGTTGTATCATAGTGCACTCGTGGCGTGAGGAAATAAGAAGAGTTTAAAGGTTTACCTTGGTAGTACTCTCTCAGATGTCTCCAGGCATGTTACCTAATTCAAGTCGTTCTCTGTGTCAACTGGCTACCGTTCAAATCCAGCTGAAGTGCATGGTACATCTCCTCTCGTGTGCACCATTCCACTGCCCCATATCAATTAAATGGCAGGGTACTACCGACAACATGACAGGTGAATTTGCTACCTTCTCCTAACAGTGTTGAGCTAAATGGATATTTAAAATCGCCCTTTTTTCTGCAACTTCTTTCGCCTCTTTTAAATATCGGAGTTGCAGATGCTTGTAGCCATCCTTTCGGTAGATGAGTTCGGTGCCAACATTCATTGCCAGATGTAAAAAATCTTAATTTAAAAAACTCCGTATCTGATTAATTCTTAGTTTATTCAATATGGGCCGTGTTCTATGTCTTTCACGGTTGTTAATGAGTTAACCTAATCCTGCCATCATAATAGAAACAACTGTATTATGTTTTCTGATGTGTTTTTTCTGTTTCTCTTTCTTTGAACTAAAATTCTATAAAATTTTGCATCCACATTGAATTTTACAGTTTATTTTTTTTACATTATCATCAAGATATTAGGTACATCAATAATAAGATGTGCCTACTTTTCTTTCTTTCAATCGATAATCCGATATGCCTTAATATTCTGGGGAAATAGTACCAAAATTGAAAATGTCTTCATTTTTCAAAAGAAAGCCATTAGAATCTTATGTAAATCAAACTATCTTGAACATTGTCGATCACTTTTCAGACAATCGCAGATATTAACGGTCATAAATTTGTGTATACGATTACCTGATTTAGTACTTTACACTCGACATAATATCGACAATAAAATTACTCGTTAGTGGCCAATATACATGATCATGAAATTAGAAATGGGGAACAAATTAATATTCCATACTGTAGATTACATAAGAGCAATACAAACTTTTCCATTATGGGGATGAAATTATATAATGTTTCCCAGTCAATATTATAAGTTACCAATCAATAGCTTCAAAACTAGATTTTATAATTGTTTATTAAATAATTCTATTTACTCTGTTGGTGAGTTTTTTAAACACAAATTTGTATGAAGTTGTTTTTAATTTTTAATTACATCTAGTTACAATTAATACAGTAAGAATGAAGTGTTTTCATTAATTTAATAGTTTCAAATTATTTCATATTTTCATTGTTTTAATTAAATTTTACTGTTACAATTATATTTGTGTTTTTCAAATGTGTTGTAGGCCAGGTTTTTCAATGTATCTGTGGCTAAGCCTGTTACTGTATGCCTAATGGCCTAACAAATTGAATTGAATTGAAAGACGATGTATCACAAGCATAACGCACATTTGTGGCTCATATCTGCTGTGTCTGTGGATTTGAAACTGTAGCTGTAGCACAAAAACAATCTCATCCTTCCTGACACAGTAGCTCAGTTGGTAGAGCAACTAGGTGGAAGGTCTAGGATTCAAACCCCGGTGGTGAAGAAATTGATCTCTTCGGTAAGCCTTTCACGGGATCCCCGGGGCATCCAAACAAATGCAATTTTTCGTTCTGCAAAGGAATTTTACAGTGTTACATTTGTTAGGATCAAATTTTTGCTCATTTAAAGGACAAAACTAAATAATTTATTATCATAACACACTGCTTTTTTAAATTGACTGAGAATATTGATATTTAAATTAATGACTTTCCCAAAACACGCTATGAAATATTTCCTATAAAACAATTTTTATCTCAAAAAGAAAGCAAAGATGAGCAACATTGTATTAAACTTTTTTGTTTGAAATTTCTTAAAGAATAACCCTCTGATATTAATGATATTACTCACGATTCACTCTGTATAATAATCAGAAACCCGTACTACATCCAAATTTGAACCCAGCCTATTTTTACTATTACAGGTGAACGGATGAAAAGAGGGGGAGGTGGAGAGTTGTTGGAATGACAGAGGAAAATGGGAGTATCTTGAGATAGCGACATACACTCATGTATTACACTTTCCCTTCAGAGAACACCTTGCGTTGTAGAATCATAGTGTTTTTTAAGTAGGTTATTTTACGACGCTTTATCAACAGCTTTGGTTATTTAGCGTCTGAATGAGATGAAGGTGATAATGCCGGTGAAATGAGTCCGGGGTCCAACACCGTAAGTTACCCAGCATTTGCTCATATTGGGTTGAGGAAAAACCCCGGAAAAAACCTCAACCAGATAACTTGTCCCGACCGGGTTTCGCGGCTAGACGTGCTAACCGTTACTCCACAGGCGTGGACACCATAGTGTTACAGTAGTGCAAAACAAAGTCAGGGTTGCTTTCTAGACCACAAGGCGATGTGAATAGTGTCTTGTTCCAGATTTGTTTCGCCTACTATAAGGCCTCATGTACAGTACAAGGAAAACTTAAACGTAAACCTAACGCTGACGTGAAGCCATTCCACTAAGGCCGGGGACACAGAGCATTGAGTTTACGGACATTGCAACACAGGTTATCTTGATCGTATGTTTGTTTAGCCACAAGTGGAGGCATGGGCACTATGTTCCCTCACGGGCACTGTACGTATACACCACCAGCATGGCTTACTCTGGGAGCGAATTAAATTTGTGGGTTTTTGTGTCGTAGAATTACACCACGTAGGCTAATTAAAATTATTATGATTTTGAGAAAAACTTGTTGGCCATTCTTCACAACAGTAAGTTTGAACACGGGATATTCTCTGCACTTGAAAATGTTGTTAGGCCTAAATAAAATGCAACAACAACTAGGCTTACTACTACTACTACTACTACTACTACTACTACTACTACTACTATTTTTTATTTTATTTTAGTAGGCTATTTTACAACGCTTTATCAACATCTTAGGTTATTTAGCGTCTGAATGAGATGAAGGTGATAATGCCGGTGAAATGAGTCCGGAGTCCAGTACCGATAGTTACCCAGCATTTGCTCATATTGGGTTGAGGGGAAAACACCGGAAAAAACCTCAATCAGGTAACTTGCCCCGACCGGAAATAGAACCTGGGCCACCTGGTTTCGCGGCCAGACGCGCTAACCGTTACTCCACAGGTGTGGACTACTACTACTACTACTACTACTACTACTGCTGCTGCTACTACTACTACTATTACTGCTACTGCTGCTGCTGCTATTTTTATTTATTTATTTGTTTGTTTATTTAATTCTTTATTTTCTTATTTATTTACGTTATTATTTACTTACTTATTTATCTGTAACAAAGCGAAGTTCCAATAACAATACACACACAAATTAAGCTTCACTCTCATAAACCGAGATTGAAAACATGATCCCGTGAATCTATCGGGAACTAGAGATTTTGTTGACGAGAGGAGTGCACAAGATTTAAATGAGTGGAAATGGAGAATAAAATCTAATTTCGGGAGGGGGGCACTAGGACCCAGCACTGCGACCTTTCGAGACCTGTTGCGCTAACATGGAAGGAGCGAAATTCACCATTTTCTCTTATATTTGAGATGGATACATCTTCTCTAAATTCTGTCGTCAATATGGTTCGAATCTACCTGTAAACCGGTTAAGTCAGTTACACAGTGACTTTGTTATATACGGGTCCGGAATGGCTTAGAAGTCCTTGACCACAATCTAATATTTATACTTCGGACTGCTTTTTCAGGGAAATTTTTGTCTGCATATCTTACGAAAGCAACATAATATATCCTGAGAAGTGTTAACTAACACCCACTATGACATTTTAGCAATAAATTTTTAGTGTTTACAGAGCTGTGGTTTTCTTTTCATGTTTACTTAATATTACCACACAGTTCTTTAAAGATATGTATACACATATATTAGGTTTGCTGACATCGGATTACCTTTCCTAAACTAAACAATTTGAAACACCATGACGTAGCTTTTCTAGTTAAAAATCTGTTAGCTTGAGTTCGATCCTTGGTTGAACAGACGAGATCCTTCTCCGCAAGGACTGGGTGTACGTCCTTCCTTGTGTTTCTGCTATATTTTGTGGAGCTGGTCTCTCTCTCTCTCTCTCTCTCTCTCTCTCTCTCTCTCTCTCTCTCTCATAAAGACTCTCTGTAGGTTTTTTGTATATGTTTAGAGGAGTGGATTTTCTTTCTCTCATAAACAACTGCTTTATACGCCTTTACCTTGTTTTTTCTGTGTTGATGAGTTACAATTCTTTCCCTCACAAAGACTATGTGCAACCTCAACCTCCTCCTATTATCGTGTTTTTCTGTGTTTTGAGGAGTGAATTTTCTTTCCCTCGTAAAACAATGTGAGCTCCATTTCTCGTGTTTTCTATCTTTGAAGAGTGGCTTTTCTTTCCCTCGTAAAACAATGTGTACTCAATTTTTCGTGTTTTCCTATCTTTGAGGAGTGGTTTTTCTTTCCCTCGTAAAACAATGTGTACTCAATTTTTCGTGTTTTCCTATCTTTGAGGAGTGGTTTTTCTTTCCCTCGTAAAACAATGTGTACTCAATTTTTCGTGTTTTCCTATCTTTGAGGAGTGGTTTTTCTTTCCCTCGTAAAACAATGTGTACTCAATTTTTCGTGTTTTCCCATCTTTGAGGAGTGGTTTTTCTTTCCCTCGTAAAACAATGTGTACTCAATTTTTCGTGTTTTCCCATCTTTGAGGAGTGGCTTTTCTTTCCCTCGTAAAACAATGTGTACTCAATTTTTCGTGTTTTCCTATCTTTGAGTAGTGGGTTTTCTTTACCTCGTAAAACAATGTGTACTCAAATTTTCGTGTTTTCCTATCTTTGAGGAGTGGGTTTTCATTCCCTCGTAAAACAATGTGTACTCCATTTTTCGTGTTTTCCTATCTTTGAGGAGTGATTTTTCTTTCCCTCGTAAAACATTGTGTACTCAATTTTTCGTGTTTTCCTATCTTTGAGGAGTGGTTTTTCTTTCCCTCGTAAAACAATGTGTACTCAATTTTTCGTGTTTTCCTATCTTTGAGGAGTGGGTTTTCTTTCTCTCGTAAAACATTGTGTACTCAATTTTTCGTGTTTTCCTATCTTTGAGGAGTGATTTTTCTTTCCCTCGTAAAACAATGTGTACTCAATTTTTCGTGTTTTCCTATCTTTGAGGAGTGATTTTTCTTTCCCTCGTAAAACATTGTGTACTCAATTTTTCGTGTTTTCCTATCTTTGAGGAGTGGTTTTTCTTTCCCTCGTAAAACAATGTGTACTCAATTTTTCGTGTTTTCCTATCTTTGAGGAGTGGGTTTTCTTTCCCTCGTAAAACAATGTGTACTCAATTTTTCGTGTTTTCCTATCTTTGAGGAATGGCTTTTCTTTCCCTCGTAAAACAATGTGTAGTTTACTCAATTTTTCGTGTTTTCCTATCTTTGAGGAGTGGCATTTCTTTCTCTCGTAAAACATTGTGTACTCAATTTTTCGTGTTTTCCTATCTTTGAGGAGTGGGTTTTCTTTCCCTCGTAAAACAATGTGTACTCAATTTTTCGTGTTTTCCTATCTTTGAGGAGTGGGTTTTCTTTCCCTCGTAAAACAATGTGTAGTCTACTCAATTTTTCGTGTTTTCCTATCTTTGAGGAGTGGGTTTTCTTTCCCTCGTAAAACAATGTGTACTCCATTTTTCGTATTTTCCTATCTATGAGGAGTGGCTTTTCTTTCCCTCGTAAAACAATGTGTACTCCAGTTTTCGTATTTTCCTATCTTTTTTTCCAACGTGGAAAGCCGACGCTTTAGCAGTTCGAATAACATGTGTCAAGTAAGATGGTAATGGTTTAAAATAATTAAATTCTACAGGCCTAGCCCTTTTTTGTCAAATAATATAGAATTGGTGCATATGTTCGTAGCGTAATAAATACTTGGTTGCTATAGAAACATGGACAGCAGATTAAAAACGCTACGAACTTATGCACCAGTTCAATAACAATCAAGAGTGATGTACTGTACCCACAATCAGACATTTAAAGGGGAGGTTGTAAAACTAATTTTATTACTTCTGTGGACATTTGCACATCAAGAGAAGTTCAAAACTGAAATGGCGTCACTGCATAGTGAGCTCTCCAATCGGATTGCAGGAGTCAAAGTCTCGCAATATTATTAGCTCCTGGCTTCTATAGATTTGCTGTCAATTTTTTTCCCCCATCTTGTACGACAATATTACAGACCCGTGACTTCGATATCTTCGTTTCCAATTTTTTATTCCCTGTTTTGAACGAGAATATTATTGGCTCGTGGCTTATATAGTTTTGTTGTCAGTTTTAATTCTCTGCTTCCAGCGAGAATGTTATTGGCTCGTGGCTGCCACAGCTTTTATGGTAGTTTTTATACAACGTTTCGAACGAGCATATTATTGGCTCGTGGCCTCCACAGCTTTGTTGCCAGTGTTTAGTCCCCGCTTGGAGCGAAAATATTATTGGCTCGTGCCTGTTTCCTTTTTTATTCCCTGCTTCGAGCGAGAATATTATTGGTTCGTGGTTGCCACAGCTTTTCTTCCGGTTTTTATTTCCCTTTTGAAGGGAGAATATTATTGGTTCGTGGCCTTCATAGCTTTTTTTGGCAGTTTTTCTTCATCTTTTCAAACGATAAATTTATTCGCTCGTGGCTTCCATAGCTTTGCTGCCAGTGTTTACTCCCCGCTTGGAGTGAAAATATTATTGGCTCGTAACGAGGAATAGCTTCCATAGCTTTGTTACCAGTTTTTATTCCCCTTTCCAAACGAGACTATTATTGCTCGTTGCTTGTATACCTTTATACGTCAGTTTTTATTCCCTGTTTCAGGCGAGAATATTATTGGATCCTACTTCTATAGCTTTGCTACCAATTTTTTGGAGTTATTTTACGTCGCTGTATCAACATCTCAGGTTATTTAGCGTCTGAATGAAATGAAGGTGATAATGCCGGTGAAATGAGTCGGGGATCCAGCACCGAAAGTTACCTAGCATTTGCTCATATTGGGTTGAGGGAAAACCCCGAAAAAAATCTCAACCAGGTAACTTGTTCCGACCGGAATTCGAACCCGGACCACCTGGTTTCGCAGTCAGACGCGCTGACAGTTACTCCACGCTACCAATTTTTATTCCCTGTTTTGAGCGGGAATATTTTTCATCCGTGGCTACCGAAGCTTCGTTGTCAGTTTTCATTCACCTTCCGAAGTAGAAAGAGGAAGATACAGATAGCCACCGGTCGGCGTAGCTCAGGTGGCTGAGGCGCTTGCCTGCCGATCCGGAGTTGCGCTCGGGCGTAGGTTCGATTCCCGCTTGGACTGATTACCTAGTTGGGGTTTTTTCCAAGGTTTTCCCCAACCGTAAGGTGATTGTCACGTAATCTATGGCGAATCCTCGGTCTCGTCTTGCCAAATGCTATGTCGCTAGTACCAATTCTATCCACGCTAAATAACCTTGTAGTTGATACAGCGTCGTTAAATAACTAAATGAAAAAAGATAAGTTACAGATGCAGTTTGCGACTGCTTTGGTACTCATGGTTCATCCAATCACGATTGTGGGACTCCTTATGTGAGCATCCTTAGTCTCAGAATTAATGCAAAATAGTGTATGAATAGTGCAGTCGAAATGAGATATTTTTCTATATATTTCACATATTTACCCATGTTTCATAGTTTGTTATTTCATCGAGTCGTTCATTTGACTTCAGTGATTGTATAGCTGATTCTGTACTGTACAGGATGGAAATAAACGTATTGAATTCCTTCACAAATGTTATTCATAGAACTACAGTAAAAAATACTGTATAACAACATTTCGTTTATTACAGTACAGTTTTCGAAAAAAAAAACTTTTATATTAAATTTTTGGTTTCGGATCCCATGGAATTTTTAAAAAATACGGATTGTTTCTTTCATACGATAGTATAGAGTAAACTATTTATACACGTGTTTCAGAAGTAACTTAGTCATAAAAAACGGACATGTTTCGATCAATCACCTAAATAGGAATTGCAAATTTCATTCGTCAATTATAGTAATGTGGCTGTGGAAAGCCATCAACTTTCAAGCCAGGGTATTTGAGGTAGAATTATTGAGGTCACCCATTTGCAAGTCAGTAAAGTGAAAGAGTGCGTACTGCTATTTATGTCCTGCAGTGTTGCTACATCTTGAATTTAATTTTCTCGAAAAATTAAAAAATTTCAACAAAACATTGGTCGTATCAAAAACATTGTAAATTTTGCTCATAATGTCCTGATCTCTATTTTACGTGAATTAATGGAATGCATTTCCTTCCATACTGTACAGAGAGTAAGAACGGTTGGCGCCACGCTCAGATGTTTAGATTGTTGGTACGCCTGGTGCTGTACACAGTATGCAATGCTTTTCCGTATTGCTGGCTGCCTCGGCATTCGGTTTAATGGGGTATGAAAGACAGATCACAGGATGTGATTATCATTGTTTACCTTTTAATGTAGGCTCTATTTCATAACTCACTCACTCACCCACTTATTCACTCATTCACTAATTCAGTCATCAAAGTATTGCAGTTAAAGTATCGTCAAGGGCAGCAACATGCATAATGAAACTACAAATATTAGCAAATTTTATTTTATTTTTGTTAATAACATTCTGTCTTCATAAAAATATTTCGTAATGCGATAATAATGCATTTACTTAAAGTAATTGGAAGGAATTATATATGAAAAACTACTGTTTTCAGGATATGCATTTTAGGTTTAAAGTACAAACGTTACAATGGAATGTATGTGTTTATTTTCTCCACTGTTTTGTAATCAATTGTAATCTATTTATTCTTTCATTTGTTTACATATCAGATTTCATGTTATGCATTACGCTCACTTGCTTTTTCATTACAGGTGTTCATTTGTTCATTTAGACCCATATCATATTAGTTATGTAACTACTGCAAGATAAAATAATAAAGACAATAAATGCCTGTTAAATTATCCAATTTTTGTTTTAGTTACACAAAGTAAATTTTTTTCAGTTGTTACTCCGTTTGTGTACCCAGAATATGTTAGTGCTCGACTCCTCGTGTATGGTGAAGTGCATCTGGTCTTCCTGTGTAGCTTGCGGGCCACCGCTCTAAGTTCGAGCATTCGGTTGGTTGTTCTCTGACCGGTCGAATATAAACTAGTTCTAAGCCCTGTAGTTCGGAGTAGTCTGTCTTAACGGATGAACAGAGTAGATAACTCTTCAGGCGTTACATTTCCTTGAATGTGGAATTTGTTTGCAGTTGCGAAAATTTGGAGATGTTAAGTTCCAGCACACGTTGGAATATCTGCTTCTGAAACTACCAATCTGCCTCCATTGTAGTGTAGGATGTAATACATCGAACTTGTCTTCGATATCAAGTAGAGAGATTATGCACTTACTGCTACGAATAATGACACATTATTTGTCACTACTAAAATTTATATATATTTTTGTATTTTACACTTTGTATTGGCACATAGATTTTTAATTGACACATTTTCTTGACATTATTTACTCGCTCCACCCTGATGTTGTGGAAACTTCCCTTGCACCTGAACTGTGTTCAGAAGCCAGTAGTTTCTACACCGTTGATGTGGGGAACCATCCCTCCAATGACCGGCACGTGCTGTAGCACCTGTGTGGAGTAGTTGAGCATGAGTCGAGCAGCTGCCACGTACTTGAGCAGCAGCCATATCACGAGCATGTAGAATGCTATCCTGCTGGCGATGTGGAGACAATAAAGCCTGAAACATAATCTAGTATGAGTCTGTAGTTCACATTCCACTAGAGTTGCGGGCTTGTAGAATACCGATCCGGTAGTTTTGGTAGAATGCAAAAATTGGGTATTCTACGGTATAAATAGTCGTAGAATTGGTAGTATTGGTTAGAAAAGAAACTTGAATGCATGTATAGGAATCGAAGTATTTTATTTTTATGGAAATCTGGCTTTCAGGTAGTAACTCCTGTAAAGCAGGTTTGAATAATTTCAAGGAAAAATTGTTCCGGGGCCGGGTATCGATCCCGGGACCCTTCGCTTAGCGCGCGAACGCTCTACCGACTGAGCTACCCCAGGAACTATACACGACACCGCCACAATTTTTTTATTTTTATTTATTTGTTTTTTTTTTTTTTTTTTTTTTTTTAAGGTTACAGAATCATGTAACAATCAACGAACTACCTTTGTAGAATACGCAAATAGAGCTGTAAGCTAGTTATCTGTGATATAATTGTTGTAAATGGTAATTTGTAATATGTAATATATCAAATAGTTTGTATCTAGAAGTTCCACACATGTGGAAAGAATTTGTCTACTTCTCTTAAGCAATCACAGACATTTTTCTATATTGGAGTTACTTTATCAGAAAAAAACTTTTCTGGAATACGATGTTCCTGGAACTCGTAAATATCCAGAAGTTACCTGAGTTTCTATAGGAAAAAGCATATTACAACTTAAATTGTACGAATTAATTTTCAATTTCGTTTAATTAGAAGTGAAATATCAACGTTGAAATATTAATTTTTTTTTTTCATTTTCTTTAGGATTACAATGGTTTTCGATTAACTTATGTAATTTTCATTGTTAGAGTTTTTTTAATTTTCAATTTCAGCTGTATAATTATTTGATTTAGTGTTCAAATTAACTTAATTATAATTTTGAATTTATAGTCCAGTTGATTTACTTAATTTTTGAAGTAATAGCTTAAATGTTCAGTTGCCTCTGCATTTTAGTAAAGCAATACGCTGTATTTGCATTTGGCTTCGTTTTTATTGATTAATTTTGTATCGTACAATTTCAACACTTCAGGCCTAGGAAGCATTATAGGAACTTTACTTGAACGCTGAGATTCTCCTGCCTACAGAAATCCTTTATATACATTCACCTAATTTCTATATATTTACGAATGAAAGTATTAAATACTGTCTTTAAGAAAAATATTTATGTTTGCGATGAAAATTGAACCCAGGATCTCAAGATATGTAGCCACAAATGCTGATCGCTAGACCACAGAGCTGTGTAGTGTTCTGTTCAAGGGCAGGTCTTTCACTGCAAACCTGCATTCTCCAGTCTTTCCCATTTTCCGCCTTCCTCTTAGTCTCCACATATGATTAATTTATCTTAATGTTGTCTATCATCTGATATCTTCTTTTGCTCCGAACTTTTCTTCCAGTACATCCTTCAGTAGGCAGTGTCTTCTCAGCCAGTGATTCGCCCTAGTTCTTTTTCTCTTCCCGATCAGTTTCAGTGTTGTTCTTTTTTTACCCACTCTTCCTAGCAAAGCTTCATTTCTTATGCTGTTTGTCCATTTTACATGCTCTATTCTTTTGTTATGGAATCTGTTTATTATATTACTATTTTAAATAGCATTGATGAATAACATCCCCTTTTGTTTATGCAACTAGCAGAACCTTGGTGTATGGAAGGTTGCTGTGTATTCCAGGCGTACTACTAGGAAAGCTAGCGTATTCTACACTGCCATTTTGTATTCTACGCTAGTGTACCGCAGCTTTATAAGTCTACACTCCAATGTTGCAGGAGCCTGTCCTGTATAGTCGGTGTCTGTGTTGGTAATATGTACCGACTCCAATCTTGATAAACAGGGTGAATCGAAAGTCTGGAAGCATATAAATATCTTTCATATGCTTGATTTTCGATTGCTATAGGTGTTACCAGTATTTGTAAGACCAAATGCTCTACCAGTGACACATTCGATCCTAGCCCTCAGCTATCTCAAAAGCTGCCATTTAGGATGCAATTTCGAAATTTTAAATGGAAAGGGGGTCATGTAGGTACTCAAAATCTTGTGTCATTTTCTGAAAAAATAAATGGTGCAATCCGTTTTGAGATATCTGTAATCGTTTTCAAGTCATAATGACACAAACATTAGTTACAGCATCTACAGATATTTTTTAACATGGTACAGTACTAAGGAGGCTTTGGAAAAGATATCCTTATGAAAATCTGTAATTAACTTTTCCTGCTTTACTGTCTGGTTAACCTGTGACAGTTTAAATGCATTGTTGTAATTATTTGAAGCTTTCCTATAACAAATGTCTTGATTTTCGTGATGGCATTACCGAAAGAAGAAAGAATTGATATCATTCCTCATTCTGGTGAGTTAAGCCACAGAAATGTTGCAGCAGACTGGACGAACAGTTCCCTGGACATTGGATTGATCGGAGTGGACCAGTAGAATGGCCGGCCAGGTCTCCAGATTTAACACCCCTTGATTTTTTCTTTTGGGGTTACATTAAGATATTCGTACATGAAGAGAAAATTGAGAATTTGGATAGAACATTTTGTAGCATTTCCGGGCTGACTTTAGCACAGGCTTCAATGATACGGTTCTTTAAATGTTCCTGCGGGACAAAATTCCGGCAGTTGCGTCGTTAAATAAACCATAATTTAATTTTACTTAGCCTATAATGTAACTGACAGAAACAACGGGAGAGTCTGAATAATAAGATGTCCCTTAGTTGTCAATATTTTTCATTTGTTTTCATTATATACGTAATACGTATAAACATCTTTATTTAATTTAAAATGTCGCTATTGTTTTTGTAAAAGAGAGCTGATTTATAAATAAATGAAGAAGTAATCTTAAAATTTTTAAAATTTCTAAATATGTCTCTAAGAGATTCTCTTAGACTTAAATTAAAAATAATTCGTAAAATTCGTTTCTGAATTATAAAAACCCTCTGAATTCTGCTTGCATTGCTCCAGAGTATTATATTGTAGGACAGGACAGATTGGGCATATGCAAAATAAATATTTTACAAATTTGTAAGATCAAAAGTTTGCTTTAAACATCTTATAGCATAACACATTTTCTTTAGTTTGCTAGAGACATAGTCAAGATGAGAATTCCAACAGAGATTATTATCGAGAATTATGCACAAAAACTTATATAGGTGCAGTTGTTAACTGGGAATTATACTGTAAGAAATACTATTTTTATAAAAAATAATGTAACTGTCCTGTCAACATTCATTATGAGCTTGTTGGCGCCACACCAATTTAAAAAACGAAACTGTTGCACACTCTCTTCCAAAATTGAAACGCTGAAGCTACTACTTAATGTAAAAGCACAAGTAATTACACTGGTTTAATGTATACAAATGGAGCATTAAACTAACACTTACACTGTAAGAATTCTTCGGCATAGCGGTACGGATATTAGAGGTTCTTTCATGCAGTACACCCTTGATCCAATAATAGCTTTCTCGAAATAATCGTCAATATCAAACTTCACACTCCCCATGTAGAATACATCCCTGAAATTAATTAAAATTTAATAGTAACTCGTCTTAAAGTATATCACTTCATCAAAAACTCGTTAATAATTAGTAGACATTTAGGACGAATGCTTATTTTGTTCACTTAAAAATAGTGAAAAATAGTGTTAGCTTTTTACGACAATTTAATACTGCTCTAAAATGTCGTAAAATAGTTAATAGCGCCTATGTTTGCTTCTAAAGTCTCATTATAATGTATTAAAACAGTGGTCGTCAGCACTCGCTGAAATGGATAACGGATAAGGGGTGTATCGGAATATACACCGTCGTGCAGAAGGGAGAGGGAGAAAGCATGGCTGCCAGTAGCCACGGATGCACGCTTGTACATCTCTTACCAGCGTGTTCACTGTGCTGATGACCGCTGTATTAAAATATAGAATAGGAGTATTTGCAGGTTTGTAAGTTTGCTTTCCATAGTCACCTGTCTTCAGCAGACAATGTCTTCTCTATAGCAAGGAACTTCTCATTGCCGAACTGCCACTGCCTCAACGCGAAGTACTGCAGCACTTCCAGTCCAAGACTTACTCTATTCTGGATCCGAACCATGCTGGAAAAATTACAATATCGGTTTAAATTCCTTTAGTTTTTAAATTGGCTTCACAATATACAATTTTCAAAATAAGTGAGGTGCAGACTGCTGTCACACGCTGGTTCCGATCCCAAGCGGCAGACTTCTACAACAGAGGGATACAAAAGTTGATACCACGGTATGATAAATGTCTCATTTCCGGTGGAGAATATGCTGAAAAATACTTCAACAGTATCTGTATCTGTTACAATAAATCTTACCATGAAATTGTTTTCATTCTGTAAACGGCCCCAGGGAAACTTACTTTCTGGGGGGCCCTCGTAATTGCGCTCGAGTGGCCAAAATTTTTATCTGCCCCCATGAGAATGTTTGCTTGTTAACCTAGCTGTAGCAAGGAAACCGTAGTATTTCCTTCAAGTCTGCAGAATTACGAATGGTGCTCATGTTAAAGCTTATTAGACTGGAATTAAAACTTTGAGAGCTTCCATAAACTTGTTTCGCTCCATTATTTTTGTTAATTTTCTGAGTATAAGAGCCCAGACATCTTTCCCGATGAACCTCTGCTCTGCAGAGGCCTCGATGTAATAAAATGGCTATGAAGATATATGTAATTATATTGCTTCTAATGTATACTCACAATCTCTTTTGTCTTGCAAGAAGCAGCAAGAAGTCTATGAAGTATGCAGGCAGGTAGTGAAACAATACGATGCAGAAATAGTGCATCAGCCAGCTGCTTCTGATGTTTCCATCTGGATACCAAATTGTTTTTTCAAAGGGGTAGTCGAGTACCAACTTACGCGTCTTACTCAATACGTCGCCCCAAGTAACACGAACAATTTGCCCAGAAGTTATGTTGTAAACTGGAAATTCTTCAATTCTGGACAAAGAAATCATATAATTATTTCTGCCACGTACAATTCTCCATTTTATCTAGTAAAGACATTTCTAAGCGACCAGAAGATCTAAAATATGTTTCAAAATCTTCTTCACTCACCGATTCCTATGTTGCCACTCCTTATAAATTAAGAATTTTATGTACCATAGTTTAAAATAATGCCTTCTCAATTTTGAAATGAAAAGTTTATGCTCTAAGATACATGAATAAAACGTTACGAATATTACAACATATGACGTCACTTTTTTAGCAACAGCAATAAATTGCGTCACACTATTCTGACGTCACTTGCTTAACAACGAATCAAAGCTGTATTTACAGCTGACGTGAACTGCATAGTTCACTAAATAGTCGGATATGACGTAATAAGTCATGATCCAGAGTTGTATAGTGCTTAGCAATCAAGTTCTTAGTAGCTAGTAAATGAAAATGCTTGCTTGATTGATGACTTGTTTACTCTAAATAAACATGGATGTCTCATCAGCAATTGGAGCTATGGAATCTGAAGATGCTTTGGAATTATAATGAAAGTATAATGTAGAATAACACCTTAACTTTCAACATTGACATTGTTATCACTTATTATACACTTTTTAAAGGGTCTTTTATTGCCTAAATGATATAGCCTACCCTCACCTGCACCGCATTGGTTGTAAGTCGGTATCAAAGGAAGAGGTAAATAGGCAAAGAAAAATGAAATACTTTTATTGCATTTACTTTAATTCTGAAAGAATGCTATTCATAATATGAATTGCAAGTTTAGTTAGATAACTGTGTATTATCATAGTTCGTACATTTCCTTACAAAATGATAGGCCTATAGCGCGTGTGTTTGAAAATTGTAAATCAGAAGCTATCTAAAAATAGACACCAAAGAAGAGGACTATTCAAAGGCATAATGGTTTATCAGTCTTTAGTCAGATTACTGTGTCTCAAAACATTTTTATGAGTCTTGTACTAAAATACTGATAGTTATATTTACACACATACTCACTTCTTCTCATTTGCTATTTTCCATGCAACAACAATGATACCATTAATGGCGATATCCACTGGCACCGCTTCTGCATAGCAGTTGCCATCACACATCATGGTGCGAATCACACCTTTACCTGCTCCCACCAGAATCCCGACTGGACCGTTCAAAGTGTCAACCCAACCGGGAAGGGGCTCTTTAAGTGCTGGAATAACTGCAAGAGAAAATCTACCTTTATACCTTCTCCAGTTTTCTCATTATTTGAACTGCAGAGAGAAAGTATAACGCCGATCTGATGTTGAAGCATGTTTTATCAAATACTTTCTAGGAATCTATAAAAACAAACATAGGCCTATGCTATATAACTTTCGTTACAGCTCTACAAGCTGAGAGACGAGGAATGGCAAGGAAGGTGTGAGCATGCAATCAAATAAATATTCGGTTTGTCCAGATACGGCATTGATTCCTATTGATGTTTATTCACTCATTACATTAATTTTTGTCTAAGTACCTATTATTTTACTACAGACCACAAATACTGCACGTAACTACTAGTAGAGTGGATGATTGGTCGGTTGGAGGGTTGATTGGTTTGTTGATTAGGAGAATGATTGGTTGATTGGTTAAAGAATTGATTGATTGGTTGATGGATTGATTGATTGGTTAATTGGCAGGTTGTTTGGTTGGGAATTGCTTCAGTGTTTTCTTTCGGGGGTTTGATTTATTGGTTTGTGGGTTTGTTTTGTTGATGAGTTGATTGATTCGTTTATTTATCTGTTGATGTATTGATTGATTACTTCGTTAGGAGGTTGATTTGTTGATTGGTTAGTGGCTTCATAGGATGCTCGAGTTGGAGGTTGTTCTGTTGATTAGTTGGTGGATTGATTGATTAGTTGATGGGTTGATTGATTAGTTGGTTGGAAGGTTGTTTGTTTGGTTGATTGGTTGGTGGGTTTGTTGATTATTAGTGGGTTGCTTGATTGCGGGATTGGTTTGTTGGGAGCTTGTTTGGTTGGTTTGTGGGTTGGTTGATTAGTAGATGGAAGGTTGTTTGGTTGGGAGATTTGCTTCTTTATTTGGTTGATTCGCTATTTCGTATTTCGTTGGTTGTTTAGTTTTAATACTCAGCACTTGATAACTAACTCATTATTTCTTACTGATTGAAATCTATATTTTTCTGTATATGTAGTTCACATCGTACGCTTCATTATTATTATTTATCTTTTAAAAGCACTAAAAGTCAGCTAAACCTTAAGGCTATCGTAATAATTTTCTTACCTATAGATGGTCTTGCAATGCACACAGGGATTCTGTCTCTGTATTCATACACTAAAGCTTCTGCTAACCGCTTTGAATATGTGTAGCAGTTAGGATGTGAACCCAGAAGTCTGCGAAATAAAGGGAAAGTTAGAAACAATCGAAACATACAGTATAGTCGTAGATAATTGAATTGTTGTTTAGTCAACTGTCCGAAGACAGATGTGAGCCTTATAAACGATACCAATAAGTCAATACTCATGAGGCAACTAATCTAGGAGATAATGGGGTAAGGTGGCCAGTTTAACTTTATTTATAATGTTGATATGCGAGACGATATTCATAAGTTCCAAGCCTAACATGTAAAAGCTGCTGTATCTCAAAACAAATTTTTATTTATTCAGCATATTCTCTTTTAACTCTATACACTTAGCATAGCGGTGATAAAGAAATTTTAAGGCTTCTAAATATTGCTTGTCTTGCTCTGTAAACCAATCTTCTAGAGCATGTACATATTATTACATGACTCATAAAACTCATCTCTTACGTTTCATTTTCCTATGTCATAATAAAATATATGGGTGAAAGCTGAAAATTGTAATAGTTTCCATACCTGGGTGTGATCAGTTCGATAGATTTATCATCAAGCCATTCCATGGCTCTCATGACGTCATGAGGGTTATGGGGTGGAGGGTACATCTTCTCTCCCAAGACTTCATAATCACAGTGGCAGAAAGCTGTTGACAGGTGCAAGAACGCCTGCGTGAAGAAATAAAAAGTGAGTACGAGAATGAAGCTAAATTAATGACATGGAAGGATCAATCCATTGTGACGGTTGTGACATTTTTAGGGCCTACTATAATCCATAAAAAAATTGTAATAATAGAACTACTGTTAAATTGTATTCAAAATTTATTTCTACACTGTTTAGTTTACAGAAGTAGGCCTACTTCGAAATCTCTAAACGATCATTATAATAGATACTATAGGTCCTACAAAAGTTACTTTTCTTTTTTAGTCACGGTTGTAACCATTTCAGGATATGAAGTTCCCGTCTCACTTGAGGCCTACACAGTAGGCCTATACATATATTATAGCCGTAATTTTACAAATAAAGCTTAGTTGAACTGAAATTATTATACTACAATTTTGATTCCTTGCAGCACATGTCAAGCTAATATATATTAATTTATTTCATTAACAATTCATTAGATTCCAATAAAATTGGTATAAAATGACACATCTATTAGGCTTCTGTCTGAAGAAGCCAGTAGTATAACAAATGATGTGATCTACCACCAGTAATACCGTTTTTTGTGTCTACTGAAAAATTTAGTTTTCGTGACATGTGCTGTTTCTGCAATCCCCGATTCATATTTAGTTTTCCTGTAATTACCACTGGGCGAAAACCCACTTATAGTTGATAAATATGCTTTCATTGTTTCAGTTATTATTATATATTTTAATTATACTTGAGTGTGATTTGTACTCTTAGAGTTGTGTAGGACTGTCATTTCAAACCGGACTTTCTAATTCTCCTAGTGAGAAGATAATGGTTATATATAGGCTAACGATACGAAGCATAATCAAACCTCTTTGCTCCCGCAGCAGATGCTTTCTCCGATACTTTCCCTGCACTTCTACTAATTCCCAGTATATTTTTACCTTCAGCTGTTTCATCTGCAGACTCAGATCCAACATTTGTTTTGTACCAGTCGTGTTGTATGTTACTGCATCTTTCATCCTGGCCTTTAGACTGAGAGCGGCAGCCAAGTTGAACACAACATTGACCTCGGAGATGAGCTGTTGTTTCTGTTCCTTCTGAAGACCCAATTCCGGTAGTGAGAGGTCACCTTCCACTGCTACAAGCTTCTTCGTAATCTCTGGATTGCTTTCTATCACTTTCTCGAATAACTGCAACAGTTAAGAATTCCATTCTTCATTAAAATAATTTATTGATAAATTGTGATTTTCGTAGTGTTCAGTCATTGAATCCCTAGCGGAAAACTGTGATGTTGAAACAGTTTCATTTGAAAAGAGAGAACATTAGCGTAGGAGATACTTGTATAGGCTATCTCGTGCTCTCGGAGTATGTCAACCAAGTCTTAACAGTGGTACCGTTTTCAAAAGTATTTGACGTGAAATGTTAAAGCACTTGACATTCCAGAAATCTGGTCACACTTTCTGTTAATACGATGACGTCATTCAAATGTAAGTTTTGTGTGTAACGTATCAGGTGCCTCGTGGTTTTCTACACTCGCTCTATTCGCTGTCTAATTATTTCATATGGTGTATTTGGACTTCTACGGTTCAAAATTGAAGACCTAATTTTCTAAAGGTGCTAAGTGCCTATTTCTCAAATTTCATTTTATTCAATCTAAGGGAGGAACATCCATATGAGAATATCATACAAAATTGACTTTGTCGTAGCTCAACTGTAAGTGACTCATTCGTGCGCCAAAAGACGGCGTTGTAGGTATCTCAAATGCATTTAGCCAATTTTAAGCAATGGGCTATCTCAGAAAATTGTTTTTAGCACTTGGCACCTTTAGAATGTTAGGTCTTTAATTTAATAGTTAAACATCGAAACTATATTTGGGAATTTTAACGCGAAACATTTGTGTGCTTGGCATTCGAGAAATCTGATCATGCATTCTGTGAACGTGGTGACGTCATCCAAGCACGCTACGTCACGCAAGCAATAGGAGCCGCTCTGTTCTGCTCAGGCTGGGCATATGCACAGCAAATGTAAAGCTCAACGAAATATTTAACTTAAACTGAATTTAATAAAAATTATTATTCATGTACAAATTGGGTGATTAATAAATGCGACGACAGAAATTATTAAATTAACATAGTCTAACTCTAAAGTAGTTCACTTTGGTATTAATTTCCAAACGAATCCAGTTCTTTATAATGACATTATTTATAACAATTTGAAACATTGGCGTCACATTGATTTAGATTTAGATTTTATTTAATAATAACATATACATAAAAACGTTACATTAAAATATCCCGAAAGAGCAAAGCTCGTGTTCGGGGACAGTTCCGTTACATAGATACACATACTTTGTAGACAAAATACTTAAGAAAAAAGCTCACATAAAGATTATAATAAAATTAGTAAATAATAATACTAGTAATAACTGAGTGTTCAGATTGATGGATTAATATTAAATTATTATTAGTAGTATAATTAGTGCAGGTCATGTTGATATAGTAACCAAGATAAAATAGAAAAATACACTTAGGATAGAAATAAACTTGTTTTACAATACATGGTATATAATATAATACAGGGAAGTGTGTCATATAAATTTTTAATTCTGGATCTGAAAATTTCATTGCTTAAATTAGTAAATTCTGGATGAAATTTTATTATCGAATTATATAGACGTGGACCATAATTTGTACTGTGTAGTAAAGCAGCAGATGTGAAATATTTAGGTTCAACTAATTTAAGAATTTCATTTCGTCTTGTATTATGAGCATGTGGCTGAGCTACAAATTTCATTCTATTTTTATGATAGAATTTCATTAAAGAGTAAGATGTGTAAACCATTTCAACTATAGGCCTACCAATTGCATTCTATTCTCGAGACTAGGCTTCATGGAATGAGGAAACAATTATAAAGTAATAAACGAGAAGATTCCGTCTTCTTGAATTTAAATGCGGGGAATATGAAGACAGAAATGAAAATAAATATCAAACTTTTATTTCAAAACGCAAATATCCTTACAATTCCAACCCTGCTCACAACAATTACGAACAACATAATTTACAGGGATTCGATGAATCCCTTTTGCATAAATATTTCAATGTCTGTGTCTCTGTATTAGGTGTGTCAGAAGTTCTACTCACCGGGATCTTGAGCAGTGCCTCAATTCGAGCGGAGGGCTCGGTGCCATGTTTCGCTCTGATCAACACGTAGATGCGACGCACCCCTGGACAGCTCCTCAGCAACTTCTCGAGCAGCACCTTGCCCATGAACCCGGTGCCTCCAGTCACCAGGATTGTCTTATCGCGGTACCAGTCCGTTATCACCGTCATATTTCAGCTGTAAGAACTAAAAAACCCAAAATATATATTTGTACAGTCACTCGAGTTTTCATTCATTCTTAGTTTTCTGCCCAAAGACAGTCCTTCATTACAAACTCAGCATTCTCCAGTCTTTCCTATTTTCCGTCTTCCTTTTAATCTCCGCATACGATCTATTTATCTTAATGTTGTCTATTTTCTTGAGAAACATATTGCTTTCCGTACACCACTCTCTCTCTCTTTCGCATCTTAAAAGTTCCCAGAGAACCCCAACGTGCACGTGAGGAGAGTGAATTTGGCTAATTAGGCCTCCGAACTTCACCGCAAGAGTTAAATAGCAGTTCTATGAGAATTTCTGACCCGATAAGAGACCAGGACATCCCAATTAGTCTTTGCCCCCTCACTCGAGTTAATGTCTACAAAATTCTAAACTTTTGTATTCCTTGATTCATGTTGGATATGGTTCATTATATGGTTTTCGCCGCATAAGATTGTGGATCATGTCATCTGATAAATGGACATTCTGTGTTAATGGAGTGGAAGTTAATACTTTTTTTTCTATTTCCTTTGCTGTTACAGGTGTTAATTTCTTTATTTATATAATACTTATGAAGTTACTGCAAGTTGAAAATAATAAAAAATATATCATCATCATCATCCTTCCACTTACTAGACCTTGAACTGTTACGGTCTGAACGAAACGCTGGTGTTCTGAAGCCACCTCTTCCTTGGACGATCCAAAGATCTTTTTCCACGTGGGTGATATTGCATTATGGCTTTAGGAATCTGTGTTCTAATCATCCTATTAACATGATCCTGCCAATTTTTCTGGTAATCTTGGATGTAATTCTTTCTTTGTCGTATTAAAATAAGTGTCGAATCAACTGTAGGCGTACTTGCAAACACTGAACTTTCTTCAGTTGTTACTCCGTTTGTATGCTCAGAATATGTCAGTTTCATGTATAATGAAGTGCGCCTGGTGTTCTGTCTAGCCTGCAAAACATTAGGAACAACCGCTTGAAATTCGAACATTCGATCGGATGCTCAGCCTGGCCGGTTGTTGTCTGACCACTCGAATCTAAACCGGTTCTAAACCCCAATCTGCAGCTCTCTAGTCTACACTTATTTGCCGACAGAAGCAGAGACAACGCCTCAAACGCCCACAATCCCACAACACTACTTATTTTATATGAAATTGTAAGAAGTTCTTATGTCTACTTACGGAGTAGGCTCAGTCTTAAGTGAAGTTAATCATAGTACGCGGGTTCATAGAAGAATCTATTATGTGTGAAATACAGAAAACGCAAGTGATTAATGCACTGCTGTTAATAAGTTACTACCAAAATAATTATTTTCTTGCACATTATTTTCAAATCTTTCTTTTTATCATCTTTCAACTTCCAGTGTCGACATTTGTATTTTTCGACAAGATTGGCGTACATTGCGGACTTGCCTAATCATGTGATCAGCACGGCACAGAGCCACCGCGTAGACAACACAGCACACAAGGGACAAATATCCAGTTCCGTGGGTAGGTCTCGTCAACACCGGAAATCGAACTGCAGATCGCTTGGGCAGGATCTACGCTTTATAGGATAAATATTAAAATTACCTCATGATACTATTATCACTATTATCATTAGACTACTATTACTTCTGCTACTACTATTACTATCAAAAAATTCAAATTATGTTTTATTTAACGACGCTCGCAACTGCAGAGGTTATATCAGCGTCGCCGGTGTGCCGGAATTTTGGCCCGCAGAAGTTCTTTTACATGCCAGTAAATCTACAGACATGAGCCTGTCGCATTAAGCACACTTAAATGCCATCGACCTGGGCCGGGATCGAACCCGCAACCTCGGGCATAGAAGGCCAACGCTATACCAACTGAGCCAACCAGGCCGACGGGACCCTGGATGATTCGTACATTTATGTATATATTATAATACACAAGGGTTATATATCCATAAAACACAACTATTTGTGGGAAATGACAAAATATGTTTTTCATAGTAGTCAATCATGGGATTTTACCTTTTTTGTCGTAATCATTTTTATAGTATTTCTTTCAATATTTTAAATATATATTATGTAATTTTTAATTTAGATTTCAGTAAACTTCAATAAGCAGGCACGGTTTAGTCATTATGCACCCTCTATTATCCAAGTGTGACAGATGTCCCTGATGGCTTTCGTGAATCCGACGCTACTGATGGGTCTTCTGCCTCAGCCCCTGACAGAACCAGGTCGCAATTCGCCTGATAATGAGTATCCTGATAAGCTCTAGACGCCCGGAGCACCAATCCTATTCTATATCATTGTCAAAAACCCGTATTACTACTCCCAGCCTATTTTAGTATTGCAGATGATAGATGAAATTATGGGAAGGTGGAAAATACCGGTGAAACAATAGAGGGAAACGGGGGTAGTTCGACAAAACCCTCTGCAACGTCTGCTTTGCCCACCACAAATTCCATCACGACCTTGACGGGCATGGAGCCCGGGCCGCTTGGATGGAAGGCCAGTGCGCTAGCAATTGAGACCCCGATGCGGCTCACCAACATGCTTACTAGAGAAGCCAATCCAATCTGCAGACCTTACCTGCAGTAAGTGAGAACCAATGATCGGACTGTCTTCGATCACACTTCGTTCACTACTGAAGACGTCAGTGCGGGCCCATTCTCTCTAGCAACTAGTTATTTTATCCAACAGGACAATCCCCCCTCTTCCACGTCGAAGAGCCTCGGGATTCCTAGTAGACAAGGCAATTATCCTCTGGTTTGAGCTCTGCTACATTTGAGTGTTCTAGACTAGTGATGTTTAAAGTACTGCCCGCGGACCAGTTGCGACTCGCGACAGGATTCCAAATTTGAGAATTTAATGGAGAAGAACTAAAGAAAAAATATTTCTTACTGATTTGTTTTTATTTCTATTTTATAGCTTTGTGACCAGTGGCCAGATATTAATACGCAAACTATCCACGAAATTTGAATTAATGTACAGGGTGAATCAAAAGTCTGGAACCATATAAATATCTTTCATATGCTTTATTTTCGATTACTAGGTGTTACCAGTGACATATCCGATTCTAGCCCTCAGCTATCTCAAAAGCCGCCATTTTAGATGCAACTTTGATATTTTTAAATGGTAAGGGGGTCATGTAGGTACTCAAAATCATGTGAAATTTTCTGAAAAAAAAAACTGGTACAATCTGTTTCGAGATATCCCTAATCGTTTTCAAGTTATTTAAAGATAACTGTAATTGTGATACAAACATTAGTTACTGCATCTACAGATATTTTGTAACATGGTACAGTACTAAGGAGGCTTTGGAAAAGGTATTTTTATGAAATTCTGGTAAATAACTTTTCCTGCTTTACTGTTTGGTTAACTTGTGACAGTTTCAGTGCATTGTTGTGATTATTTGAAGCTTTCCTGTAACAAATTTCTTGATACTTAAAGAGGTTATCAAATGTGCAGCAAGAGTTTGTGGTTACTCTACAGCAAAGAGTAGTAACTTTTTTCGTTGATGACAACTTTGGTGGTTCATCCCGAAAAGGTTCAAATAATGCGTATTTCATTCACTTTGTACAAAACACACTTAAGAAACCAATTATTGGAGTGGGTGGATGTTTCTATGTTAGATGCATCTAAATTACTTTCAGATCTAAGGTAGAAGTCTCAGATAGGTTAGAATGTGTATTTGTATCCTCTATTGTCCAGTCAAAATTGAAAGCCCTTGAGAAAGATGGCCTAGTCAATGATTCTGATGTCAGAATAGTAATATGCGTTACAAGAGCGGTATGTTGAAGTTTTCATGTTCAAGGAAAAGTTTGAAAAAGCGAAACGTAGTTGAGCTTTTTTAATTTCCGAAAATTGAAAGAAAACATACCGCTCGTGTATCGTACATTATTTTGTGCGAAGATCGTTTATTACATACCTGAAAGAGGAATTTCTAATTAGTTGCAATGAAATCTCCATCTTGGTTTCTGTTCAATGACGGCAATTTTGGAAAACAAAAATATCTATCTTCAACATTGTTGCTTTAAAATGTTTTCTGTGTTTACTATACTCCAGTAGGCCGTGATATACGTCTGTATTTTTTCCCCAGTCTATAAATGCGAACTTAAAACAAACGGCTTCCTAAATGCTACATGCATCACGAAATGCAGTAACTTCAGTGGAGTTGTAGAGTTTACTTAATTTTTGCAAATATTTAAAAACAATAATTAACAGTGCAATTTAGGTGAAATTGCAGTGGTAAGTTTCCAATTTATAATTATTACTATATTGAACGTCTCTAAAAATAATATGTTAAAAGCCTAAATCAGTAAAATGAATATGTCACTTAAGCGGTAAGAAGAGGGAAATTGTTATGTGTGTTCGGTTGGGAATACTGAGTGTGGAATTTTAGACTTACCGCGGGTTGGTTTTGTGCGGAAACCAAGCAAATACGCACGATCTCGCACAAAAATTGTTACAGTATTCTACTCAACTTGTCTACAATATTTAGATCAATGGACCTCTCATTTTTCTAAAGTAAGTGTGTTGAATTGGGCAGGTCTTAATTCTATGTTTTAGTGGAATGACGTACAGAAGTACTTAGATTTTTTGGTTAAGTACACAGCGAAAGAAGTAGGCCTGTGTGAGATAGCCCTTTTTGATGAAATTGATACAACGCTTATTGATGAAATTTCGAATGTCAGAGAATATATAACAGTCAGTAAAGTTAAGGAATGGAATACAGATTATATCCACGCACTTGAGGTGGATAGAAGTATTTGAGTTTGAAGAGAAAAACATTGCATTTAGAAATGTAGCTACTTTAATAGCATTTTCCTTGTGTCTCCCTGCTACAAATGCCCCAACAGAGGATATTTTCAATGATGAATAATAATCTGTGGCCAGACGAAAAATATCGGCTAAAGCGGGAAACACTGCAACACATTATAATAGCAAAATGTAATTTGAATATTACTTGTCAAGAATTCCATGATTTGCTTCTTGGTAATCGGAGATTATTAAGGGCAATTCATACAAGCAAAATATATGTATAAACAGCAATACAATAGTAATGTATTATAGGCTATTGTATATTTTTTTGTTTTTGTTTTTGAGATGTTAATATGATAATTTTTGGCATGAAAAGTAATAAAATGGTTTGATGATATAATTAGATAAATACACCTGTTTTTAATTACTGGCATGCATTAACTGTACGCCATAACTAATTTACTAATGTATTCTTTAAACGTTTTCACATAGTAAAAGTTAGTACTGTCATTAAGTGACTTGCAGATTGTAATATTAATATGAAAAAAAATCTGTGACCTAGTTGATAGATTGTGTTAATACTAGACGGGTCTAGTCTGGCAGTGACTGTTTCTCTGGAATATTCGTAGCAATACTTTTAGTGGCGAACAAATATAACATTTTAAAATTCCATTTCAGAACGAAAAGTTACATTTGTTCAGATCATATTTCTGCACATTTGAAGGATAAAAACTTAAATTATTTCAATCACTTATTACCATAATACACTACTTTCTTAAATTGACTGAGTAAATTGGAAATTAAATCAATGGCTTTTCCAAAACACGCTATGAAATGTTTCATATAAGACAATTTATTTTTTCTCGAAAATGAAACAAAAGCGAGCAAAATTGTATTAAACTATTTTGTTTCAAAACCTCTCAAAGAATAACCCTCTGGAATTAATGATATTACTTTCGGTTCATCCTGTATATTTAAACAGCTTGGAGGAGAAATTATAGACTACTTATTTAACCTTGCATTGTTTGCAGTTTCTTTCTCTCTGGTTTTAATGTTATTTTTTTATTGTTATATAAGCTCTATTTAACGTACGAGGCTTTATTTTTTATTTTAAATTTAGTTGAGTTTTAACGACGTTGTATCAACTACTGGATTATAGCCTATAGTGTCAATGGAATTGGTGATAGAAAGATATTATTTGGCAAGCTGAGGCCGAAAATTCTAAATAGATTATCTGCCATTCGCCTTACGGTTGGGGAAAATCTCGAAAAATATCTTATCCAGTCCAAGGGGGAATCGAACTCACATCCGAGCGCAGCTCACTCTTCAACAAACTTAGAAAACAGTGGAATGAAAAGGCAATGCAAGAAGCCATGAAACAAGTTCGAGAAGAGACGTGAGAGACGATTCATCTGGATTCTGTATTACGGTTGGGAAAACACTTTCTATTGAAGATGCTGAAGGCTTGTTCTGTGCTTTTCTTAGAGGAGGTCGTTTTGATTTTGCAATTTTGGTAATCTTGTAACTTGTTAATAGTATTTCGTATTTGTACCTCCATTTTTATGAAGAAAATATATTAGATTTTGAGTAAATTATTATTTTTTCAAACATTTTATAGCATCATACGAACTTCTAAGTCCGGTGTACCATTCATAGGGACATTTAACAAATAAACAGGACGATACTTCATGTTCAGTATTGAAAATATGTAGATTCCAAAACAAAATAAAAAAAAACAAAATGGTATTCCATATTTTTAATACTATATAGCCTATACTCAAGTTTTAGTTCAATAAAAAGTAAACTTTTTTACACTCATGTTCTTGCTTGGTTTTGTAAATTGTACCTACATATTATTGTCCCAATTTCTTTGAAGTACCTAAGTGTTCCACACTGGTTTATGCAATTTGCTGTATAATTTTCGGCTATATCGTGAAAATGATAGCACCTGTTTTAGAACATAGGCCGAATATAAAAACTTTCTACGTGCTAAATACCGTTAATAGATTCAGCGAAGAGAATTATTTCTATGTCTGCTAGAGCAATG
Source organism: Periplaneta americana (assembly GCA_025594305.2). Lineage (NCBI taxonomy): Eukaryota > Metazoa > Arthropoda > Insecta > Blattodea > Blattidae > Periplaneta > Periplaneta americana. The sequence goes on from JAJSOF020000011.1 coordinate 155,227,132, forward strand.
TATACGGTATTGATTCCCAGTGAATTTATTTCCTATAGGAGTCAGCGTGATGTTATTTTGTTTTTATCCCATATTGTCTTGTACTGCGGCCTTACATCATACCGACAAAGAATACTAGAAAACTAATCATCATTGTCTATCTTTGCGTTGACGTGTTATTATTTCAGTATCAGGGATACAAAACACATCAATAAGAATTAAGGATAAGAAGATAGAGAAGAATAAGAATAGGAAAATGACAAAAGCGAAAGAAATAGAACGAAGGGGACAAAAAATTTAAGAACAAAAAGGAGAGTAATTTTAAGAAGAAAATCAAGAAATGAGAGGAGAAGAAATACAAATTTATGAAGAAAGGGAAGAAACGAATATTTAAGGAAAAAGACGAGAAAAAAAGAAGAGAAGGAGGAAAAACTTAAGAAGGAGGAAAAACTTAAGAAGGAGGAGAAGAAAGAAGGAGAGGAAATATTTAAGAAAGAAGAAGAGAAGGAAGGAACATTTCAGAAAAAAAGTGAAGAAGAAATAACAAAAGGAAGGAAAAAGAAATAACAAAAGGAGGGAGAATTTAAGAAGAATCATAATTATTATTCTGCCTTCCCCCCCCCCCCAGAAAAAAATCTTATGCGAGGACTTTACTTGTCGATTTTTGAACCCGAAATTTCTTTAGGCTTGGAAAACCAAAGTCTTTCTATTCTTTTGATTGTATGTTTTTTGTAGATCATAATGATGAATGTATATTTCATTCACAGTTGCAATAATATTCAGAAAGTGAGAAGAAACCCCTTCAAATCAATCTGAAAGCGTCTTGGAAATTGTTTCTTTGGGTAATTTCTGATCTTCGTTCAGGCATTTAAGGGTTAATTTTCCCAGCTAAATCGTGATGTACGGTATGAAAGACACGTTCTTAGGAAATTTTCGTCGATCCTGTATTAGACGGCATCGACTCTGTGTGGAGTGTTCATAGAAACATGTCTTCCAACACGGTGTTCATCTGTGGTCCCCGCTCTTCCTCTGTTAAATTCCAGAACCCAATTCTTATGGTGGCGTAGAAGGACAACCGCTTTTTCTCTTTTTATAAATCTAAGGCGAGCGTCCGACGCTACTGTAATCCCTATTACTAAAAATAAAAACACGTTTATTAAGTTATTTTTAGTAACAAGAAATACAGGAGCTTCTAGTTTTTATCTTAATGCTTATTAAGCAAGTGAAAGCTACAATCAGTGTATCTTGCTGGTCTAGTGTGTCAGTTTTACTTTCAGAACGAAATAGAATTACTAAGTAGATGAGACATATAGGCCTTACTTTTTATCTGGGTATCACTGCAGCTGCGAGTTGTTGGGTCGAAAATGGCGCCTCCGTTGAGTTGGCTGCACTTCCTTTAGTCCAAAATAGGGAAGAGATATTTGAATCCTCGAATCCTGAAAAGATTTGTGATTCGAAAATTCTAATTTTTGCGCTTTTTTCGTAATTAGAATTTTCAAATCGTAACATAAAAGAATGTTAAAACTTTGGAAAGTTTCCGACGTCCAATAGAAGCATTCACTAAAAAAGAAACGGTGATTGTTCCAAATTCGGTAATACCCAGATCACCAGTATCACCTGAGTGACACACTGTTTTCAGTATGCCATCTAGCATCCACCGCTGAGGAGTAACGGTTAGCACGTCTGACTGTGAAACAAGTGAGCCCGTGTTCAAATCCTGGTTGTGGCAAGTTACCTGATTGAGCTTTTTTCCGAGGTTTTCCCTCAACAAATCGAAGCGTTGGACCTCGGATTCATTTCGTCATCATAATTACACTTCACCTCTTTCATCATCACCTCCGTTTCTTTCCTATGTTTCGGGCTTACTCCGATGTAGAGTTCGCTGCGGGCTGCCACCGAATTTGGCCCATGGATATGTGATCATTCGTTGCTGGTGGTAGTGTTATGCACCGTGGACTCCCCAGTGTACTCATGGTAACTCGTGGGACCGGGGTTGAGGAACCGCAGTGAGGTCTATGTGAAAAGGTAAAGGAATCATGTAGGCTGTAGGGGAATTCAGAGACGGCGCGCAGAGGGCCTTAGGACATGCAGATCATTCCATCCCGAGCGGCCTGCGTGTGAGGACACCATTAGTCTAAAGCCGTCTTCACTGCTATCAACTTACTTTTCAATCAGTATTTTAATTACCACCTCTGTAAATTGTTCAAGGCCTCGGAGATTGTATTTAGTCCTTTAATCGCTTCCTTATTTTCTTAAGTAGGTGGTTAGGACTGTAAGTTTTTTTCTTATTAGATTATTTATTACACTTGGAGGAAAAGTAACAATGGAACTAGCTTTTTTCTTGCAATACAAAAATTTCATTTATAAATTTCATTTATAAAGGAACTATTGTCATAAATAAAAATACTTTCAAATAGAGCAAAATAAATATTTCGCATAAAATACAGAGGAATTTTATCCACCAGAATTCTCATTAAATCTAGCACTCTGGATAACCTTTTGCTAACATAAGCAATATGATCACTCCATTTCAACTTGGAATGTATGTACATTCCCAACAGCTTTACAGATTCTCAGCCTGGATATTAATTAAGTTCAAGAATTCTTAGAAATCTAAAATATTTTGTCTTGCTCTGTAAGTTTTCGTGTCCTTTGTATCTTATACGTGTGAAATTTCAAATTACTATAGTTCGAAGGCCACTGACGAAGACACCATACCGGGCCCATCTGTCATTAAGGTATACTGCCTTTTTTAAAATTTGTAACACTTTTAACGTTTTAACTTAAAGTTTTATAGTTTCAAAATTTATTAATTTTAAACTACATAAACATGTGTATAATACTTTCATTTGTACCAAATTTGGGATAATAGTTTTGAAATTATATTTTAAAATATATTTTATATTGCCGTCACTAAAAAGACTCTTGTGTCGAAGTTTTCAAAATATTGGCTCAAAAGCTTGATAATAGTCATGCGAATAAATTAATTAATTCTTTGAGCTCAGTCTAAATATAGTGTCACAATAAATTTTAAGTGGATTTTCTTAATTTTTCACCATTATATCACCATAGTGTCCCCTTAAATTATTTGATTTGTACTTCCCATTAAAGGTGACAAAAATGCTCTCGCATTTCCCTTTTTTCTTTGAGATTCGGTTGAAAAGGGGGAAGTTCGAAATGATCACGCGGCAGGTCTACAATACATATAAATAAAATGCATACGCCAAGTTCGCTTTATTATAAACAGATGGTCAAATATAATGCAATAGCAATAAAGTGTATAATTGAAGACAATGGTTAATTCAGAAAATAACACAACAAAAACTGAATTTATAAATATTTAAAATTAATTATGCAATCTCCCTTCTTGTGTGCCTGCTTACATATGAATATCTTACAGAATAATAGCATTAATTTCCATAACCAAATTCTTACATGACAGCAAAAAAAACTACTTTGAATTCCAGCAGATTGTCATTGCTGGTGATAGTGTTGTGCACCATGAACTGCAACTTTAAAATCTTATGCATGTGAGGTAATAACTGACGTAAATACATTAATTTAGGTACTAAATATATAGCTACATTGAAAATAAAAACAGTTAGGATAAATATAAGGGTATTACGTCAAATAAGTACTCATGCACGATAATGGCGTGAACATTAGACACGAGAGAAGCCGACAGTGGGGAGTAATGGGTGAGTCAAAACCACGTAGACATTTGACTATTTTTGAAAAGAAATACTATTTAAACTTAAAGTAAAAACATATACAGCATCTACATCAATGACAAAAATATTTCACTTGAACTTCCAAACAAAAATAATAAAAACTTCCCTACTCCTTTGCTCTTATTTCATAAGCAACGAAAATGAAGGAAGTTCGAAAGGGTCAGTCTGTGTTAAAGCAACTTAGTCGATTTCGAAAATCTAGCCGTTACCATGACAACCATTGAATTTGAGTCCACAGAATGGGCCACTTTTAATGCTAAATGCAATATCTACGGGACTGGCTCAATTGGAGCTATATTTGGAGGGAGGCATGTTCAGAGACACCTGCAAAATAGATGCCAGTAAATAAAATGTATTATAGACTTATATTTGATTATACTCGTACACCGTGCGCTGGCTAGAGGTATCAAGAAATAAAAGGAAAATCTGACAACCATGAAGAGTAATTAACTGAAAATTTGTTTTGATGTTGTATAAAACTCAAGTTTTACATCCAGTTCAGTATATCTCAATGTGAGCACCTCTTGTTGCTCTGCAAATGTCCAAACAATATTCCAATTCCCTCCAAGTGTTTTTCAACATTTGAGGCGTTATGCGGTCAATTGCTAACCTGGTGAGTTGTCTCAATTTTAACAAATTTTGGATTAAATGTTGTTGATACACAAAGTCCTTCATAAACCCCAGGCGGAAAAAATCTAACGGAGTCAGATCAGGAGACCTTGGTGGCCATGCTTTGGGTCCGCCTTTTCCAATCCAACGACGAGGAAAATTTATATGAAGGAAACTCATGGTGATAATGTGGTGGAGCACCGTCTTGTTGAAGTGTTGATCCAAGGAGAATTTGGGGCACAGTGAAATTTTCTAGCATATCAAGGTAACTGTGGCCAGTCACGGTTTTCTCCAAGAAGAAGAATGGACCAATAATTGCATTGTGCATTAACCCCATCCAAACATTATTTTTTTCCGTGTCTCTTTGATATTCCACTTCAGCATGAGGGTTCTCGGACCCCCATATACGGTGTTATGGCGGTTAACTTTACCTCAGAGATGGAATGTAGCTTCATCACTGAGTACCACTTCCTCAAGATATAAAGAGTTTTCGTCAATGCGTTGCAGAATTTCAATCGCAAAACTTTGTTTTAATCTTCTATCGTTTAGCTGAATGCAGTGAAGAAGCTGGAGCTTGTATGCACGTAGTTTGAGTCGTTTATGAAGGACGTCATAAACAGTTGATTTGGGAGTCTCTGATGACTAGCCTACCTAATAGACTTCCTTGGGCCCTGGTTCAATGCAGTTCGTATACGATCGTCCGTTTCTTCGGTTATTTTTTTCTTGGGATGTTTGCCTGTTTGTGAAATCAAAGATCCTGTCTCTTTACGAGTGCTATGCCACTGCAAAATTGATTTCGAAATATGTGGATCCACGTTGAATTCTAGACGAAATCGACGTCCAACTCTGGTACCAGATTTGAATTCAGTAAGCCAAAGCATGCATTTGACTTTTTGCTGTTATGTCCACATTTTACGTTCAGTTAGAATGATTAATGTTAACTGTTAGCAATTCGTGACATAAATAGCAATGATAAATCGTATCTTTTTTGTTTTTGTTTCCAATTTTCTTGCTTTGTTGTGTAGATTTCTAGCATTGTTATAAAAATAAAGTCTTGGAGACTTTCTGCATCCTGTGCCATACATAGAAATATATAATAAAATATCTTTCTGTTAATAAATGGTGAACAATTTATTTCTTGATACCTCTAGCCCGGACACGGTGTACAATGGAAATCAATAAAAATATGTATTGTGTAAAGTGTATGTGATTTAATGGAAAGCAAGCGTGCAAGTAAACAAACCATAGTATACCCATATTACGATACAAGATTGGATAATGTTTTTTTTTTTAAATAAAAAAAAGAGGAAAAGTTTGAAAACCGAGGAGAGCGAGTTTTTCAATTTCCTAGATTTTGTAATGCATTTCACAAACGTGTATTGTACAGTATTTTCTGCAAGATAGTATATTTTGAAAATAATATATATATATATTTTAAATATTAATATACAGTACCTAAGTACGTTAAACTATGAACAGCTGACTGATTCTCAGCAAGAGGCTTCTCATAGATGTCGGTAGATGGCAGGAGTAGTTTTAATTACAACCCTAGAGCAGTTATTTGTAATATTTCAACATACTTACCTAGGTTGGCAACTCTGAATTCAGTAAAATCAACTTCTAATATTGGCGGCCGTTTGCTGTAACAACGAAAAAGACATGTCGTGCAAAAAATAATATACCTATGTTGATTATCGTTTGATATTCTAAATAGTTGGAAAATCTCCTGTTATGTTTACTGAGAAGTGATGTGACCAAAATATTCATTTATATTTGATCAAAATGTAGGAAAATTAAGAACAACGATTTTACAAAATGATTTATATAAGTATATTTTTTATTTATATTAATTCTAAATATCACTTAATACGAATAAATAATAAAAAATATATTATTACTGTTACTGCATTTAAATTGGAAAAAAATTATCTTCATTGCTTTTTTCTCTGCAAAGACTGTTAGGATTTTATCTAAGTTTCATGTTAATTTCATATTCAATAGATATAATTACCAAACTGTTGAAAAATTCTTGATACACCGATTGAGTAATCTCTTTTCCCTTGATGCCACAGTCATCAGGAGTGTCAGGAAAATCCAAGGGGTCATAAATAAATTGTAAACGCAATAGACCTATTGTTGGATGCAAGAAACTCGAGCATTTTCTTGGGGTTTATAATCTCTGCTGGCAGAATTGGCTTCAGTGCCTCATTTTCTTCATGAAGCGTGTAACCATCTGTATCAGCTTCTTTTATGGTATTCACTTGTTCTTTTTCCTGTAATAGCTTGGCATCTGTCATTACCACTTCCAAGTCTGCTGCGTATTTTTTATAGTATCCTTGCGTCTGAGGACCCCTTAGATACGGGGTGTGATTGGGATAAATCAGTCCAATCGGCTTAAACCCACTCTGAATGTCTATTCCGGATCCGGCTTTAAAAATTCGAGGCAAGAATATAAAAGATAGCAGGAGAGCGCATTGCATTCCTTCGTAGAAATATGACGAATAGAAAAGTGTAACTACACCTTATTTATTTGCGCACGATTTTGAAAAAAGAATAACATTTTGTGTTAAAATTTTGGTTTCATATTTCATTAAATTGTCCAGTTGTTTTTCCGTAGGTTAGGGTAGAGTAAGCTATTTATGATCATGTCTTAACAGAAACGCAGTCATAAAAGTGCCAAGTTTCCATTAAACGTCTAAATATAACTTACAAATTTCACTCGTCAGCTGTAGCAACGTGGCAGTGGAAAATGGGCAATGCTGCAGCCAGGGCATTTAAAGTAATTAGATCCACCCCTATTTTTGTTCTTGTTTAGTCAACTGTCCGAAAACAGGTCTGAACCTCAGAAGTGATATCAAGAAGGCACCACTTATGAGGCAACTAGGCAAGGAGATAATGGGGTAGGGTGGCCAGTTCCTTTCTCCATTGCATACGTCACCGACTAGCTACATGTTACACTAGTTAGACTTCAGATGCATACAAACATTGTTCTTCCTCTGACACATATCGTCAAGAGAGATGTACTGCCTGATAATAGATGTAGGTCTACATATCAGCCATAACCTCAAGCCAGTAAAGTGAACGAGTATAGATCAGCTCCAAACTCATGGCACTTGCCTGCGCAAAACAAGTAAGCCGACAGGAAGGGACGGTTATTGGTAGGTGTAGTTCTCTTTTCTTAGCAGAAGACGATGAAAAGAAAGTGAGTTGGGGTAGGAGCTTTGTAAAGTTATCCTCCTGAGTCTTGAGAGTATAATATACTATACCATACTTCATACATTATTATGATGTAGGATGTATGTGCAGAATTTTTCCAACATTTTTCCTCATGTCGGTGATTTTTTTGAAGTATAGAAATTATATTGAACTTTAAAAATAAAGCAACAAACGCCTCAGGACTCAGGAGGTACGACTAACGTATACAGAGTGTCTCCAACTCTAGAGTCAAAATTATACAGATGGTACAGGGCTCTAAACTGAGCAGTTCGACAAAAGGAACCAGTGATCGGAAATGCATATTTCAGGAGCTTTAAGGTCTTGAACAAGTAATAAGTTCGAAGAACATTTTTGCAAGCTGCTTTAATTTTTTACACACATAAACAACTTACATATCACAGCAACTGTTCAAAGTGGTGATCACTAGCCTTGATACATCCTGAACAATGCATGACATTTTGCTCCACTCTCTTAAATATTCCTGGTGTCTGTTGAAGAATGAGACAGGCAGGTAAGAATCTGGTGCTCAGGTGGTAATGGATATGAAGTGGGCGATGTTACAACCATATTCTCTTGCAAACAACAAGATATTTAATGTTTTATTTCCAAAACAACATACATCTCATAGTAACAACTTAGAGCTCAGACCAGTTGTTGAAAATGGCGACCACCTGTCTCAATACATGACCCATGAAATTTTGTAAACAATAAGAAATAGCAAATATTACCATGGAAGCGCCAGGCAGTTGTTTGTTATGAAAATTAAAGCAGATTAAACAAACATCCCTCACATACACTTTCAAGATCTCGTGGCATCCGAAATATCCATGTCCGACAACTGGTCCCTTATGTCAAAATTCTCAATTTAGAGTTCTCTATCATCTGTATAATTTTGACCCTAAAGGTTCGAGACACCCTGTCTAGTTTCAAATTGTGATATTTATTTTGTTTCACGCGTATGCCCCTGGAGTAGAGGAAAAGAAGATATTACGGTGTTAACTTCATCAGGTAAAATAAATGATTTTATTTATTTATTATTTATTTAGAACCTTAATGAAAGGAAACAAAAAGTATTACAAGAATAATAATTGAGAGTTATAAAATCATGTCAGTATAATATATAATACTACAAAGCTAAGTACAATAACTGACACATTGTGGTCGGGTAGTAACACAGAATGAGACGCAAATTAACAGCGCGACAACCACCTTCATACTAACCCATACACCCCCATTCTATCCTAAAAAATAGGATCGTCCCTAAGGAAGACGGAAATAGACTTCTGAGTGGAAGCTACCTTTTCAGAGTTGGATTGTAAGGACTGCTGTTTATGTCGAACAACGTTGCTACATGTTGCATTTAATTTTGTCGAAAGACTCGAAATTTTCAATAACATATTATTGGTCGTATGACAAACATTATATGACCAATTTTGTCCCCAATGAGTAATGACACGATCTATAAATGATGAAATAGATTTCCTTGCACATTGTATAGAAAACAAAAACGGTTGTCCCCTCGCCCAGTTGTTTGGAGTAACGAATCTTAACGTTGAACAGAGTGGATGACCCGTCAGGTGTTACATTGCCTTGAATGTGGAATTTGTTTGCAATTGTTGGAGATTTAATTTCCAGCACATGTTGGAATATTATAAAGTCTTCTACTAAAGCTACCAATATGCCTCTGGTGTAGTGTAGGATATGATACAGCCAATGCCAGCGTTTTTGGCGCGTGTCCATGAGTGAAAAGCCAGTCAGTGAGCACTTGTTGCCAGTGCAGCTGAGAACTGTGCCACCCAACACGTCACGTCAGCAATCTGCCAATCATAGTTGCCAGTCTTATCGCCTACTGACTGCGTCAAAGACAAGACACTCGCACTTTGCGTTTCTGGGGTGTGTCCTTGAGTACACTGTCCAGTCAATGACATCTGTTGCCACTTCAGCTGAGAGTGGCGCCACCTCCTAAACAGATGTGACATCAGCAACCCGTCAATCACAGTTGTCAGCTTTCTCTTCCACAGACTGTGGCAAAGATAAGATACTCTCGCTCTGAACGTTCTCATTACTTATTTCATGCGCCAGAAACGGTGTCTTTGGCTCTACATCTGACTGTTCATTAACAAACAGAATGTTTATGCAATTACTGATACGAATAATGGCACATGCTTTGTCATTACTAAAACGCTTTCTTTGTATTTTACAGTTTGTGCTGGCACATAGGTTTTTAATAAACACATTTCCTTCACATTATTTATTGGCTCCATCCTGTGGAAGCTTCCATTGCGGGCTGCACTATACTCTGATGTCGTGGGGAACCACGCCTCCAATGACCGGCACTTGCTGTAGCACCTCAGTGGAGTAGTTGAGCATGAGGCGAGCAGCTGCCACGTACTTGAGCAGCAGCCATATCACGAGCATGTAGAATGCTATCCTGCTGGCGATGTGGAGACAATAAAGCCTGAAACATAATCTAGTATGAGTCTGTAGTTCACACTTCACTGTTACAGAAATTTGTACTATGGAGTCGAAATCTTTGTTGGTAGTAATGTATCCACTCCAATCTTGATATAATTATTATACTCGTAGTTCAAGAAAATATTTCTGCAACACTTTCCTTGTGCGTGAGTTTCCGGCAGACCCACTCATAGGAAGACTCAGCGAATGTTTCAACTGTAGCCTAAGTTTATAAAAATGTTTGAACGTAGAATTACGTCTTCTTCCCCACTAGGTAACTTCGCGAATTCACTGTCACATTAAAATACAACATCCTCTCCTTTTTCTCTTGTGTTGCCCTTGTTATCCTTTTATTTGTCTTACTTTCCTTGTATTCCTCTTGTTCTCCTTGTATTCCCCTTGTTCTCCTTGTCTTCCTCATTTCTCCTAGTATTCTCCTTGTTCTCATCGTATTCCCTTTTTTCCTTGTCTTTCCCTTGTTATCCTTGTATTCCATTTCTTCTTCTCTTCCCCTTCTTCTCCTGTTATCCTTTTTCTCCTTGCCTTATCCGTGTTCTTCTAGTATTGCTCTTGTTCTCCTTCTACCACCTTATTCTCCTTAAATTTGTCCTGGGTGTATTCCCCTTGTTTTCCTTGTCTTTGCCTTGTTCTTCTTGTAGCAGTCTACATCTGATAAGTCGATAAATTCTTGTATAAAGAAAATTACTTAAAATATTGATTTATTTCATCGAAGGGTAAGCTACAATGTGTTGTTTGCTTTCAATTTCTATCCACCGAAAATATAAGCCCATTAATTGTTAGCTTCTAACTTATGGATATCTGGGCAGCTGGAGATGTATTAGACATGAGTAATTTTTAACATTAAACATTTATACTCAACCCAGAAGGAGAGAAAAATTGTAAAGTTTTGACATAAAAGATTTTTCTGTAAATTCTGACGTCACTCGTGGTACCATTGAAACTGAAGATTGTTATCAGTTGCTTACGTAATCTTCATTCCATACAAGAAGACTCCATATGTTAACAAATACACAACGTGTCTGAAATCTTTCCGATTGGTTGCAGGATAAAGAATCTCTTTATGGCGCCTAGCACGTGACATTAATTAGTTTGCTGTCTGAAAGCAAAACCTGCTATATATTTTCGAAGTTTTAATAGGGAATTTGCTGTTTTTCTAAATCCAAGAAAAAATACGATGCACGAAATAGTTGTAAGAAAGAATGTGATTTATAGGCGGGGAAAAGCACGGAAAGTGTTTTAGCACTGACAACATAACAAGGAGGTTGTGTAATTTATCTATGCCTGCGTCACCATTCATAACACAAACCCGAAGATGGGAATGTTGTGACAGTCATTCAGTTTCTGTGTTCTCCATGTAGCCTACTATACAGGTGTTTCAAAAGAGATTTAAAAATTTTAAGGATGAGAAATAAAAACAAAGAGAAGCAAAATATTTTCCACTGAATTATGAGTACTAATTCCAACAAAAGCAGTGACAATTTTATATAATTTATCAATCATGAGACAGTAAAATTCATAGTTTTAACTTCAACACCACAGAAATATGATTGAACATACACAAAAGAAACTTTTATATTTAGACAACAGTAAAGTTTGTGGATAAACAAGGTACAGTACAGTATGAACATGTTAACTGAAGGATGTTGTAGCAGGTGTTCAATATGTTGACCATGCACTTGAAAGCATCTGTCTAGTCTTCCCGTAAAGACCCCAAGAATGCGCTCGAGCAATTCTGGGTCATTCTACATTTGCTGGAAGGCATCTACAATCCGATGCTACAATTCTTCAGGTGTGATGGTGTCTGTTGTGTAAACTAGGCTTTTTGCATAACTTCATACACCAAAACCCAAAGGATTTAAATCTAGGTACAGGTCCTCCTCTACCTATCCACCGTTCACCATAAAAGGAAATGGGATTAGGAGAGTGCGACATACGTACGAAGCATGAATGTTGCCGCTTTATCGTGTCCAGGCGCTCTGTTCACTGGTCGCCCCAACCAGCAAAAAAATGGCATTACCTCGTAAACGGTTAATTTGCAGACCCATGTTTACTGGAACTTTTTTGCTTCTCTTCGTTTTTACTTCTCATCCCTAAATTTTTGACCACCACTTTTGAAACACTCTGTATAGAATACAGCGTTGTTGCTGCGCTATGTTAAAATTACATGTTGTTAACGTCTGCGACATAAATGTAATAGTGTAGGCTATAATGGCCTCCCTCAGATTTACGTCTCTTACGGAGGAACCATGCTAATAATTTATGTCCCCTTAAAATTCATCTCGTGAACTTCTGATCCAACCAAGGTCGAATACTCCTTTTTAGTATGTAAACCTATTAGCGTCTGATTTTATACTCGTTGTCTTTACATGTAAAGTCTTAGAAAAAAGTTTTGTCGCATAGATACTTTACAAGTCCCAGAAAGGAGGCAGTGCGCATGATCAGAGGACGAGCGACCTGGTTCGCAAGAGAAGGACTTGTTGAGGTAATAAAAGTAGTTTTATTTCGTTGTGCTGATCATGCGCACTGCCTCCTTTCTGGGACTTAATAAGTATCTGTGCAACAAAACTTTTTTTCTGAGACTGTACGTAATTTGCATCATTTCATTGTCTGCAAATAGATTTATACAAGTACAACTAGACACCAGTACTTACACGGTAAGAATTCTTCGCCATCGTGGTAAAGACGACAGAGGTTCTTTCATGCAGTACAGCCTTGCTCCAAAGAGCGCATTCTTTAGAAAATCCTCAACATCGTACTTAACACTCGCCATGTAGAATGTATTCCTGAAATTAATATTTATAGTAAATAGCTTCGTGAAAAACTCATTAATAGGTGTAGGTTTTTATGACACATGCTGTATAAAAGACAGTGAAAAAATAGGGTTAGGCCCTGTAAATTTTACAATTCATCCAAAGGAAGCATACTGGAATAATTTAATAGTTTTTTACTTGGTTATTTAGCGTCGATGGGATTGGTGATAGCGAGATGATATTTGGCGAAATGAGGCCGAGGATTCGCCATAGATTACCTGACATTTGCCTTATGGTAGGGGAAAACCTCGGAAAAATCCAACCAGGTAATCAGCCGAAGCGGGAATCGAACCCGCGCCCGAACGCAAATCCGGATCGGCAGGCAAGTGCCTTAGCCGACTGAACTACGCCGGTGGCCTAATTTAATAGTGCCCTAAAAGTCATAAAGTAGTTTATAGCGCCTATTTTATTTTATTTGTTTTTTTGGTTATATAATTGCATGTTCTTAAACTTTTATTTTACGTTCTGTTTTCTTTTATTACACTTTATTGTAGGCTATATTTCTTTTTCGATTTTTTTTCCATGTGCGTAACATTGGTAGGAAATGAGTGGTTAAAAGTGTGACCAGCTACCCCTTTCTTCTACGCGCGCGCACGCAGTAACAAACCATCAAAATCCCTTTCTAAGATCTGAAATGACTCAGCGTACTGGACTTCCATCCAATTGTCCGGGTTCGATCCACGGTGTGTCCGTGATGGAATTTGTGGTGGAAAAAGCAGACTTGTGCACGGTTTCTCTCGAGGAGGTACTACTCTCTCTTCCATTCCACAAACTCTTTCCACCGCTCCCTTATTTAATTTATTTATTTAATTAATTAATTTATTTATTTACTTACTTATTTACTTATTTATTTATTAATCTGACAGGATTAATGCCATAAGACCTTCTCTTCCATTCTACCAGATAGCACATATAAATACAAAAAAGAAATACAAACACTGATGAAAATAATACAAATTAAATTAAAGCCCTATAGAGGGTCAACAGGGTCAAAAGAATACTATAGAGCTCTCATCGAGCTAATACAAGGAAAAAAAGAAATAAAAACAGAGATAGCAATGATGATAGTGAGAACTAATAATAATAATAATAATAATAATAATAATAATAATAATAATAATAGTTGTCTGTAATAGTTAAAATAGTCTGGATTAAAGTCTTCTGAATTGTACAGTGCTAAAGACTTCCAGCCTCGAGCTCTGTCTGAGGTTCAGACCTGGCTCTGTCAAGGCTGAAGCAGAAAGGCCACCTGTCAACGTAAGTCTCCCGCCCGACTTGCAACAATACATTTGATCGTTTGAAAGTATTGTCGCTGTGTCTAGGCAAGAATCATACAAACAGTCAAAGAAATCATTTACATGATTTACTGTGTTGCTAATTAGATAACTTAGATCTGTGAGTAATATAAACTAAAGCACGAAGAATGTCATTGAAGTGTTCTAAACTATGTCTAATAACTTACTTATGGCTTTTAAGGAACCCGGAGGTTCATTGCCGACCTCACATAAGCCCGCCATTGGTCCTTATCCTGAGCAAGATTAATCCAATCCTTATTATCATTCCCACCTCCCTCAAATCCATTTAAATATTATCCTCCCATCTACATCTCGTCCTCCCCAAAGATCTTTTTTCCTCCGGCCTCCCTCCCAACTAACACACTATATGCATTTCTGGATTCGCCCATCTCAAACGTCTGGATTTAATGTTCCTAATTATGTCAGGTGAAAAATAAAATGCGTGCAGTTCTGCGTTGTGTAACTTTCTCCATTCTCCTGTAACGTCATTCCTCTTATCCCCAAATATTTCCCTGAGCACCTTATTCTAAAACACCCTTAATCTCTGTTCCTCTCTCAAAGTAAGAGCCCAAGTTTCACTAGTATACAGAACAACCGTAATATAACCGGTGTTTTATAAATTCTAACTTTCAGCTTTTTTGAGAGCATACTGGATGACAAAACCTTCTCAACCGAATAATAATAGGCATTTCCCATATTTATTCTGTGTTTAATTTCCTCGCGAATGTAATTTATATTTGTTACTATTGCTCCAAGATATTTGAATTGTTCCACATCTTCAAATAATAAATTTGCTATTTTTATTTTCCATTTCGTACAATATTCTGGTCATGAGACACGATCATATACTTTTGTCTTTTCGGGATTTACTTCCAAACCTATCTCTTTATGTCTAATACCTGTTATAAATCATTAACATCCTGTTGAAATAGGAGCTGAATCCATAGCTTTTGTTTCAATTAAACTTCTATTACATTTTATGTAACTTAATTTAAATTTTACTTTGTACTCCTTTTATTTCTCGTGGCCTAATTTATACTTTTGAAGCCTATTTTAGGTGCGTAAAACTATATTTTTGTTTTCTAAAATTTCTAGGTCTTCAAATACAGCAAGTGTTTTCTTCACGGTGTTCCGCCGCTGTATGTTCTGCCCGGGCGAAATGATGCCGCGTCCTGACGGCCCCGAACGTCACTGACTGCTCTTAATATTCTGTTTAAGTTCTTATAAGATCATATTCTGAAAATTGAATACCATAAATTGAAATAGTGGCTTTTGTATTCACTGGCATGAACTAAATTTGTAGCACATGTAAAAAATTTATGAATTCACATTGGGAAGAAATAGGTGAAAAACTACAAAATCCGAAATGTAATTATAATCCATTACGTCACTGCATTTTTTAACTTTTTTCAACATGTGTCATACCAAAGGCATAATTTAAAATTCCGCGGCACATTCATATAATCTAAACCAGTGGTTCGCAACCACGGAAAGTTTTGAGGGTTTCAGAAGGAAATGTGTTTGCTGAATATTAACTTGTGCCACGTTTACTGAATGTTAACTCTTATGGACTCACTTTCTTTATTACTCTTTTCACTTTTATTTTTGCAATTTTTGCTACGAAAATCTTTACTATTTTCATTTTCTCGCGGCACACCGATTGAAAATGACTGCATTAAGATGTAGATTACGAGCATTTACAGAATTTTTTGAGATTACTTCTACTTAAGTTCCATAGTCACCTCTCTTCACCAGACAACGTCTTCTCAATGGCAATAAAATTATCATTGTCGAATTTCCACTGTCTCATCGTGAAGTACTGCAGAACCTCCAGCCCAACAGTTATTCTATTCTGGATCCGAACCATGCTGAAAAATAATTATATCAGTTTAGATTCGTTCGTTTTAGGCTGCCGAGCGCCTCCAAAAGAATAAAAAAGCACACAATATTGTGATGACTACTCAATAATAATAATAAATCTCAGAATAATTAATAGATCTGCAGTTATAATGTAATAATGTCAGGATTGATGATGGATTATTAAAATCGGTAAAACTCCGTATCATGTCTTATTTCGCAAGGAAAGTGAATCTGGCATGTAAAATAATTCTTGTCTCTGCATGAGAGAACGCCAGACAAAATTTATCTGCTGTTTCTTATCTACAATAATCTCACTAGAGGTTTTGATTTGTCTAGAGAAAATCAAAACTCGAGTGGGATTTAATTCACTATTACACAATTAGAAGAAAGTATATAAAGATTAGAAGTAACGAAGTACTCTAATACCATAAAATATTAATTGACTTACTAAATGTCTTGAAAATGTATTATTGTACCATCTCATCATTACCAGTATTCCGCTAGATGGCAGTAGTGTGTTATGATTAGCTGTTCTCTTGTTACCAATTGTGCCAACTATACAATCTTCATTGAACTCTATGGACGATTACTAGTCAAGAGGCTTTGTTGATTCAGTTTCATTTTTATTAAAACAGTTGCATTCCACTTCAATTATCAATATATATTAAACAATCTTTGATACATGACTACCCATAATCTCATACTGCAGAAGCTATAACATAACATAAATAATATAAACAAAATAAATGATAGAAAAGTTTTAATTAAGGATGATGAACTAAACATGAATCATTTTAAAAGGTAGAGTGTTGGCAAACAAATGCTAGGGAGGTGGTAAAAACAAACAAATTCTAGGGAGTGATAAAAACAAATACTATGGAGGTGATAAAAATTGTAGGATAAGCAGCCATGATTGGTTGAAACACGTCGTTCCGTATCGTTTTATTGGCCAAAAGTATTATGACGTAGTAAAAGTGTAAAAGTATAGAGTAAGTAAAAATCTGGGGGTAACATAATCGGTGCTTAAGATTGTCTCACCCTCGATCGTAGTAAAAACAATTAATAGCAATAGCAATTTAATAATTCGTTGTATTAGAAATTAAAACATAAGTAAATACATAATTTGAATTCACAATTCAATCGAATGACCGATCAGTGAGCAAGCTTAGGCTACATTGAACAGATAATTAAATAAAAATGTGATTCAGCGAATAAGTGGACAGAAAAATATAAAATTAACAAGTAATAAGTAACAAAAATGGCATAATAAACGAATAGGCCTATTAAAATGCAGTAAGACTTACTAAAACACGAAGCAAAGCTTTGAGAGTTTCCAAAAACTTAAAGGTTAAATAACTTATTTTGCTCCATTATTTATGTTAATAATGGTATAGGATCCCAAACATCTTTTCCGATAAACCTTTGCTGTACAGAGGCCTCGCTGTAGTAAAATGGCTAAGAAAATGTAGTTATACTTTTTCTTGTGGATACTCACAATCTCTTTTGTCTTGCAAGAAGCATCAAGAAGTCTATGAAGAATGCAGGCAGGTAGTGGAAGAATATGATGCAGAAATAGTGCATCAGCCAGCTGCTTCGGATGTTTCCATCTGGATACCAAATTGTTGTTTCAAAGGGATTCTCGAGTATCAACTTGCGCCCTCGCCTCAGTAGTTCACCCCAGGTAACACGAACAAGTTCCCCAGAAGATATGTTGTAAACTGGAAATTCTTCAAGTCTGGACAAAAAAATCACAATTATTTCTGCCACGTATCATTTTCCATTTTATCCAGTAAAGAAATTTTTAAGTGATCAGAAGGTCTCTGATCTATTTCAAGAACTTCGTTGACTGAATCCTGCATCATTTATAAATTAAGAATCTAAAATACTTTAAAACAATGGTGTCCTAGTTTTAATTTGTTTTGAATCTTGGCCTGTAACGAAGAAAGCTGCAAGCAGAGAATATATTTTGAAGAGCTTTACAGAAATACCTTTTCAATATCGTCACTATGTTGAAGACAAATGAAACAATTCCGAAGTGACACTTATTGGTTAAAGATGTGTTTGTAGACAAGTAGTTAGTGGTAGTGGTAGTGGCAGTAGTGGAAGTAGTAGTATACTGTCCGTCCGTCTGGTTCAGCGTATTCCGAATCTCACCGGTCCGGTGGCATCAATGACGTCACGTTGCAACGAAAATAAGGAACAAAACTGCTGGAAGAATCGATGCTGTCATGGCGACTGTGTAAGTGGTTATCTGTGCTACGCTAGCAAAATTTTGCGAAATTTCCGTACTGCCATCTCGTTCAAATAAAAGAGATCATAAACAACTTATTTCTTGAACCGGTAGTAATAACTGGTCGGTTGACATGTTCGCTCATAAGCCATTAACATATTGTTTTTACGTTGTGCTCATTACAAACAATACAACAGAACTAAAGCAGAACACACCGCCATGACACAACAGTGCACGATGTCATTCGTCTACTAATTCCCGCCCTATACAAGAACCAATCAGATTCACTGATGACGGCTGATGGAGCCTGCCACCACTTCTGCAAGTTGATGGCACCGGTGCGACACCGGTGGAGCATCAATGACGTCATCGGTGGAATTCGGAACACCGTGATGCCATCGGATTGCTCACCGGTGAGATTCGGAATACGCTCGTTATGTCGCATCCCGGTTTCCCCCACCTGTTTCTACTAGCCCTTCTGTAAAGGCTAGTGGCTGGACTGTTGGCTGTCTTAACGCTTTCCTAAAATATTTGCTGTACGTTATTGGACGTCTACGTAATATTGTAGGTATAACTGTTCAAAATGAAGGGCCCAGTAGAAAACTTCAGTATAGGCAAATATTATGTTGGAAATTATGTCCCACCGTTTCAGTGCATTTGTCCACAACATTGATTGTTGCTTAGTTACTCAATTATGGCGTATATCGTCGGTTTCTTGGTAAAAGTGACCAAGATCAAAATGCAAAATTGTTGGGAAAATCATTTAAAGGTTTAATGATCCATCCAAAGATAACTGTACTAAAGATGTTAGTAATAAATTATTTTGAAGGTAAATGTGCTATATTATTGGTTTTTAATATAAAATTATGTCTTAAATTTCCATAATGCTTGGAAGCCTTGGAATGTGACTTGGTCACTTTTACCAAGAAACCGACCATATATATGACGTAGGAATATACATTACTAATACAAACAATACATACACATAGTTAAATTGATCTTACTGTAATTGTTTTAGTAGTGTTGGTAGTAGATTATTATTATTATTATTATTATTATTATTATTATTATTATTATTATTATTATTATTATTATTACAAAATATTTTTTTTTATCTGTAGAAGTTATTCAACATGTGCGAGAAATAGTCGACAGATTTTGACTGGACCCATCCACCGGTGACAAATTCTTGTACGTGCTCTAAATATACGACACAGGTCCTACAGCTTTACTTACTTCCCGAAGAAAGACACTCTAATTATATTGCCTTTGGCAGTTTTCACACCCGCGGATAAATGGTTAAATCAGATGATGTAAGAGAACCGAATTATTAGTGTAATACTTCTGTATAAAACTGCCACACCAAGAGATCCGGATTCAAATCCTAGTCGATCCATCCTGAATTTATAACTTGTATTGGGCAATCCCGTGATCCAGGCAACACAGGATGGTTTATGCGTCTTTCGTAAGATTACTGTGTCTCAAAACTTTTCTAGTGACCCTCGTACTAAATTACAGATAATTAATTATATTTTTATACGCATACTCACTTCTCATTTGCTGTTTTCCGTGCAATAACAATGATACTATTAATGGCGACATCCACTGGTATCACCTCTGCATAGCAGCTGCCATCACACATCATGGTACGAATCACACCTTTTCCTGCACCCACCAGAATCCCGACTGTACCGTTCAAAGTGTCAACCCAACCAGGAAGGGGCTCCTTAAGTGCTGGAATAACTGCAAGAGAAGACAGTACCTTTAGCTTACCTTCTTCACTTCTCTTATTATATCAAGTACAGAGAAAGTATAACGGTGATAAAATGTTGAAGCGTGCCTTTGTAAACCAATAATGAATATAATTTGGGAAATTTACTGTATCAAATGCTTTCAGGAAATCTATAAGTACATACATTGTAGTTTCTTTTATGTCTTATATTTCGACAGGCTGAGAAACGGGAAGGTAACGGTAAGCGTGAAAATACAGTCAAATAAATTTGATGCCCGATTTCTCCTTCTCTACTGATGTTCCTTAATTTATTACATTTTTTAGTTGGGTACTATTTTACTACAGACGAGGGATGGTGCACGTACAGTAACTACGAGTACGAGTAACTGATCCCACCATAGCATCTACTCGTATCTCATTTATTAGAAATTGGAACTATCATTTTCTTTTGCCATTTCTCTAGTGTGCATAGGGTGACCAGACGTTTAAGAGGTTAGATGCAGCTTACAGCAGTAAAATTTTGGAAATATTCAACATTTTTTTCCTCCATTACTGTATCTTGTACAATAATGAAAATTAGTATGTATAAAACACTGTCCTTCTGCTATATGGAAAAAAATATTTTTACGATGCGAAACGAGTAAAGAGGTCTGAATTTGTTTATGACTCTTCCCGTTTATTTTACACTGTTCTATTCATTTTTTATCCGTAAATGTTTAGTTTTAATCGATTGTTTATATCACTTGTTATATATTGATCATGAATAATACATTATAAACAGTACACGTCCTTGTCCGGCAGATCTTGGACATTCATGTAATCACGTATCTGAGATTGTTCATTACGTCAGTAATGGGCACAACAATTAAATCGTTACCACAGTACCATAAAGTGTTTCATGGGTGATTGCTTCATTAGTGGATTGATTGATTGCTTGATTGATTGATTGACTAGGACGTTATTTGGTTAGTTGGTCGACTAGTTGGTTGGTTGGTGGATTGGTTGGTTGGTTGGTGGATAGGTTGGTTTCTTTGGTTGGTTGGTTGGTTGGTTGGTTGGTTGGTTGGTTGGTTGGTTGGTTGGTTGGTTGGTTGGTTGGTTGGTTGGTTGGTTGGTTGGTCGGTCGGTTGGTTGGTCGGTCGGTCGGTCGGTCGGTTGGTTGGGTTGATTTGGTTGGTCGGTTGGGTTGGTTGGTCGGTCGGTCGGTCGGTCGGGTTGATTTGGTTGGTTGGTTGGTTGGTCGGTCGGTTGGTTGGGTTGATTTGGTTGGTCGATTGGGTTGGTTGGTTTGGTTGGTCGGTTGGGTTGGTTGGTTGGTTGGTTGGTTGGTTGGTTGGTTGGTTGGGTTGAGTTAGTTGGGTTGGTTGGTTGGTTGGGTTGGTTAGTTTGGTTGGTTGGTTGGGTTGGTGGGTTTGGTTTGGTTTGGTTTGGTTTGGTGGTTTTAATACTCAGCACTTGACAACTAACATTCATTACCTCTTACTGATTGAAATGTATGTTTGTCGGTATGTGCAGTTGACATCGTACGTTTCATTTTTATTGTTTAACTTTTAAATCGCACCAAAAGTCAGGGTATAAACTTACACTAAACCTTAAGGCTATCGTAATAGTTTTCTTACCTATAGATGGTCTTGCAATACACACAGGGATTCTGTCTCTGTATTCATACACCAGAGCTTCTGCTAACCGCTTTGAATATGTGTAGCAGTTAGGATGTGGACCCAGAAGTCTGCGAAATAAAGGGAAAGTTAGAGGCAATCGAAACATAGAGTATAGTCGTATATAATTTAACCCTCCAGTACTCGCGCGGCATACATTTGTAAGCCAATGCTGTTTGTTACGTCATCACATTTCCGCTTTCAATGCTGATATCGTGAAATTTTCAATACCTTCCTGTTGCAGTTTAGCCCTGATGTCTGTAGTGTTTCGATGTAAATGCGACTTTTTTCTCTGTGTAATAATATGTATGTTTTTAGAGTGGATTTCAAATATAATCCGCGCGAGTGCTAACGCCAGGAGAGAATACAAGAGCATACTTTCGATTTTCTTATTTATAATTTGATTTATTCCTGTGAGCCGTTCATAAGACATTTTTACACGTATTGTCTATTATTGCAATAGTCATTTTATCCTGCAGTATAAATGATTACTTGGACGTATTTGATAATAGGCCTACAGAACAATTCCTTCTACCACTCGCCACTGGTTAGTATATTTATCACAAATTCTTACCTCGTACATTTCATTTTTATATTTTGTAATTTATAAAAATTCTCTACACTTCGGCTTATATGAAAACTGACAATTTTAATAAGTATTCACACACCTGGGTGTGAGCAGTTCAATGGATTTATCATCAAGCCATTCCATGGCTCTCATCACGTCATGGGGGTTATGGGGTGGAGGGTACATCTTCTCTCCCAAGACTTCATATTCGCAGTGGCAGAAAGCTGTTGATAAGTGCACGAACGCCTGTGAAAAGATTAAAATAGATTATGAGACATAATTTTATTTCTTTTGCCTTATTAGCTAAGAAAATGAAGCCAAGTTAATGATGTGGAATCATATTTGTAAATCATTCTAATTTCAGTTTTAATGAATCCACATATAGGGATTATTTTCGAATATTATTGTAGCATCGGTTAAGTAACGTCATTATAGTAGTTTTCAAAGTATAAGTTTGGATGCTTCCACGGTGTTCAGGATTAAATATTTGGCTATTTTAATCTTATATCCAAACACATTGTGTCTTTAAAGTAAGTCCTACTTACTCGTATTTACTTGAGTGGGCTCCTTGTATAATGGCAATTGACTTAATATATGTCAACATAGCCTATATGTCGAACTTGGAGTCAGGCCACAAAGGGGAAAAACACTAAAGGAGATGGATTCGATCGGGTGCTTAGGCTTGAACGTCGGTGTAGCTCAGTGGTTAGAGGACTTAGTACATAGAGCCAAGGACTCGGGTTCGACCCCCGGCGCCGGAGAGAATGTTTCTTCTTTTTTTTAGTGGGTTGTTTTACGACGCTGTATCAACATCTTAGGTTATTTAATGTCGGAATGAAGTGAAGGTGATAATGCCGGTGAGATAAGTCCAGAGTCCAGCACCGATAGTTATCCAGTATTTGCTCATATTGGGTTGAGGGAAAACCCCGGAAAAAGCTTCAACCAGGTAACTTGCTCCGACCGGGATTCGAACCCGGGCCACCTGGTTTTGCGGCCAGACGCGTTATTTCACAGGTGTGGACGAATTTTTCTTCTCTAATAATCATTGTTACCATAACAGATATATTCTGTAGGACCAAAAATTAATCTTTACGTAGATAAAATAAAAGGGTTTGAAAAAAATAGTCATACTTTTAAATATTATTTTCAGTGACAAATAGGCCTAGCAGAAATTGGCAAAAATAATTTACCATTGGATTCACAGTTTAAGATATATGTATATTATGTTATTAGGTCGAAATAGGTTTTCGAGGAAAATAGCAGGTTTTGGAATCAAATCATTCATATACACTTTCTGCATTTTACATTTGGCAATTACGACAAATCGTTTATTTTCATCATGCCAAACACTAAATTACATTGCATACATTTTATCTTTCAACACTAGCGTAAGTAGAGTGGAAGCTGCAGTTCACAGCGCAGCTGCATACGTGCTGTACTCACTGAGCGCTCTGTTGTGACGTATGAATCAAGAATATGCGAGACAATCCGTAGAATGGACAATTTTTTACAATTTTGAAATTTTGAAAGTGCTAAAAAATGCTTACCTTTTCAAAGATGATGTTGAAGACTTGGAAAGATAAAATGTATGCACTATATAGCTACAGAAACATAAAGT
This sequence comes from Periplaneta americana, assembly GCA_025594305.2. Lineage (NCBI taxonomy): Eukaryota > Metazoa > Arthropoda > Insecta > Blattodea > Blattidae > Periplaneta > Periplaneta americana. Next base: position 155,250,913 of record JAJSOF020000011.1, read on the forward strand.
ATTACTGTCGTATTTGGTGGCAACACTGTTTGCAACCGATGGAAAAGTTCCAACAATACCAGTATCAAAATTCCTACGACTACAACCTTGAGAACCTTGTTCACATGTTACTGCTTCAAAGCTGCATGCAGGTTTACTAGAAGCTATTGTACTTTTTTTCAGTTCACACTTTGCAACACGTGAGTTGAACAGTGCAGTAGAAAACTGATTTATTACATAATTGACTACGTATAACTCAGAACTACCTAAAATTAAGTTCTGCGTCGTTTTAATCGTTTCTTCCTGAAAAATGAAAACTTGCAAGAATTGTTAACTGTAAGGAAAATTTTTAACTTACAATCACAACTCTGACACTATACTCATATATTACCTTCTTTCACTCTGATATTTTCTTTTAATAACATTCATTTCACAAAAATTTATTCAATTAGTAGGTACTTTTAAATGGTCAGAAAAGTACAAAACAAACAAACTGCTGATTGAGTTTTTTTTTTTTCCATCCTTCACACCACCTCCACGTTTGAATTTAAAATTGCACCCCTATCTTCAGACACATCATTTTAAAGAGGATGATAAAATCCTATTCGTCTACCAAAATAATAGTAGTAGTAGTAATAATAATAATAATAATAATAATAATAATAATAATAATAATAATAATTTTCTTAATTTTTATTTTTTATTTATTTACTAATATTTAATGTGCTGTACAACAGCCAGGAGCCAATAACAGTTCAGCACTTGCAATTTAATTAAAAAACATCAATAATAATATAAATTACAATGAAAGTAGTGTACATAGGAATAATTATTAAAATAATGACAATTAAAAATAGTGATAATTGAAAATGAAAGGATGGAATTATATAAATGAATATAATACAAATGATAACGAGAATAATATTATAATACATATCTAGACAAAAGACATAAATTAATAACTGATATAAAACTCCAAAAAGTATATACTACACATTAAATGGATCCAAGTTCAACCCATGCATATTAGCATATTTTATACATCTGCAGAGAGGGGAGATTTCTATTGTAAAAATTTTTATGAAATCTTAAACCCTTAGCAGGAATACTAGGACTGATACTGCTTAAGAAGGATTCACAATCAATATCATCCTTAATGACTTTACAAAAAAATAAATAATCGAGATCTTGATGTCGGGCAAATAAACTACAGCAATTAAAATATTTGTATTTAATCTCATATTTATAATATCGGAATTAGATAAAAATCTATAGAAACACAAGGAAATAAATTTTCTTTGAATATTCTCCAATTTAGCCGAGTTAGTGCGAGTAATGGAGTTCCATACAACAGATGCATTATTCAGGCTTAGATCTAACCAACGTAAAATATAAAATTAATAGACACATAGGAGTAGAAAAAGAATACGATGTAGATATAATTAGGACAAGCATTCTTAATGAATGGATATAAATAGATTGTACATGATCATGAAAATATAATTTAGAATGAAGTCAGACACCAAGATCTCTAATACTATTTTTCTAGTAATTATGACATTATTAAGATAATGATTAAATTTTAGGCAAATAATAATAATAATAATAATAATAATAATAATAATACTTACTTACTGGCTTTTAAGGAACCCGGAGGTTCATTGCCGTCCTCACATAAGCCCGCCATTGGTCCCTATCCTGAGCAAGATTAATCCATTCTCTATCATATCCATTTTAATATTATCTTCCCATCTACGTCTAGGCCTCCCTAAAGGTCTTTTTCCCTCCGGCCTCCCAACTAACACTCTATATGTATTTCTGGATCGCCCATATGTGCTGCATGCCCTGCCCATCTCAAACGTCTGGATTTAATGTTCCTAATTATGCCAGGTGAATAATACAATGCGTGCAGTTCTGTGTTGTGTAACTTCCTCCATTCTCATGTAACTTCATCCCTCTTAGCCCCAAATATTTTCATAAGCACCTTATTCTCAAACACCCTTAACCTATGTTCCTCTCTCAAAGTGAGAGTCCAAGTTTCACAACCATACAGAACAACCGGTAATATAACTGTTATGCGATGCTATCGTATAATACAATAATCACGATAATATTTCAGTCCACTTGACTCTAATTTTTTACTCTTACAGTCAATCTCAAGGACAATCATTCTTAAGCTAGACTTTGTAACTCTGCTAGACAAGTCACTGCATTTTTAACGCTACAGAGCTTAATCTAACCTTCTTTCTCCCGCAATAGTCTGCGATACTTTCCCAGTATTTTTACCTTCAGCTGTTTCATCTGTACACTCAGATCCAGTATTTGTTTTGTACCAGTCGTGTTGTATGTCACTGCAGCTTTCATCCCGGCCTCTAAACGAAGGGAGGCAGCCATGTTGAACACAATAGTGACCTCGGAGATGAGCTGTTGTTTCTGATCCTTTTGGATACCCAATTCCGGTAGTGAGAGGTCACCTTCCACTGCTACAAGCTTCTTCATAATCCCTGGATTGCTTCCTACCAGTTTCTCGAACAGCTATAATAAGTAAGACGTTCATTCACTTTATTAAAATAATTCATATAATAGCTTTTTCATGGCGTTTAGTGATGTATTCAGAGGATAGCCCGAGGAGAGTTTCTCTTCCCAGATTCAACTGCGATTTGTAGTACTTAAATTTGAAAAGACTCTGAAGTACCGAAGTGGAGATATGGCATGAGCTCTTAGCGGTTTGAAAGGTAATAGATAATACTTAGCCTATAGCCTATGTGTAATGTTCATTTTCTTATAGCCTATGCAATCCAAAAAATTGTGGAAATCCTCTAATGAGAAAAGTCCTCAATAAAAGAAACAAAAAAGTAAATGAAAAAGTGAACATATGGGCAATTCGACTTAAACTTCGATCCCAGTACCTCCTGCATATTGTGGGCTACTAGTTAGTGATGTTAGTAACTCGGCTAGCCCACTTATGCAAGTACAAACCACGACTAAATGTGTACTCAAGAAACATAAGTCCCTAACAATAACACCGTTTTCAAAAGTAGCCTTCAGACCCTGTAACGTGGTTGGTCAAATAAAGTTTTACTCACTGGTATCTTGGCCATCGCCTCAATTCGAGCAGACGGCTCTACCCCTCGTTTAGCTCTGGCCAGCACATAGATGCGACGCACCCCTGGACAGCTCCTCAGCAACTTCTCGAGCAGCACCTTGCCCATGAACCCGGTGCCTCCAGTCACCAGAATCGTCTGGTCGCGGTACCAATCCGTTATCAGCGTCATCTTTCAGCTGCTGCAACACAAACACCTCAAATATGTCTATTTGCAAAGTCACACGAGTTTTAATATCTACAAAATTCTACACTTCTGTTATTGCTTGGAGAGCGTGGAGGCCACAAACATCCACAGATCATTCTATTCCTGAATACACGGCGGATCTCTAGTCATGGAATCATTATTTAGTAGCGTGTGCAGTGATAGAATCTTGTTGAAAACATACGCAATCATATGTAAAATTTAATGGATATTCGTGTTATGTAAATTTTAATATAGGGTGTCATTTAAAATAATTAGTTTACTGTCACACCCTGTATGTCTGAATAACTAACTGTTTTCGAACACTGGCATAATATTGTATGTTTATTTCCAACAGTTTTTGTATGAAACTTTTTTTGTAAAATTAATATTTAAGAAGTTATTAACAATATTCCATACTTATTGTTCACTCTATATAATAAAACATGATTAAATGAAAAATGCAAATAAGTACAAATATAATACTCGTATATACAACAAGATAACAGTAGTAATTAATTAGATAATATTAAGAAAATAAACATGAATGACAAGAAAAGTGTAAAGGCCGATATCACAGAGCTTTCCTAAAACTATATTCGAGAGACTGGATAAAGTTAATTTCCTTTGAGATGTTGACAAGAATAAAAAATAGAATTCAACTTTTTAAAATAAAATTTACCGATACTCTCAACATGAGTAATCTGTTCTTTCAAATTAAAAGTGGTACATTGCCTTACATAATGAAAATTGCTGGGTTTGGTTTTTGTCATGTATTTTGTTTCTATGATCTGAAACTAGCCATCACGAATACCCCTAGGCTATCGAACCATAGACTAATTTAAAATACGGCCTCGGTCTCATGTGCACAATATTTTGACAGTCATGCACTTCGTAACGAAGAGGGGTAAGGACTGGCATTGGTCAGAATAAAGAATTCGCAGCGATGGTAATGTAAAGAATGAAAACAGCATCCTCGAAGACATTCCTGTAAGTGGTGGAACGCAAGATCTTAAAATCAGAAGGGCTTGGAATGAAACACCCGCTATGATACAAGTCAAGTGTCTACACCTGTGGAGTAACGGTCAGCGCGTCTGGCCGCGAAACCAGGTGGCCCGGGTTCGAGTCCCGGTTGGGGCAAGTTCACCTGGTTGAGATTATTCTCAACCCAGTACGAGCAAATGCTGGGTAACTTTCGGTGCTGGACCCCGGACTCATTTCACCGGCATTATCACCTTCATTTCATTCAGACGCTAAATAACTTGAGATGTTGATACAGCGTCGTAAAATAATCCAATAAAAGAAAAAGTAATAAAATACAAGTCAAGTACCTCATTAAGGGCGTAAAGTCTGACGTTAGCAGTCCTATCTGTTAATAAGTAGGTGAGGGTAGTTGGGACTTAAGTGTGTTAAGAGGAATACTGACAGTACATGGGGTATAAGCATTTTAAATCCCTTTAAACAGTTATATCATTTTTAACAATTTTTGTAAATTAATTTTTCAACTTCTATTGTTTGGAAATAATTTACTTACTTATTTACAAATGGCTTTCAGATAACCCGGAGGTTCATTGCCGCCCTCACATAAGCCTGCCATCGGTCCCCGTCCTGAGCAAGATTAATCCAGTCCCTAGTGTCATATCCTTCCACCTTCAAATCCATTTTGATATTACCCTCCCATCTAAGTCTTGGCCTCCCCAAAGGTCTTTTTCCCTCCGACCTCCCAACTAACACTCTATATGCATTTCTGGATTCACCCATACGTGCTACATGCCCTGTCCATCTAAAACGTCTGGATTTAATGTTCCTAATTGTCAGGAGAAGAATACAATGCGTGCAGTTCTGCGTTGTGTAACTTTCTCCATTCTCCTTTAACTCCATCCTTCTTAGCCCCAAATATTTTCCTAAGCATCTTATTCTCAAACATCCTTAACCTATGTTCCTCTTTCAACGTGAGAGTTAAAATTTCACAGCCATACAGAACAATCGGTAATATAACTGTCATTTTATTTATTCTCTCGATTAATATTGATTTTTCTTATTAATTCCACAAAGGAGTAGTTACACACCATGAAATACGGGAAGGCCTATCAGATCTCTAAGAAATTATAATGGATGCATCGACAAACTATTGTTCCGGCTCATACAACAAAGTATGAATTGAAAAAAGGCCTCAGGAGCGTTCATGCTCGCGATCACTTTTTTATTCGCGTGACGTGAGCACCAAATGTCATTAAAAGAGCACGCCTGTACAAGGGATTCCACTGCTATGAAAAAATGTTTGCTGTGAACAATGATGGAACCTGTAGGAGACTTAATGACATAATAATATATAACATTTTAAAATTCCTTTTCAGAACGGAAATTTCTATTTGTTCGGATCAAATTTCTGCACAATTATAGGACAAAACTAAAACTGTTTCAATCATTTACTGTCATAATACATTGTTCTTCTAAACTGACTCAGCATATTGGGAATTAAATCAATGGCTTTCCCAAAACATACTATGAAATGTTTCATATAAAACAATTTTTATCTCGAAAAGGAAGAAAAAAGAGTAAAATTGTATTAAACTTTTTATTTGAAATATCTCAAAGAATAACCCCCTAAAATGAATGACATTATTTACGGTTCACCCTGTATGTAAGAATATTTCCATAATAATCATAAATTTTCACATATATGAACAATAAATCTGTTATTTATTATGAAATAAGATAGCTTCTTGTAAATACAGTAACTGTAATTTATTCTTTAATGAAAATTATTGTTAAATTTGAATTAATTATTAGTACCCTGTGGATTATATTGCATCTCCAAAATATAGCAGCTTCACTTATTGTAAATAAATAAGTTGGTTCATTATGTTATTAATAATCCTGCTCGCCGATCAACCGAATGCTGGCCTCTTACCCACATGCCTCAGCGAAGGTGAACGATCATCCAACCAGTTCGGTAGTATCGTGTGGATAGCACGATGGTCCCCCAGGTCGTTAAAGCAGACGCAAGAAACCGGATTTCGCTACTTACCGTAGCTCTCCTAATCCATTAAGATGCTTGACGCCTGTTCCATAAACACCACTCGCCGAAATTTTATGAGAAAATTTGTTCCCCCATGAGGACTCGAACCAGCGTCCATTTCGTGACGCGAGTCCAGACACTTTGTCTTAAATCACGACGCTTAAGCACGGGATGTACTGTAATTACACTGGCTAATTGCTGAAGGAGTTAAGGAGCTGCTGACCTTACCCGCAGAACAGTGAGAAGCAACGTTCAGTCTAACTTCGGGCGCACCTCGTCCGGCACTGAAGAAACTGCTGGCAGAATCTAGGCAGTTGTTCTTAAGAACACCAGTTCCTCCCTCTTCCACGTCCCAGTGCCTCCGGAACTGCAGGCTGCGTAATATGCAATACGAAAAGCGACTATTGTCTTTTTTTTTTAACTGCAAGGGTTCCGAGCTTCGTATCCTAGTCAGGCGTGCAACTTTTTAATTTGGGAAATTCATAACGATACTTATGGTGGACAAATTCGCAGTTGAATTCTTCTCGGGATTTTCCCGTTTCCCCATTTATAAGTATTCCTGCTGATCTCCATTCCATTCTCATCTTTATAGCATTTCTCCGATCACTGGTTGGTGAAGAAAAGAGAGAGGTGATCTAAGGACATGTGGTAATGCTTGCACGAAACTTTAGGACAGTCGATTCGTGTGGGTGTAAATGTGCCTAGCTAGCGATTAACGTGTTAGTTGTCTATGATGGGCACAGCGCTATGGATTTACCTTAGGGGAGAGTCGGGTAGTATCGGACGTCGGGTAATATCGGACAGTGCGTTTCTTTCATCTACCACCATATGGTAGTACCTGAATGACATGGTTACGTTTCTCTATGCGACATTATAGAAACGTAACCATGTCAATCAGGTACTATCATCGTGTGGTAGATGAAAGAAACTCACTGTCCGATATTACCTGATGTCCGTTACTACCCGACTCTCCCCTAATAATAATAATAATAATAATAATAATAATAATAATAATAATAATAATAATAATAATAATTGAAGTATAATCCTATTTATTATTTCAGAAGCATTCTTCTTCATTACATTATTCTGGGCATTTTTCCATAGACGTTTATCTCCTATTATTGATATTGGATGGAAAGAATTAATTAACTCTTTTTATATAGATACATTTATTTATGAATAGTTGATCCATTTTTGTTGATTATAAGATTAAATTACCTTAGGAATAACAGCGTATTATTATTATTATTATTATTATTATTATTATTATTATTATTATTATTAGTTCATTTAAAAACCATTAAGTAATATAATATTGCAGTAGCCTTCGTCAAAGTGAAAATTATATACATACAAAGTAGTTAAAATTACATTCAACATATTCCCGTATTGTATAAAAGTTTTTGCTAATCAGCAGTTGGTCTTTAAAACTCTATTATTTTCAGTATTTCTTATATTAAGACGAATTTTATTAAAAAGTTTCATACCCACAACAAAATGGCTATTACAAACCTTGACTCGTCTGCATTTAGGAACATTTATGTTATGGTTATTTCTAGTCTCTTGAGAATGTACCGCATTACCAGATTCATATTCATGTAAATGTTCATGTATGAACATAATATTAGCAAAAACATACAGTGAAGAGAGAGTTAGAATTCCAAATTCATTGAATAAGGGCTTATGATGTTCTCTTGGGCCACAATCCTTAAGAATACGTACGTATGTATGTATGTAGCCTATGTATGTATGTAAAATCCTTTTTTTTGCTACCAGTGACCAATGGCTGGGTTACTACAGATATTGGGTTGCGAAACACAGCTTGTTAAAACCTCGAAAATCGCGGATTAGACATTAGTATACAAGACACTAATGTTTTACTTCAATAAAAAAGTGCACTTTTTGTGACACTCAGTGTTTTTTCTTGGCTTTATAATTGTTGCCAAATAATTGTTCCGATTTCCTTGAACTATCTAAAAGCTCCACCTCGCCTCCCCTTCTTCTGAATTTCGGGTCCCCCCCCCCCATTCAAACCTACTCATTATGTTGTAATTATAATGATACTTGTGTACTACTTAGGCGTTACATAAGTTAAGGTTCTCCAATTTGCTGTATAATTTTAGATGATAGGTACTCAATATCGTTGAGATGATACATGAAAACTTTATGAATTATTGGATTCAACGAAGAGAATTATTTCTATATCTTCTAGAGCAAAGAAACCGATTGTAGTTTCCAGAAAATGTCGTTCCTGTAGATATCGGTGTGATCGTATCCTTTTTATGTTCTGTTGTCTCGTACTGCGGCTTACATCATGCCGACAAAAACTAGTACAAAACTAATTACCATTGTCTGGCATTGATGTGTTTCAATGTCGAGGTTACAAAACACATCAAAAAGTTTATCTTCGAAAGAAAGAGGTGAAGAGGAATAGGAGAGGAGAAAATTAGAAAAAAAAAAACAAGGAAAAAGTAAAACCAGTAGGCAAAGCTTAAGAAGTAAATGAAGAAGTAATGAACGAGGGTAAATTGAAGAAGGAAGGAAGAAAAGTGGAAAGTAATGTTTAAGAAGAAGGAAGAGAAGGAGGAAAAATGTAAGAATAAATAGAAGAAACAAGGTTCCCTAATGAGGGAAGTTTTAAGAAAGGAATGACAGAGAGAGGGATGGAAAAATTAATAAGAAAATTTTAAGATGAAGGAAAAGGCAAAGCATAGAAATTTTAACTAGAAGAAGGAGAAGAAAGAGGAGTAAGAAAACTTGACGAAAAGAAAAAGAAAGAAGAGGAATAAAATTTTAAGAAGGAGGTAGAAAATTTTAAGAATTAAAAGAAGAAGAAAGAAGAGATAGAGGGAAATTTAAGAAGAACAAGAAAGAGCAGAGGGAGGGAGAGAAGATTTAAGAAGTAATAGGAGAAGAAAGAACACGGAGGGAAATTTAAGAACTAATAAAAGAAGAAAGAAGAGAGGAAGGGAAAATCTAAAAGTGAAAAGGGAAGAGAGGGGGAAAAATTTACAAAGAAGACAGAGACGGAAATTGTAAGAAGAAAGGAGATAAGGTAGGAAAATGTAAGAAGTAATAGAAGAAAGAAGGGAGGGAAGGAAAATTTAAGAAATAATTGAAGAAGAAAGAAGACAGGAAGAGAAAATTTAAGAAGAAGAAATAGATAAAGTAAAAAAAACAATTAAGAAGAAAAAAGAACAAATAAGAAGAGAAGAAGGCAGAAGACTGTAAATTTTGCATACAACCCTCTCTCTGGAACAGGGTTATTACGAGTAGTAAATGTACAAGACCTGACTACCAGCTTTGTTCATCTTGCGCAAGATTTTCATCGTCCTTTGAAATGCATGGGGTTGAGCCCGCGATCTTTTAACGAAATGTAGACATGGTAACAATCCACAGACAGTCACGGCGACCGTACTTCGTGTAATGAGAAATAAATTTTAAGTTAAGACTAGGACGTAAATCCCACATTTTTACACTTGTCACTTACACAGAACTGTTAAACAACCATTATAGATATTTACGCCATGCTTATGGGTATTGTGTAAACTGTTAATTGGAGAGATCTCTGCAAGACCACAACAGCTATAAAACTAATCATCATTATGAGTTGCAGTTATTTACAATGAAATTGTTCAAGCTCAGTTTTAGTGCTGCATGGAAGCCACGGTGTGTTTGAATCCCGAATGAAGCACCGTGTGTCTTTATCAGTCTAAGGGGGTTTGAAATTGGATTTTTGGTGAAAATTATTTTTTATTTTTTTATATTTCCAATATATTACTTGGTTTTCCCTCTTTAAAATAGTATATCACATATGATTATAGACCTACTCATATTGTATCGATTTTAATTTTTCTATTTTCTAACAAGCAGTATACTTACTTACTTACTTACTTACTTACTTTTAAGGAACCCGGAGGTTCATTGCCGTCCTCACATAAGCCCGCCATTGGTCCCTATCCTGAGCAAGATTAATCCAGTCTAACAAGCAGTATATAAGTTTTAATTTTAACGCCCATTCTTCATAAATTTACGGATTTGGGACGGAAAATTATATACTTTTTTATTCTCCCCAATTTATTCTTTGATTTTTTTATCTTTAAAATTGTAGATTACATTGTAATTACACTAAAATTATATCCATGTTAACTTATGGTTTTTCTGAAGAGGGTGCGTAGTGTAAGTATAGAATTCTTATTTCAACGCTGATTTTCAGTAAGTAGACTCTCACTAATCCGGCCTCCTCCTAGTGTGTTCCCTGTTACTTCTATTGTAATAGTATTTTTCTGGAAAATTTGCACCGGGACCGTATGTTGCACTGCATTACTTATACACATATAGGCCTATTGGCCTACTTATCTACCTATAGGCTACATGCTAAAAGTTCTAGTTTCTATTTAGAAGTGTAAGTGGAGTGGTTGGTGCAGCTTATAACATTAAATTTAATGATATTTTAGCACTGTCAGTAATCTAACACTCTCACTGATCCGGCACCCATCTGTGCAAGAAATGGTCGGATTAGCAAGAGTATTCAGGAATTGTTTATTTGGATCTTTTACATGTACTAAAACATTTTTTCTATTATCTCATATTTCCATGATTATATTTTAATATTACCGCATATTTCCATGATTATATTTTAATAAAACACCTACCTCACATTTCTGTGGTTTTATTTTAAGAGTACCACACATTTCCATGGTTATTAGTTTGAAGAAGTACAATGGCTCTATAACGGATCTTTATACACACAGTAGGCCTAACTGAAAATTATCCATTCATTAATTCTCGATTGATTGAATGAATGAACAGTTCGTGGTATAGAAATAAATATACGATTGTTTCAATTCAGTCTCCTTCACAGGGAGTTTTACCTGAAATCCAGATTTGCATAATATGTACGTCACTGTAGGTACGTTAACAGAAAACCACAATTTAAAGTCACGCATAGTTTGTGTGCACTCGATGTGGGTTTCTGGAATCTAGTCAGCCCTCTTGAAAAATTGAGACGGTGTCGGGTAAAGTTCCTGGGTTCGATACCCGGCCCCGGAACAATTTTTCCCTTGAAATTATTCAAGTCTGCTTCACAGGGAGCTTTACCTCAAAGCTAGATTTGTATTTTTTCTGTTTGTTAAATTTTGGAGATGTTACATTGGGCAATGTACTGAAAATCGTTTAAAAAACATAAACGAATGAGAAAAAAATTATTTCTCAGTACTAAAATACAAAAACTACTTTTTCAGCATAAAGTCAAGTTATATGTGCATAAGCTATAAAAAAAAAATAGCTGTCTAGCTTGAACACTTTTTGAGAAAAAAAGTTCCTTATATAAGACATAATTTAACATTGCCGAAATAAGCAATTCCATGTCCTCCCAATGCTTTAGAATTTTTTCGCGTTTACTTTGGACGTCATGATTGCGCATGGCAATACCTTGGGCACAACATGTATTATTTTGACAGTTTTTATACATATAACCTTTACTTTTTTTCCAGCGCGACTGTATAATCAATATTTACGTCAATTATGACATCTTACTTAGCGATCTTAAACTGCGTTATAATACCTCATGACCCTTAAGGTACTTTTTTTTTGCAATTCATTCACACTTTTTATGAGAATAATTTTATATTGCTGATATTCTATAATATTTTCATCTTTCAATTTAAACATAATAAACCAATAAGAGATAGATTTCATATTTAAGCGTTACACATCAGAATTCTGTGTTTTGTTATTTCTGTTCTTTATTATATACTAGCCGTACCCTTGCGCTCCGCTGCACCCGTTAAAAATAAATATAAAGTAATTACATAATTAAAATAGGACATTTGATTCAGGGAACATTCGTTTTTGATAGAAGGATAAATCGCTTAATATGTTATTTAATTTAAATTGTATATAAATAATTTCAATGCGGTCATTTTGATCCAGAGAACAATCATTTGGTGCAATGACAATTCCTTTAACATGTTTCTTAATTGTTATTACATGCAACCATATTTTAATGAAGATTGACATATCATTTAGTTTTAATGTGTATACTTCATATTACTTGCTATATGTTTCCATTGAATTATGGTAATAACTTAATTTTAACCCTTGTAAATGTAACAGTAAATGGCGCTTGGCCCATCATGGTTCTGAACCCTTCAAATAACTTAAATAGTGATAAAACATAAACAGTGATATGTAATTATATTTCTTTCTTTCGAAAATGTAAGAATTCACTATCTCCTATGTACCATTGCCATGGAATGAATAAATGTGTTTTTTCTTCCTACTCAAAAATTTTATATTTTACACATAGGAGTTACTGCAGGAACAACAACGCTATAATCTGAGGCGGCGGTGAAATTGTATTGTATTGTTATTTTAAAAGTCTTGTATATCCTTATCAGAAGTTACTGTAATAACATTATAAAATTATGTTCATCTAGAGAAACTACACTTCCCAAAGGTGAATTAATAATTAAACAATTAATTAGCTTTCGATATTACTTCATACAAACACAGAAACATTCTCTGTAGGCTATGTTTAATAGCTTTCGATTGTTGTTGTCCAAGGCCCCTTATAGACAAAATTTGTTTTTATTTCAATACAGCGCCTTAGATGGCGTTGTTATTGTAATTTTAAAACTCATTTATCTCATTAAATATCAGTCCTATCAAAATTTTGTATACATTAAAACTTATCGGAAATTATTTTTAAAGAAACTTTTGTTATGTAACATTTTTCATGAAAAGTAATAATAAGGGATATATTTCGATTTATTTAATTCCGGCCCCCTTATAACCCCCCCCCTTTTAAATAAAGTCTTTTGAATGCCGTATAGCCTAAAATCTAAGTTACAACGAACTTAATTTATATTCCAATTTTCATATAAATCGGTTCAGCCATTATCGCGTGAAAAGGTAACAAACATCAAGACAGACAGACAGACAGACATACAAACAAAAATTTCAAAAAAGCGATTTTTGGTTTCAGGATGGTTAATTATACATGTTAACACCAATTATTTTTGGAAAATCGAAAATTACCAGAAAAATTTTGGCTACAGATTTATTATTAGTATAGACTAGCCGTACCCGTGCGCTCCGCTGCACCCGTTAGAAATAAATATAAAGTAATTACATAATTGAAATAAGGACATTTGATCCAGGGAACATTCGTGATTGATAGAAGGATAATCGTTTATTATGTTACTTAATTTAAATTGTATTTAAAAAATTAAAATGCGATCATTTTGTTCCAGAGACCACTCATTTGGTCATAAAAATTATTTTAGGAAATTCAGGAAACGAATGACTATCAAGTTTTCTGTGCATAAGAACCTATTTTAATCTTACCTGTCCTCGATTCACTCAGAAGTTACTGTAATAACATTATAGCATTATGTCCTTCTAGAGAAACTACACTTTCCAATGGTGAATTAATAATTAATTATACAAATCGGTTAATTTAGCTTCCGGTATTACTTCATACAAACACAGAAACATTCTCTGTAGGCCATGTTTCATAGCTTTCGATTGTTGTTGTCCAAGGCCCCTTATAGATGAAGTCATTTGTTTTTTATTTCATTACACCGCCTTAGATGGCTTTGTTATTGTAATTTTGAAACTCATTTATCTGATTAAATATCAGTCCTATAAAAATTTGGGAGGAATAAAACTTATCGGAAATTATTTTTAAAGAAACTTTTGTTATGTAATATTTTTCATGAAAATTAATAAGGGAGATATTTCCATTTATTTAATTCAAGCCCCCTTATAACCCCCCTTTTAAATAAAATATTTTGAATGCCATATAGCCTATATTCTAAGTTACAACGAACTTAATTTATATTCCAATTTTCATATAAATCGGTTCAGCCATTATCGCTTGAAAAGGTAACAAACATCCAGACAGACATACAAACAAAAATTTCAAAAAAGCGATTTTCGGTTTCAGGGCGGTTAATTATATATGTTAGGACCAATTATTTTTGGAAAATCGAAAATTACCAGAAAAATTTCGGCTACAGATTTATTATTAGTATAGATTATTCGTTCCTTACTCAAGTTTTCCTTGTAGTAAGTTTCAATAAGTCATCCATTCATTTCACATAGAATTAAATGTATAGGCCTATTAGTTATCTACAGAGTAAGTCAAATTCTTCCTATTTCCACACGGTATTGTGGTTAGTAAATGATGATACTGTTGCAACCAAGGTCATGGCAAAAGAGTGCATGAAGTAAACAACGAACACATACTATTGTAATCTTTATTATGTTCGTGCCAAAAAGAGCAAATATTTATCAAATAATAACAATAACCAATAATATTTGGAATATAAAGAGGATGTCACACAAAATTGTATTATAATAATCAAATTTTCAGTTGAAAAATATAAAATTAAATAATAATAGTCATGTGAGATGGAAGTTCAGTAACAGTCATCAATAACATTTGGAGTGGAAAACATTATTAAATAAAATAATTTTGAACAATACAAAGTGTCTCAAGTAAACGGGCTTTTTTAATTTCCTGAGAAATTTTTTTTCTTTTGATGTTGCCAACAAATTTTGATCATCATTTGTTTAACAGTACTACGCCATTTGAAGAAACAATGTTTGACCGTCATCTGTTTAACAATACACGCCAGAAACTTGGATCGATGGAATGGATCCCAACTAGCAATATCTGTTAAAGCTCTTTATACAAATGGTGATAGTACGGCCGCTGCTCGAGGAAATATCGGCGTCATTTTAATATCGGAAAAATGGGCCTGTTCCATCGGAACATGCAATCAAATTATGGGTGCAAGACAACCACGGTAACATCTGCCACGTATACATTCTTCGTACGGGAACTTGCTAGATTTTGTACACAGAGGCCATATTGGATCCAGCAAGACGGGGTTACGTCGCATTCATAAAAAATTTCTAGCAAGCTAACAGTGAGCCAAATTTTCCACAACCGCGTCGTCTCCAGAAATTTACATTTATTGGCCTCCCAGGTCACCTGACTTAAATGCGTGTGATTATTTCCTGTGGGGGCACCTGAAAGGCAAATTGTATGCAAGTCGGATCCAGAAAGACGGGGTTACGTCGCATTCATAAAAAATTTCTATGCAAGCTAGCTGTGCGCAAATTTTCCACAACCGCGTCATCTCCAGAAATTGACACTTATTGGCCCCCCAGATCACCTGACTTAAATGCGTGTGATTATTTCCTATGGGGGGACCTGAAAGGCAAAGTGTATGCAAGTCGGCCACACACCATTGAAGAACTCAAGAATAACATCCGTGTTGAAATCGAATCCATTCCTATTACAATATTGATACTTGTCATGATTGATCTTCATCGCAGGCTCTCTGAGTGAGAACATCTTCAAGGTCGTCACCTGCCGGACATAATTTTCAAAACCTGAATGTGATCGATGTTATTACTCAAATGGCAGTATGCATTGTTAGAATTCTTGTATTTTTATTTTGTCTCATTGTACAACGTATTTATTTTCTTGTATTTAAAAAAGCCCGTTTATTTGAGACACTCTGTATTTGCAGTTGAAAGACTTAAATAATATTTACAGTTAATTAAATTATTAAATAAAATTTGTATTTTAAGATAATTTTAAATAATATTTGCTAGTTGAAACGACGTTAAAATAATTATCATCAATACGATACACAGAAAAAGTTGACTAAATTATTGTTATTTATTTCAATACCAAGTATGAATGATGTGTTAATTATAAATTAATTACTAAATTAACTAATTAAATTGTAATATATGTATGAGCAGCCATAGAGCATTGATGACGTTAAATTATTTAATAATTATTCATAATTTAAGACATAATACAAATTAAGTTTCTAACCAGAATAATGTTTTACTGTTTTGTCACTGTATACTAATAATGCTTAATTTTCATTAATTAAGTGCATTTTATATTTATTGTAATTTGAGTAGGTAGAAGCACATTTAGGTGCGTAAAACTGTATTTTGATAATTCTACAACCTATATTAGGTACCTGAAAGTTGGTTTTTAAGAGCCAAAAATCCGAGATCTACTGATTATTAAAGATGAATAATCACGGATAGAAATATAAAGTACTTGTGTTTCAAGATTCTGTAAAAGGCTTCTCAAATTCAGGATTTGCACTGTTTTTGGAAGCTGTATTTTGTATTTCACAGTTCATGTTGGCAGCTAATATTTTGTTTTAAAACATTTTTTTGTTCTTAAAGAAAGTTTCGAAATGATGGTTTTGGAATGTTCCCTTGTCATCATTTAATTTTGTAAACTAATTTACTTAAAAAATATAATAAATTTCCCACGTTTTACACTGTGCTCAAAAACGAATAATTCTGACACTCTTGATGTCGTGGGGAACCATCCCTCCTATAGCCGGCACGTCCTGTAGCATCTGAGTGGCGTGGTCGAGCACAAGTCTCGCAGTATTCACATAGTTCAACAGCAGCCATATCACGAGAATGCAGAATGCTGTTTTGGTGACGATGTGGAGATAATATAATCTGAAACACATTCCAGTTGGAATTTGTGCCTGTTTTCAGAACAAAGCGGAAATACCGCCGAAAATTACATGGTGTTTCATATATTATTGTGAAGTTGTGTACAGTAGATACTTGATCGATATTAGAACGAAGAGAAAATGCAGAAAATTAATGTTTTCCCGCTTGTCACTTTCTTTGAGTGCGGACACTGGTTTTAGTTTACATGGGCACAAACTAAGGTGTTTTCTTGGAATTATCCAAATTGTGTTAACCCCATAACTCATTTGAAGATGTCTAAACACTTGACCAACGCTACTAATTCCACAATAATATTTCTACTTATTTCATTACCTCTTAACTTGGCAAAGCTTAATTTCTCACACTAGTTTATTAAACCTTGTCGGACTGTAAAGAAAACAACTATCGCAATGTCCA
Organism: Periplaneta americana; assembly: GCA_025594305.2. Lineage (NCBI taxonomy): Eukaryota > Metazoa > Arthropoda > Insecta > Blattodea > Blattidae > Periplaneta > Periplaneta americana. The sequence continues at coordinate 155,268,136 of JAJSOF020000011.1, forward strand.
TATTTTATATGCTGTACAATATTATAGTATTGTGAAATTTTAATTTTCCTACCATTTTTTTCTACTGTTCTGTTAAAATTATAGCATATCGTCGTTGTTCCCGCAATAACTCCTATGTGCAAAATATAAAAATTTTCAGTAGGAAGAAAAAACACATTTATTCATCCTATGGCAGCCGTACATAGGAGACTGTGAATTCTTAAATTTTCGAAACAAAGAAATATCATTACATATAGCAGAATTTATTATTTTCCGTATCACTATTTAAGTTATTTAATAGAGCAAAAATCTGAAAATCGATAAATATGTCACATAGGACTTATTGCAGGAACGACGACGATATAGCCTATTAACCTGATGTATCCTATAGGATACTTTGTCAATTTAAGGGTTAATTGTTGTAGCACCTTATCAGCAGTGACAGCATTGATTGCCTTTCAACTCCAGATTTTTTCTTATCAACAACAGAACTAGTTTCGTCAAACTTCCTTATTAAATCCACGTAATTACGAATGGAATATGAACTTCCTCTGAAATTAAGCTTTATAATTTGTTTTACACCTTGAGAAAGACTACTATTGCTTTCATAATAGCACTGTATCCTAACAGTAATAATAAAATTATTAATGTTTTAATAAAAAATATGGTAACTATGGAAACATGAATCTTAACAAACTAAAAAGTCAATTTTTTCACAACGTAGTAATGTTTTTGTTTTTTTTTTTTTTTTACTTCAAATAATATAATATTTGTAACTCTTTAATGTTTGGAGTGATTATTAAATTATCTTATACTGTACATCTAAGGAACACAATAACTGTACTCACAAAGTAAGAATCCTTCGAGCTCGTGGTAGAGACGATAGGGGCTCCTTCATACAGTACACTCTTGCTCCAAGCAGAGCTGCTGTCATGTACTTGTCGATGTCTTGATCAACATTCGTTATATAGAATATTTTCCTGAAATTAGAAACAAGTTTCTTTATGCAGCCTATACCATTTTTTTCATGTTTCATCTCTGGCACGCCGACCGATATTCTACAGAATTGCGACCTTACGTTCTGTTTTGTTTAATGATTCTTAGTAGTTCATATATACCAAAACTACTTTATTCTAATTATAAGTGTTTATGACATACTTAACTGCAAATAAACTAAATTTTAAATTAATGAATTCCTTTTTAGTAATCGGCCAACTTAAACGTTTCTTTTCTCTAGCATAGAACCTGTTTCTTCCCACTTGTTAAATAATTTAACAACATAATGTTCCCAATGGTTGTGCAGGTTCTGGAAAACGCCTACAACTCGTACGATTTTTTCTTCTACTTCCATATCTAACTTTCAAGAAAGGAAATACTGCACTTCGTTTATAACCATGGTTAAAAGTACGATATTCTCAATACAGTTCAGCAAATTGATTAACTGAAATTGACAGTGTAAATTACATCATAATTGTGTAGCAGGTTTAGTACAACAACTGACATAGAAAACACACGCATTGTGACCTTTTCCGGGCGTGATGCAAACAGGAGATCGAGAAAACCCAACACGCCGCCAGCCAAAACGAAACTTTGTGGCCTGTAACTTAGGTTTGACTCGTGCGTACGTGCGTGTTTGCGTGTGTGCGAGAGAATTCAGTAGGCCTATTCCAGAAAATTGCAACATTAAGACTGAGAATTATGTAATCAAACTAGCTGTTGCATTTGGAAGATATTTTTAACACTTAAAATATCTGATAATTCAATATATTGTAATATAGAAATTGTTGCCTGAAAACGTTCTCCTTGTTTCCTTCATTTTGAATTTAATCAATCAAATGGTATCATAATTTTATGTGCAGGGAGTAACATATTCAATTAAAAGTTATAACTTGTATAATAATTGTGATCATGTACTACTTAATGGGTTCAGACCTGCAGACCTGCCCCAAGTTCAAGGGAATGCAGTATATAATTGCGCAAATATTTGACAACATCCTTATTCAAGTTGCGTAATCACCTGTCGTCATCGCATAAGCTCTTCTCAATGGCAAGGAACTTCTCATTGCTGAACTGCCATTGCCTCATAGTGAAGTACTGCAGCACTTCTAGCCCAACGCTTATCCTGTTTTGGAGCCGTACCATGCTGGAAGAAGAATTAAGTCTTCGATTTCGGATCGTTTATCTGCCGAATAGCCTTTCTAAACATGCCACAACTAAAGTAAAAATTTGCTAAATCATAAAATAAATCATAAATAGATAAGTGACTAGGTGAAATTCAATATCTAAATTAATAAGAAAATGTTTAAAAACAAATTATTAGTCGGTTTGTTATGAGCAGCTTGTGGTTATGTTAGAGCTACCAACTTATTATTATTATTATTATTATTATTATTATTATTATTATTATTATTATTATTATTATTATTATTATTACTATTACTATTATTGTTATCATTATCATTAAACAGGATTCTACAAAAATTCCCATCTTCCGCATTTCATCTCTCTTCGGTTGACAGATCTGATTTTACATGCGTTTTGTAATTGTCAAGAATGACTTACGACATTTTTTTAGTTCACTATTTCACCGACACGGCTGAACACTTTATCGTATTATGCGTTTGATCAAATAATTACTAAATGTCTAAGCGAACATTGAAAAATATTAAAACAAATAATAAACATAAAAATTAACAAACTTTCAAAGAAATGCATAAATAACAAAATAATATGAAGTGTCCACTGCAAAAAGGGGAAATGTCGAATGTATTGCATTTTTCAGGAAATGCAATTTAAACTTCGACCTTCCCTCACTTTGTGTGGTATACCAATTCTTCAACACGATGTAGATCTGGAACTATAATCTTTCTTGCAGTGCAAGAAAATGTATTGTATTCTACTCCCTTTAATCTATAGTACTGAATCTTCATCTCATTTTTAACAAATTTACGACATTCCCCCTTTTTGCAGTGGACTCTTCATATGTACAGTAAGTTAATAAGAAAATTAATACTTGAATAAATATTTAAATAAATAAGTAAATACGTATCTAACAAGGAAGTTTAGTAAGTTACTAAGAAACTGTCTGAAAAAACGTAATGTAAGAGAAATAAACAATGGATAACTGGAAATGACATCGATGGCTAAGAAGTGATAGGCTACCTCGTATCTGTAAATTTGCAGGTGTATCGAACAACTGTTTTAAAAATTAATTTCTTTCAAAATAGACGAAGGTTGTATATACAGAATGTTTCTGCTTTCCAAGATCGTCCAATTTTGTGAACATAATAATAATAATAATAATAATAATAATAATAATAATAATAATAATAAATAAAATAAAGGTAAAAGGTATCCCCGTAACATGCCATGAAGGCACTTGAGGGGCATGGAGGTAGAGCCTCATGTTTTCCATGACCTCGGCACTAGAATGAGGTGGTGTGGTCGGCACCACGGTCTGACTGCCTTTTACCCCCGGGAAAGACCCGGTACTCAATTTTATAGGAGGCTGTGTGAACCTCGGGGCCGTTCTGAAAGTTTGGCAACGAGAAAAAATCCTGTCACCACCTGGGATCGAACCCCGGACCTTTCAGTCCGTAGCCAGCTGCTCTACCAACTGAGCTACCCGCCAATAATAATAATAATAATAATAATAATAATAATAATAATAATAATAATGTATTTAATCTAAATAATAATGTAGTTCAACCAAATGATCATTTTTGTAGATACGAGTATTACTTCTTAGCCATAGATATATAAATGAACACATCAATCATAATAGAGAAATTAATAAAAAGATAAGACGAATAACGAAAGAATCAATTCATAAATACAGACTATATGTGAAACACAATGTATTTATTTAGCATATTTCAGTTAATATTTTCTCGTCTTTCTCCAACCTCCTCTGTAATCCCAATTGTATCGTCCAGTCCTCCCGGCATGCTGTTTAAAAGAGCCTCTACCCATGTAGTTTTAAGTTGTCCCGGTTTTCTCCTCCCAGGTGGAACCCATTTTAATTTCTTTGAAAATCCTTCTTCTGCTATATTTTCTACGTTTCCATACTATTTTAAGTGTTATTTTTTTATGAAGTCCATTACTGAATTTTGAACATTTGTCTTTTTTCTTATCACATTGTCCCTAATCCTGTCTCTTCTATAAATTCTTACAGAACGTTACCAGAAATCCATTTCTGTCGAAAGTAATCTTGATCGATTTTGTTCTTGATTTTTACTTCCATGTTTCTGCTTCGTATGCTATTGCATTTCTTATAGTTACGGTTTTTGTTTTAGGAAGTGAAACAAAATTGATAACTATAATAAATAAATAAATAGAGCATAATAATAAATAAACACAGAAATACATAAATAAACTCGAAATTTTGCGTAGAGAGCTCATTACGAACACAGTGACTAACGCACCAATTTGTCATGAATACTCACAATCGCTTCTGTCTTGCCAGAAGCATCAAGAAGTCTATGAAGTATGCAGGCAGGTAGTGGAACAATACGATGCAGAAATAGTGCATCAGCCAGTTGCTTCTGATATTACCATCTGGATACCAAATTGTTGTTTCGAAGGGATTGTCAAGTATCAACTTTCGCCCTCTTTCCACAAGTTCGCCCCAAGTAACACGAACTATGTCCCCAGAAGATATGTTGTAAACTGGAACTTCTTCAATTCTAAACAAAGAAATCAAATAATTTATATAACTTTCCTCCTTCGAGTGTAATCTCCTACTTTTTAGTGAAAAAGTTGCTAACAAATCGAAATGCCTTAGATGTACTTACAAAATCTTACACTAAAGTAAATGCACCTAATATGAGTAAAGATTATGTTGTACAGAGATTACGTATTGTATTGCCATCAACCAGGAATTATGTATTAACTAATGGAAATAGTTATCTGTTAGTTTAATGAGGTTCCTCAATGTATCTCTTCACGATACTTTGTTAATAAAGTACTTTCCTTTAGGAGTATTAACAACATTTTTCTTTCATTCAAGAATGTATTTATTTCATACTAAAATGAGCCTATCTTTTTGTCTGAATTTTACTCTCGGTATTTATTTATATAAAGTAAAGTAAAGTCAATCCCTTGACAGGCCAAATCGGCCCAGAGGGTGGCGAGAAGTTAAGGCTCCCACCTTTACAGACAATCGGCATTTAATGACAGTATGGATGACAATTCTACATTTCCACCGCCTTTACCCCCATTTCTGGTGCTCATTTCTGTTAGAGGCTGAGTATATCTCTAGGTCATAGTGCGGTTGGAAAGATTAGATCAGTGAAAAAATCCATGACCCCATCGGGAATCTAACCGGCGACCTTCCGGCTTGCTATATATATATTTTTGATAATGGTATCTATAATTGTTGTTGAATTGAAAATAATGATGGGAAATAAAGTTTTTAAGTTGCAGTTGAATAGTCTATGTACCAACTGTGGAGAGAAATCCGTACGAAGTATGGGGATCCAATGATTATTTGTATAATGTTTGGATAAAATTCTCTGTGAATTTGTCATGAAAGGGCATACGCAATCTAAGCAATTCAGTTCGTAAAGAGATGCTGAAGTGATCTTTAAACACAACACTACCTACGTATCTTCCTACCATAGATCGAGTCAAACCTAAGGGATTAATATTCCTGCTGTCTCGAAACTTCAGTCTGGCAAACAGATCGGGAGCTCTCGCGGATAACGGCACTACAGTCTGACAAGTGATCTTTCCCGTAACTAGTGAATTATGTATATAAGGAAATGGAGAGAGTCTTCTGAATTTCATAAAAGTTGTTCAGAATGTCCTAATTAAGTTATGTTCTATACATGAGGTCTAAAAATCCCAAAAGGATGTCAGTAACTTAGGTTTGATTTAAGTCCGTTTCAGGACACAATGTGTGGGTTTTCCTTATCGGTTCTTACACTACGCTGGCGACACAATTCTATTTGCCTTTACATTGTCAATCTCGGTTAGTCAGCTGTCTGAATTGCATTGAAAGTTACGTATTTAACTATGGTTATATACACAGTACATCAAGTTATTTTTCTCGTTGGAACTGAATAAAAAGTTGAAGAGTTTCGTTTACATAATTTTGGGCTGCATTTTCCAGAAACTGCAGAACCATCCAAACAGCATATTATTAAATTATTAAATATACCGAGGGAGTTGGCTCAGACGGTAGCGTTTGAGACTCGTATTCGGGAGATCTCGGGTTCACACTCCATGCCCGACCAATCTGACTGGGGTTTTTCATGATTTCTCTCAGTCACAAAGACAAATGGCGGATTGTAAATTTACATGCCATGATTCAACACCGCCTCAATCACCAATATCATAAACTTCAATCAAAATCTATAATTAGTCACGTGAACACAAAGCCATCTACAACACACAATAGAAACAAGAACTGAACAATAGTGAAAACGGCCTACTGGTATATCGAAAGACCCTAAACGCGCGATATGACCACAGATGTTAAAACGCGCGATATGACCACAGATGTTAAAACGTGAATAAATGAACTTAACAAAAGATAATGAATTAATTACGATGAAATAGCACACATAATACACAATATTAGCGAGGATGTGCTCCAGCGAGTTTCCGAGAACTTCGTACATCGCTGAAACATGTAATGAAGGACATTATTTTTGAGTAAGTGCTCCGAAATTAGGTAAGGTTCTCTTCATATTCTATTTATTAGTCCCCCTTCAGGGGAGGACGCACGCAGTCGCTCGTGTGGACCCATTGTACTACCTCGGATGGAATGGTGTGTATGCTCCAAGGCCCCCCGCTCTTCAAATCCTCCTGCGCGCCGTCTCCGAATTCCTCTACTGCCTACCTTTCCGTTTAGGCCTCACCGCGGTTCCTCAACCTTGGTGCCAGCTACCATGAGAGCTCACGATACATAGCACTACCAACAACAACGAATGACCACATATCCACTGGGTCCGATTCTACATCGGAGCAAGCCCGAAACATAGGAAAGAAACGGAGGTGATGATGAAAGAGGGGAAGTGTCATTATGATGGCGAAATGAGTCCGAGGTTCAACGCCAGAATTTACCCAGCAATTCTGCTTCAATTGTTTGAGGGAAAACCTCGGGAAAAAACTCAACCAGATAACTTGCCCCAACCATAATTTGAACCCAGGCCCCCTGGTTTTACGGTCAGATATGCTGACCGTTACTCCACAGTCCAGTTAAACGGAAAGAATATTACCAGAAAACGCTGGCGATCTGCTTGCTAGGCAATAGTGCCGATTTACAATTCATTTTTATATTTCAATATGCCTGGTGAATTATTAAATAAATATATAATAAATTTTCAATCTTAAGACATATCAACTTGCAATGTTTATTTGCTATTTAATAAAATATATGAACGTTTTCGCCGTTTGGGGCATCTTCAGATATAACAAAAAACATATAATCTGGACCTATAATAGTAAAGAATTCTTTGTTATTTGCATAATTTACTATTATAGGTCCAGATTATATGTTTTTTGTTATATCTGAAGATGCCCCAAACGGCGAAAACGTTCATATATTTTATTAAATAGCAAATAAACATTTGCAAGTTGATATGTCTTAAGATTGAAAATTTATTATATACTTATTAGTGCCGATCCCTTATGTTTGACGTGCTTTGAATATTGTGTTTGTACAGCTATGTATTTCATGTAACACACTTTTGTGCGAGATCGTGCGTATTTGCTTGTTTTCCGCACAGAACTAATACGCGGTAAGTGTGAAATACCACATTCAGTATTCCCAACGTAACACACATAACAATTTCCCTCTTCTTACCGCTTAAGCGCGACATTCATTTTACTGCTTTAGGCTTTTAACATATTATTTTTAGAGACGTTTAACATAGTAATAATTGTAAATTGAAACTTACCACTGCAATTTCACCTAAATTGCAATGTTAATTATTGTTTTTAAACATTTGCAAAAATTAAGTAAAGTCTACTACTCCACGAAACTTATTGCATTCCTGATACAAGTAACATTAAGGAAGCCGTGAAAAATCAACAAGATTCCAGATGCCGATGTTATTACTGCAATATGTTATATAAATAATATTGTTAAAATATTAAAATGAAAAATAAATCATTACATAACCTTACGGTTTGTTTTAAGTTCGCATTTATAGACTGGGGGAAAAAACAGACGTATATCACTGCCTGCTGGAGTATAGTAAACACAGAAAACATTTTATAGCAACAATGTTGAAGAAAGATATTTTGGTTTTCCGAAGTTGCCGTCATTAAACAGAAACCAACATGGAGATTTCATTGCAACTACGTTTCGCTTTTTCAATCTTTTCCTCGACCATGAAAACGTCAACATACCGCTCTTGTAACGTATATTACTATTAACTTGCCATCTTCACATTCACATTTACTATGCATTTTATCAAATCTTATTGTTTTTCCACACTATTCTTGTCTTTATGCTCATAGTATTACTATGATACGTTTTTAGACCTGATGATGCCACTAATTGGTGAAAGCGCTTGTCACGTTTTAATTGTACAAATGACCTAATGTAATTTATTTGTATCACTCTTTGGGTTGAGTAAGACAGTTATTTGAAGGATTTTTTACACTTATTTTATTTTATTTATATGCTAACTTGTCGGACCAATATGTCTTTTAAATTTTTGCAAGACCTGTTAGATCTAAAAACAGAAAAAAATCCATACCGTAAAGGAAAGCATGTACCTTCGTTAATTTGTATTTATTTATAAAACCACCTTGGATGGGAAAATAAAGGTCTGGAACTAGTTCTTTCCTCACATCTTCTGCAGTCAGTAACCGTGCCAAGTAATATTGAACTTTATCCTTGAACTTTTTACTAGGAACCTTGTAGTGTCAATGATCTGGAATCACAAGGTCCGGTCAGGATCTCATATTAGCTTGCTGCATGCACACGTGCAATAACGAACGCATCATTAGCACTGGTTACGTAATTGTGCATATTTTTATTTTTAATTGATTATTGCGTCAATGGAATTAATAACAAATGAAAAGTTATCTCTTTTGCATCCTATGGAGTTCCGCGCGATAGCACCCATTCTTCCGAATCCAAAATTCCGAATTTACTTTTTCCCGAATGATCGTCTTCTCGAATTCATTTTTCCAAGCCAATTTTCAGAAATTATATTTTCCCGAAATATAATTTTTACGATTCCATTTTTTCAAATAAACATTTCCCAAAATATTTAGCAATACTTAATTACAATTTCTATGTATAATAATGGAAATGAGCCACCGGTGTAGCTCAGTCGGTTGAGACGCTTGCCTGCCGATCCGGAATTGCGCTAGGGCTCGGGTTCGATTTCCACTTGGGTTGATTACCTGGTTGGGTTTTTTCCTAGGTTTTCCTCAACCGTAAGGCGAATGTTAAGTAATTTATGGCGAATCCTCGGCCTCATCTCGCCAAATACCATGTCGCTATCACCAATGTCATGGACACTAAATAAACTAGTAGTAGTAGTAGTAGTACTGGGTGTTCATTTCAAAGTGTGTCATGACGTCACTGTTGTTGGGTCACCGATTTGAAGCGAGTTTCGGCTTATATGTTAGAGAAGTTGCCTATTATTTAAGGCGTTCTTCAATCTGAACTTGAGAACGTGTACAGTATAACTTGAACTGTGTTTTGCGCCGGCAAGTCGTACGCAGGATATTTGTTATCATCGGTTGCGTACGGTAACATTCCACAACACAAATCAAATGCTCCGTGTCCATGTTGACCGTCGAAGTTAATGTCAACAAATACGTAAATAATCGTCTTAACCCTCTCCCCATATCCCGACAGTACGTATTTCCAAACAGTTCACATTCCTGCCATTACCGGCGTTACCGTACGTATCGGTACGTACTCTTCAGAATGAACGCCGTACTTGCTAGGCAACTTCTCTGCCTCATAGGTTATACACCTCTGCGGAAGTGTAGGAAGATTGAATTCTCCAGGCTCATCGGCTAGCTACATGACGGCATACAGCGAGCCATGACACACTTTGAACTGAACACCCAGTAGTAGTAGGTTTATTTTGCCTGGCAGAGTTAAGGCCATGAGGCCTTCTCTTCCACTCAACCAGGTTTCAGTAATATACATGAAATACAAAATTAGATTACAAAACAACACAAAAGAAAATACCTTAGAAATTACATAAAATATAGTAGAAAATTACAATAGTCAAGATCAGTTACATAATATAAAATTACAAATAGTCAAAATCGGTTACATAATAATCGGTTACATACTAGTGGTTGATATACGTCGTTAAATAACCAACTAGAAATAATGGAAATATTTTGTAGTACCAAATTTCACTAAAATGAAAAAATAACTTAGATAAATAAATCTGCACGGAGTGGGCTGAAATTGTTGTTAAATATTTGAAAGTGTCTCTTTTGTTCATGGTTTGATGCAGAGTTGACCTCAGATAAAATAATCCGCATGGGATGGGCTGAAATTATTATTGTTGTTGTACAAGATTATAGGACACACTGTATAAAGGAGACAACAGATTGCTACAGTACTTGCGGACTGTTGGTCACAATTCCCCCATCTCAGGTTACGGTCATTCATTGTCCGAGTAAAATGTAAAGATATTTGCAAAATTTCAGTAAAAGGTCTAAAGTAAATAGTGTAAACACATTTGCAAAATTGCAGTAAAGGGGTAAGATGAAATATTGGAAACAGATTTTCAAATTCCAGTAAAAAGTCCAAATATAAAATATATTGTAAAGAGATTTGCAAAATTCTAATGAAAGGTCATACAAATATTGTAACATGAACTGCAATAAAAGGTCAAATAAAATATGAATCCTAAGCCAGTTACACCTCCGGAAAACAATAATTATTCGGAATGTAGCTTCGGAAAACACTGTATTCGGATAAATTGTCATTGCGTTTTTTTAAATTAAACTTAAAATTAACGTTGGCACATATTTTATTCTTCCTATTTCGTGATTATTTTGTTAATTTTCCCTTCGTCTCGGACTTTGGCAACATAGCTAATCGATTTAGTCGTCCTGTTTTAATGTAGACAACACACTTAATAAAATTAGTATCTCGATACTCGTAAACGTAGCCTATAGCATTTTGGGGAACTAACATTGCTATAATATTGCTGACAGCAAATCACATGTTCAGTCTTAAAAAAAAATTGTCGCGCATATACTTTATACGTCCCATAAAGGAAGCAGTGCGCGTGATCAGACAAACAACGAAACAAAACTAATTTTATTACCTCAACTAGTCGTTCTCATGTGAACAGGTCGCTCGTCCTCTGATCATCCACACTGTCTCCTTTCTGGACTTGTAGAGTATCAGTGCGACAAAACGTCTTTCTAAGACTTTATGTAATACTCACTTTTCAGTCGCAAGTTTCCATGCAGTTAGAATAAGGCCATTAATGGCGATATCCACCGGTACCACTTGTGCAGAATAGTCCTCGCCACACATCATGGTACGAATAACGCCTTTGCCTGCACCCACCAAGATCCCAGTTGGGCCGTTCAGGGTGTCCACCCAGCCAGGAATGGGCTCACTGTGAGCGGCTATAACTGCAACAGACATTCCACAAATATAGTCACACTTCCATTGAGTATTTGTGGTACTATCTTGGAAGGGAACCAAGCGCCGCCCGGCTAATAAAAAAGAGTTTAAGAGGGTTCTTGGATGTTGAAAATTTCCCTGAGACGACGAGAAATTTGGTTCAATCAATGCCGAGTCGACTGGAAGCTGTCATCCGTGCTAATGGCTTGCATACAGGACACTGAAAATACATTACAGAGACCTATTAGAGGAGAGTTGGGTAGTATCGGACATCGGGTAATATCGGACAGTGAGTTTCTTTCATCTACCACACGATGATAGTACTTGATTGACATGGTTACGTTTCTGTGATGTCGAATACATAAACGTAACCATGTCATTCAGGTACTACCATATGGTGGTAGATGAAAGAAACGCACTGTCCGAAATTACCCGATGTCCTATACTATCCAACTCTCCCCTATATGCATTAGTATAATGTGCCAATACTTTTTTTGAAATCAGAAAATAGCTTTTCTTTTGTAAATCATTTTCTTTTGGTTGTTGTTGTTGTGATTTCTGTGAAAGCCTTTTAATTGCTCTTTATACAGAACTTATAAGGAAGATAATACTGTATAAAGGACAAGTTTAAGAAAATAAAATGTTTATTCCTTAAAATGTTTATTCCTTAATATAATGTAAAACTAAAAAGCTTTCACAGAAATCACAACAACAACAACACAAAATAATGATTTACAAAAGAATACTTTTTGGTGCCAGTGTAAGTCTAATAGCAAGGATCAGTCCCGGATTCAGGCCTCGAAATGTGAAACCAAGCCAATCGCATCAGTGATCTTACCTATAGCAGGTCTTGCAATGCAAACGGGTATTCTGTCCCTATATTCATACACCAGAGTTTCTGCCAACCGCTTTGAATATGTGTAGCAGTTAGGATGTGGACCCAGCAGTCTGCAAAGTGAAGAGAAATTATAAAATTAATTATAGTAGTCTGTATTTCTGATAAATTAACCAATTTTATTTACATGGTGTTTGTTTTACAGTGAATGTTAACCCACAATGGTTACAAACAGTTGACCGGTCCCAAGCCGTTCTAATCCTGTTTTACTGTGAAATAAATTGCAATCCTTATAAATAAGAACCAGTTCCTTATTAATCTAAATATTGCCGAAATCCTTGTCACAGGAAATCAGGAGCAGTCGGAGTCTAAAATCTTTTAAGTACACTCTACTTAGAAATGTTTTAATGGACATAACTAGACTCTTGCGGAAGTTTCTAAATAGCCTTAAATGACCAAGTTGTTATTTTTTCTCCTCTCTTCTTCTTTTTTTTTTTTTTTTATTATCTTGATATATTACTTAATCATTTGTATTTGTATGCCATTTAGTACTACTTTGCTAATCAACATTTTATGTCTTGTAACCCACATGTATTCTCCTATTAGAATATTAACTGTATAATATGAATTAATCGTCGAATTTATCTCGAGCATTTTAGGTCTTATAAATTGTGTGTTTGTGTGTGTGAGTGTGTGTGTGTATTCCCCTTATGTTATGTAACTGATTTTGATTATGTGTAATTTTCTACTTTATTTTATATATTATGTAACCGATCTTGACTATTTGTAATTTTATATTATGTAACTGATCTTGACTATTGTAATTTTCTAGTATATTTTATGTAATTTCTAAGGTATTGTGACAGCCACGTGAGATTCCATCTCACGGCCGGCAGAAGAAAGGCAAGGTCGGCCGTGATTCGGGCAGGTTGCGCGCGCATCTGCTTCCTGGGGCATGTGCTGTGGCATAGAGAAGAGAGGGGGAGAGCGACCGCGGCAGAGAGGAGAGAAATCCGGATTATTCGAGAATGCTATCTCTGGACACCCGTGGAAATTTCTAGCATTGTAGTTTGGTTATAAATTACGACACGCGAGTGAACTTGAGCAGTTTAGTCAGTGGACAGCAAGCCCAGTCTTGTGTAGTAGTGAAGCCAGCTTCGAGACAGGAGTTCGACTTGAGTGTGTCCGCAGCTGTGTGAGCATTTGAAGCCCTGAGTTCGAGTGCAGTGGACCGCAGTTGGGAGACCTGAGTTCGAGGTTCAGTGGACTGTCTCTGAAGGTCTGTGGTTCGAGATACTGTGAACTTGAGCGACTGTGCTAGAAGAACTAGCCAAGGCAAACGAACTGAGAACTGACAGTTCTGATTTGTAAATAGTGCTTTGTGTACATTAGTTAAAATTAACAGTTCATTGTTGTTCTCAATAATCCAAGTAAATTGTCATTGTCGTCTGTGGAGTGCAGTAACGAATACTGTGTTACTGTGTGGAGTGGAAATCTCATTGTTGACGGAAGTAGAATTGGATTGTAGAAAGTGAAGAGTTATTGTTGTAAGAATAAAATTACATTGTTGTTTTGAATTTAAAAGTTACAGTATTTTCTTTTGTGTTGTTTTGTAATCTTATTTTGTATTTCATGTATATTATTGAAACCTGGTTTAGTGTAAGAGAAGGCCTCATGGCCTTAACTCTGGCAGACAAAATAAACCTACTACTACTACTTTTTTCAACTAAGGAAGGTAAAAACCAGTCTACATCTTTTCTCTACCGCGTAGTATATGATATTTAATTTCTGTCGTAGAAAGAATAGTTTCATGTTATTAGCAAAGACAACGTGGTATTTAGCTACTCTTTACATAGACCTGTTTATCTTCCACCACTGTGTAGTAACAGTTATCATGCATGATGGTGAAACGAGTGGATCCTGGTTGGGACAAGTTACCTGGTTGGGGTTTTTTTCGAGGTTTTCCCTCAACCCATTAAGAGCATATGCTGGGTAACTTTCGGCGCTGGACCCTGGACTCATTTCGCTGGCATTATCACCTTCATCTCACTCAGACGCAGTTGATAAAGCGGCGTTAAATAACAAACATAGCTGTTTATAATTTCAATCAAGTAAAAATCTTGCCGTTTTATTTTAAAATAGTAAAAATCTTGCCGTTTTATTTTAAAATAATTACATTTAATTAATTTTAGGTTGCTTATAATTCAAAATTGTAATAGTGCCCATACCTTGGTGTGAGCAGTTCAATAGATTTATCATCAAGCCATTCCATGGCTCTCATCACGTCATGGGGGTTATGGGGTGGAGGGTACATCTTCTCTCCCAAGACGTCGTATTCGCAGTGGCAGAAAGCTGTTGATAAGTGTACGAATGCCTGTGAAAAGATTAAAATAGAGGTTAATAGATGTTAATTTTATGCAATTTTTCTTTGTCAGTAATAGGAGCACGGAAACAAACTGAAACCAGCCATTTCAATTAATGTCAAGTAGGCCTACTTTTATTAATTTTAAGTATGTACAAGTTCAGTGTTATTGAAGAGTACTTTTTGTATCTTGAAGGAAGAAGCTCTATTATAGATTTCAACATATAAAAATTGACATTTTCACAATTTTTTTGTGTTGTGAAGTTTTTGGTTTTCCAAATGCGTGATTTATAATTGTATAATGTGACAGTGAGTTAGCCGAAAGTCAGAACACTTTAAATATTTTAAGCGTTCTTAAAAATACGATTGGTCAAAAGTAAAATCAAATTCCATCAATTAAATATCGGACTTTATTTACGTAAGAAGCAATTACTAAAACTTCAAAAATGACGTATGATTTGAGACTTCAGCAGTTTCCAACATGATGTAAGAAATTTGAGCATTTGCACCATATTAAGAAGTGTAACGTTTCGGAGCTATCGTACATATTTTTTTACTTGTTTATTTAAAGACGCTGTATCAACTACTAGGAGCGTCGATGGAATTTTGCGATCGCAAGGTGGTAACTTATTTGGAGAGATGAGGCCGAGGATTCGCTAGCGATTACCTGAACATTCGCCTTACTGTTGGGGAAAACCTCGGAAAAACCCAACCCGGTAATCAGCCGAAGAGGAAATCGAATCCACGATCCCGAGTTCAACTCCGGATCAGCAGACAAATGCGCTACCGAATGAGCCATCCCGGTAGCTGCTACAGTACTTATCGGCTCTGTTAGTCAGGGAAAGGAGGGCACATGCTGTTGGATTTGTCACGTGGAGCTGTTTTCCGAACTGACTGCCATTTTGTTTTCAACAATGTATAGTCCCTCTCTGCACAGCAGTCGAAACGGATTCTTGCGAAATGTTCTAACTCTTCTCCGGTCGCTCGCAATCGTCTCTTACATTCATAACATCGCGGAAAAACCGATCGAGGTGGCGCAATAATAATAAAAACGCTAGATTCATGAAGAAGGTCTGAGTTAAAATCCCGATGATAAACTATCTGATCGTGGTTTTTAATGGTTGAAAACAAAATGACAATCATTTTTGGAACGCCAACAAATGAATTGAGATTAATGTCCAACAGGTTTGGAGCCCGCATAATTTCTTCCCCTTAGCCTTAAATATCTTTGCAATGAAGCGCGCTCGCGTAGCTTTCATATGTTTTTCCTCTCTTATTCTCAACGAATAAATCAAAGCACCAGTTAAGAACTTTCAGAGTTTTTCTTTTTCAAATAATTTAAAATAAGTACGTGGTTTGAGCCTGACTAGCACTCGAACCCGGACCGTCTGCATGACAAGCTGATGGTCTAGTCCATGCAGCCACTGCAAAACTCATGGACAATGAAAGATTGATCTATCTATGGGGCTGAATGTTTGTCCAATACCATGTTTTGTTCGGTGCTGTTTTAATGGTGACCACGCTAACCACACGGTCAGAGAGCCCGCAGCGAGTCCTTGTCTAATATCGGTAGACACTCCTCTAAACCGCACTGAATAGGGATATCTTATGCGAAGTTTTACCGTCAGATGGCAGGAGCGTTCCATGCGGGGCAACATGTTGTAGGGCTATGTTTTTTCATATGCTACAGTTGATTACGTTTTCTCGCTTGTTGGTTTTCTGTGCGTGTCAAAATTATATTTACAGTTACTTTGTATAACCTAGTATAATTTAATATAATTCAATATTTTCTTACCTCATAATTTAATTTAATTTACTATAAATAATAACGTAAACCTGTATAATATTGAGCGATTCCCCGAGATGGTTGGGGAAATCTGCAGTATGCAGAATATAAATACGAGTAAATTAAATGTTCATGATCATAAACGAGAACTTTGAGAATAATATGCACAAAGAAAAAAATAGGAAATATGTCGAAAGTGAATATTGCCCTCTTTAATAATTAATATTTAAGAACCGTACGCTAAAAACAGGATATGCAGCCACCAATGTGTTTTTTTTTTTATTATTATTATTGGGAAGAGACTATCGAGATTGAATTCCTTGTATTTTCTCTAGTTACAGAAAGATCAAATGCTATTTTTAATAGGATGATATAATATGATCGCAATAGTATCACGATTATTAGTGTGTTTTGTAGGTTATGGATATGCAGTTTTGAATACTATGAAGGATGATTTTGAAAATTTTAACTTAAAACATGGCTTTAATAATTAGGTACAGTACATTAAAAACATTATTCACGAAATGGATTTCACTAGGGATCGTCCTGGATAATAAACAATCCAGTTTATCGAGAGTTTACTGTAGGCGTAAAATTCGGAGACTCCCACAACTACTGCATATAATCTAATAACATAGCTCGTTGTCGAGGTTGCATATGTTTTCATACATTTTTCTTTCTCCTCTTCCAAAATGAAACCACAGTCAACAATTCCTTATTTGAATTAGTTACTTTTATTTAATAGCTAGCACTTTCGAGGCCCAATTTTATTACTTATATTTTTTAAGGTTTAAAGCATATATTCAGAATATTTCGGGACCTGATTGAAGACAAAAAGCTTTCCCTGGTGTTTACATATAGGAACATAACAAAACTTTGCCATTTTTAGTTGTTTTTAAGAGTATCTAATATAACTAATATATTACGTATATCCTCAATGTTTTAATACCGAAAAACAAATGCACACGCAAAGCGCATCCCTCATAGTACACGTGCGCTATCTGTTCGTGCTAGTTCAGGATATCCCTATTGTAAGCTGGTATTAAAGGAGAACTTAAAATTAGATAAAGAAAATAATAACCTATACTTCGTTCCATAACGTCTGACAGGCGACGTAAACATTGCCGGCAGAAAGGGAGAGAAGGATACTGCTATTGAACCAATGGCAGAGGTCTCATTCCATGCCTATCTTGAACTTGGGCGGTCTGAAGCGTTCTACCCCCATCACACTTCAAGACAAGCGTGGAATGAGTTTCTGCCATTGGTTGAATAGCAATTTTATACTTCTCTCCTCCTCTGCCGACAATCTTTACGACGCCTGTCAGACATTATGGAACGAAGTATAGTCCAAGTCTTTTTCTCCCATAAATGGGAACTTGTTATAGTTCCCTGCATCTTCATTATTTTCCCGTATTTTTACCTTCAGCTGTTTCATCTGTGCACACAGATCCAGTATCCGTTTTGTACCAGTAGTGTTGTTTGTCACTGCAGCTTTCATCCCGGCCTCTAGACGGAGGGAGGCAGCCATGTTGAACACAACAGTGACCTCGGAGATGAGATGTTGTTTCTGCTCCTTCTGAAGACCCAATTCTGGCTGGGTGAGATCACATTCTACTGCAACTAGCTTCTTCAGAACCTCTGGATTGCTGTTCACTAGCTGCTCAAATAACTAGAACAGGTAAGATGTTCATCTGTTTTACTACACTAACAAACAAATAGGCCTAGATATTAATATTTAGCCTTCCTGTACCTACGCAGTATGTTAAAAATATATTTTGTGCGAGATCGTGCGTATTTGCTTGGTTTCCGCACAAAACCGATCCGCGGAAAGTGTAAAATTCCACATTCAGTATTCCCAACCTAACACACATAACAATTTCCCTCTTCTTACCGCTTAAGTGGCATATTGATTTTACTGCTTTAGGTTTTTAACATATTATTTTTAGAGACGTTCAATATAGTAATAACTAGCCGTACTCGTGCGCTCCGCTGCACCCGTTAGAAATAAATATAAAGTAATTACATAATTAAAATAGGACGTTTGATCCAGGGAACATTCGTGTTTGATAGAAGGATAAATCGTTTAATATGTTACTTAATTTAAATTGCATCCAAATAATTAAAATGCGATCAGTTGGTCCAGAAAGCACTCATTTGGTGCAATGACAATTCCTTTAACGTGTTCATGTTTCTTAATTTTTATTACATGCAACATTAGTTTAATGAAGATTGACATCATTTAGATTTAATGTGTATATTTTATTTTACTTGTTATAGGTTTCCATTGAATTATGGTAATAACTTAATTTTAACTCTTGTTTTCTACGTATTCAGTAAATGGCGCTTGGCCCACTATGGTCCTGAGCCCTTCAAATAACTTATATTATATTATATTATATTATATTATATTATATTATATTATATCAGAAGTTACTGTAATAACATTATAGCATTATGTCCATCTAGAGAAACTACACTTTCCAATGGTGAAATAATAATTAATTATACAAATCGGTTAATTTAGCTTCCGATATTACTTCATAAAAACACAGAAACATTCTCTGTAGGCTATCTTTCATAGCTTTCGGTTGTTGCTGTCCAAGGCCCCTTATAGACGAAGTCATTTGTTTTTTAATTCATTACACGGCCTTAGATGGCAGTTATTTTAATTTTAAAACTCATTTATCTCATTAAATATCAGTACTATCAAACTTTTTCAAGGAATAAAACTTATCGCAAATTATTTTTAAAGAAACTTTTGTTATGTAACATTTTTCATGAAAATCAATAATAAGCGAGATATTTCGATTTATTTAATTCATGCCCCCTTATAACCCCCTTTTAAATAATGTATTTTGAATGCCTTATAGTCTAAAATCTAAGTTACAACGAACTTAATTTATATTCCAATTTTCATCGAAATCCGTTCAGCCATTATCGCGTGAAAAGGTAACAAACATACAGACAGTCAGACATACAAACAAAAATTTCAAAAAAGCGATTTTCGGTTTCAGGGTGGTTAATTATATATGTTACGACCAATTATTTTTGGAAAATCGAAAATTACCAGAAAAATTTCGGCTACAGATTTATTATTAGTATAGATTATAAATTGGAAACTTACCACTGCAATTTCACCTAAATTGCAATGTTAATTATTTTTTTAATATTTGCAAAAATTAAGTAAACTACAACTCCACTAAAGTTACTGCATTCGTGATGCAAGTAACATTAAGGAAGCCGTGAAAAAATCAACAAAATTGCAGATGCCGATGTTATTACTGCAATATGTTATATAAATAATATTGTTAAAATATTAAAATGAAAAATAAATCATTACATAACCTTACCGTTTGTTTTAAGTTCGCATTTATAGACTGGGGGAAAGACAGACGTATATCACGGCCTGCTGGAGTATAGTAAACACAGAAAACATTTTATAGCAACAATGTTGAAGATAGATATTTTTGCTTTGCAAATTTGCCGTCATTGAACAGAAACCAAGATGGAGATTTCATTGCAACTAATTAGAAATTCCTCTTTCAGGTATGTAATAAACGATCTTCGCACAAAATAATGTACGATACACGAGCGGTATGTTTTCTTTCAATACTTGAAATTAAAAAGCTTAACTACGTTTCGCTTTTTCAAACTTTTCCTCGAACATGAAAACTTCAACATACCGCTCTTGTAACGCATATTACTATTATTTCAAATCACGTAATCAACTGATAAAACTTGTAGCATTTTAGTATTCTATCAATTTAAAGATAGTTTATTTTTTACTTACAATAGATAGAAGTACCCAAGCAAGAATTGGATCCAGTATTTAAAGTAATACAGTATAATAATAATAATAATAATAATAATAATAATAATAATAATAATAATTTGTTTCATGTGTGTTCAGCAAATGGTACATGGTATAGGCTTAGTTATAGTTATACCCTGGTGACCAACAGTTGTACTTTACTACCTCTTTTATTAATGAATAACCCTTAATTTGTTTTGAAACTTGATTGTTACGCACTTGGATAATTTTTCTCAAAAGCAAGGTTCAAATGACAATGAAGATAAGTTAAACATGCGTGGAACTTCAAAATAGACAATAATATGTACATTGCTTAATAGGCCTATACATTAATATTTTCTCCATATTATTATCTGCTTTACTTTCTTCCTCTTACTTTGTTTTGTTATACTTCGTTTTTAATTGGTTATTTTACGACGCTTTATCAATTGCTATGGTTATCTAGCGTCTGAGTGAGATGAAAGTAATTTCATTTAGTGTTCTGCCCAGAGGCAAATCTTTCACTGCAAACCCAGCTTTCTTCAGTCTTTCCTATTTTCTGCCTTTCTCTTTGTTTCCTCATATGATTCATATATCGTAATGTCGTCTATCATCTGATATCTTCTTCTATCCCGAACTTTTCTCCAGTTCACCATTCCTTTCAGTGCATCCTTCAGTAAGCAATTTCTTCTCAGCCAGTGACCCAACCAATTCCTTTTCCTCTTCCTGATTAGTTTCCGCATCATTCTTTCTTCACCCACTCTTTCCAATACAGCTTCATTTCTTATTGTCTGTCCACTACATTATGAAGGGAATGGTATGCTAGCCCGGATAGTCGCAAGTGATGAGACCTGGGTGTATCATTACCAGCCCGAGACAAATCGTGCATCAATGCTCGGGTCAAGTCGCCAAGTGCAGAATTGCCGCCATCTTGCAACTGCTGTTCTTTGTTTCGCTTGTGCGCACATCGATAATACCGTCATCTAGTTGTGATACCTTCAGGTGCCCGTTTCAAAAATATAGCTCGCTACCGCAATCTGTAACTTACTTATTGACTCTGCCTGGTACATAAAATACAGTTTGACTATTCGAGTTTTATTCAAAACATATATTCAGACAATATAATATTAAATGAATAATCATAACAGAACTGAAAGTGTAAATTGAAGTATTTGCTGTGAGACTTGAAATTGGCCTTTTAGATAGGGTTCCCCTAAAGAATTCTTTTACATGTAAATTATGCTCCAGTAGTCAATGTCTTCACATTCCCCCCAAGTTTTACTCACTGGAATTTTGGCCATCGCTTCAATTCGAGCAGAGGGCGTAGCCCCTCGTTTCGCTCTGGCCAGCACGTAGATGCGACGCACCCCTGGACAGCTCCTCAGCAACTTCTCGAGCAGCACCTTGCCCATGAACCCGGTGCCTCCAGTCACCAGGATCGTCTGGTCGCGGTACCAATCCGTTATCACAGTCATCCTTCAGCTGTTATAACACAGACGCACAATATTTTTATTGTACAGTCACGTGAATAAATGTATAGAGCGTTGTCAAAATGTAGTAAGTTAATTACAAAACCTTCCCCGAGCCTAGTTAGAGGAAACTATGAATTAAAATTTTGGAAGTTGCATATTCTTTTAATCTTTCTCTCCATTTATAGATTTAAATTTAAAATTCCGGATGCTTAGTTCTCTTCTAAAGATATCAGAGATACCGATAAAAAAGAGTCATGCGAGGTGAAACTTAAGTTTTGTAAGAGGAGATAGATTTTGAAAATATGCAATTTTTTTAAATTGCAACAACTCCAAAATAATTAATCTGATAATAATAAAACTTATTTGCAAGAAAAAAGTATTCGAGCCTTTTTACATCCATAAATTTTACTGAGTGATATTAGACCTGTCTAGTGATAGTTTTGTTGTTATTTGTATTGATTTTTAAATCTTTATTTTGGGCCTTATTTTTGTTCAGTTGTATGATATGTCTATTTATGCTCGACCATGCCGAAATGTAGTAATTATACACCTGGTAGTAGCTTTTTAATGCACCTCATTAAAGTACACCTATTCATTATAGTTCAGTTGTTCAGCCAATGAGAAATCACCATTGTACCATTATAAAACCGCAAGTATCGATTATTCTCGGATATGCAATCGAAAGACAATTAGCGAAACGTCACGGAGGCTGGAAATCCAATACTGTCGCAGAAGGTTATGTTCTGTTACTATAATAATTAGTGTTAATTGTAAATAATGTTCAAATAAATGCAATTTGTCATCTCGTTTTTCAATTCTAAATCAATTTCCAGGTTATATCAATATTAATGTTCATGTTATTCTCTAGATTATATCAAGGTCAATGACATTCGTCCCTCGGAAAAAATCAATACTCTCGCGTCTGCGCACATCTCACAATTTAGAAGGTCAGTTCCGCTCTTCACTTAGATAACCATAAGATGAATCCTTATGAATAATTTCAAGTTAGAAATATGGTCGAGCATAAAAAGTCGTATGAAACTTGCCTATAATGATAATTAAGACGCTCGTATGAAAATTATGAAACGAGCGCAAGCGAGTTTCATAAACAAACATACTCGCGTCTTAATTACTACCATTATAGGCTCGTTGCATTATGTACTATTATATTCACCCCGTTAATGTATGTGCGTCTCGAGGTTTTATTTTGCAATCCATGCACGCATATTTGAAGTACCGCAGTGTTTCATTTAACTATTTTAATTCAAGGGCGAAACTATCCATAGCAGCTGACGTGCCCTGCCAAACATCATTAGTACTTTTAGAAGAAGGCCGTAGCATTTCGTGCGTTCGAGTGCGTGATTTCGTTCGTGTTATGCACATGACATCACCAGAATATATCACGCGAATGTAATGACATTGAAAATTTGTCGTTCAGTTTCAAAATTAAGATGACTTTAAACAAATAAAGATTAATGATTCTTAAGAAGTAATGAATATTGGATATGTCAGCGCAAATGAAGTCAATGGTCTATGATTCTTTAATCTATTAAATACACACAGACAAATGTCACCCTTTTTATTCATTATAACTTATGTTAAATTTAACACTTTTTATACTTAATATTTTTCATAATTTAAAAATGAAAATTTCAAACCAGTTCAATGAAAAACGATAACGGTACGTATGTTAAATTTAACACTTTTATACATCTTCATAATTCTTCATAATTAAAAAATAAACATTTCAACCAGTGCAACAAGCAACGATAACGTATGTTAAATTTAACACTTTTATATTTAATATTCTTCAAAATTTAAAAATGAAATTTTTGTAACAGTGCAATCAGAACGATAACGTATATTAAATTTAATATTTTTATACTTACTTTCTTACAAATGGCTTTTAAAGAACCCGCAGGTTCACTGCCGCCCTCACATCGGTCTCTATTCTAAGCAAGATTAATCCAGTCTCTACAATCATATCCCACCTCCCTCAAATCCATTTTTATATTATCCTCCCATCTATTTCTCGGCCTCCCCAAAGGTCTTTTTCCCTCCGGTCTCCCAACAAACACTCTGTGTGCATTTCTGGATTCGTCCATACGTGCTATATGCCCTGGCCACCTCAAACGTCTGGATTTAATGTTCCTAATTATGTCAGATGAAGAATACAATGCGTACAGTTCTGCGTTGTATAACTTTCTCCATTCTCCTGTAACTTCATCCCTCTTAGCCCAAATATTTTCCTAAGAACCTTATTCTCAAACACTCTTAATCTCTGTTCCTCTCTCAAAGTATATTTTTATACTTAATATTTTTTTTTTTTTTTATAATTTGAAAATGAAATTTTCAAACCAGTGCAATCAAAAATGATAACGCATGTTAAATTTAACACTCTTATGCTTCATATGCTTCATAATTTAAAAATGAAATTTTCAAACCACAATCAAATCACAAGTGAAGCAAAAGAAAGAAAATTTATTGCTTATAAGTTGTTTTGCAATATTTGATGAGCACTTTTATTTCACTTAAAGTCTTTATTGAGCAGTTTAGTAAGAGAAGGGTAAGCCACAAATCTGATATACTGTATGGGTTATTATTATCTCCTTATGTCACTGGAATTTAAAGAAATAATATGTTCGGACTAAACTCTATCTCTGTGATAGCATATTGTTCTAACAAAAGAATAGTATGAAAAAACTGTTAATTATATTAAATATAATTGAACTTATTAAATATTCATACATAAAATTAAGTTAAATAAATTCAATCCCCTATGAAAACACTCTCTGGCAGAGAGAAGGAAAAAATGAACCAATAAATTTAAGTAATCAAAAGAAATAGTATTGATTACAAACAATATAATGAAAACTTTCTGGAATCTTGTACTTTGTTACGAATTTGGAAACTCTGCTGCAGTTCGAATTCCTGTCCTCTTTTATGAGGGCCTATCAGTTAACTGCATTTATAATCCAGCCCTTATTTGAGTGACACCATTTCGAGCTTATTTGTTGTTTTTTTCCGTATATTTATATTTATTCATGCATCATACTTACTGACTCTGGTTTGCCACAACATTGTTGTATACGAGCTACCTATTGCTTCTTTTAGTAATTGAAATATCTTTAAAAGTATTTATAGTAGAAGTGCAATCTTCGTGTAAACGGCCACGATTTCATCTCTTCAGGCCAGAGATACGACAGTGGGATGTCTGTTTTTGTTGTTTTTTTCTCCCTTTATTCGTGACATCCTAAAACCACTGGACGGGCGTGTAACCCATGCGTGAAATTACGTATAAATTGCACTTTCTAATACTATTATTTTCACGTTTAAATAATTACAGTTCCGATCAACAAAGTATGCGATCTTTTACGTGTTTTGTGTCAATTATGACATAATACCTGTTATTAGCATATCATGATATGCTGTACTTGGATTTACTCATTATTACATCAAACGTGAAAGTAATACCACTGCTTCATTGTTTTATAATCGGTAATAAATACCTTCACACGATTATTATTTTCTTGAAAACTGGTTATTTAGACTATATTATAGGCCTAATTGTTCATTAAATACAATATGAGAGTATGTCTGTTTGGTAATATCACAGATTCCGTCGCTCGCTTCCTCTCTCTTCCATCACCCCGCCCACTTTTGTCAATACCCGTGCCATCACCTAGCTTTGCCCTTATTTATTTTGTATTTTTATTTATAGGCCTATATGTACTTAATGAAACTTTTTTTTTTCCAAAATGTTCACAATTGATTGATCAATTTCTTCTACATTTGCTGCCAAGAAGTCAATAGGAGAAACCCAATGGCAAAGGAAGCTTTTAAAGAAAAAGCAGCATCTTCCGCGGACCTCTGGAGAGGGAACTAAGGAAGAGACTAGTGAAGTGCTTTGTATGGAGTGTAGCATTGTCTGGGGCAGGAACATGGACATTACGACGAAGTGAAGAGAAACGACTAGAAGCATTTGAAATGTGGATATAGAGAAGGATGGAATGTGTGAAATGGACAGACAAAATAAGAAACGAAGCTGTGTTGGAAAGAGTGGGTGAAGAAAGAATGATGCTGAAACTGATCAGAAAGAGGAAAAGGGATTGGCTGGATCACTGGTTGAGAAGAAACACACTTCTGAAGGACACACTGGAAGAAATGGGTAACGGGAGAAGAGTTCGGGGCAGAAAAAGATATCAGATGATAGACGACATTAAGATATATGGATCATATGAGAAGACAAAGAGGAAGGCAGAAAATAGGAAAGACTGGATAATGCTGGGTTTGCAGTGAAAGACCTACCCTTGGGCAGATCACTATGAATGAATCCATCTGTAATTCTTACCATTTATACCAGGCCTGCACAAGGTTTGCGCTCTCCGAGCCGGCTCACAGCTCATGAGCGGAATGCAGATATTAGCTGCGCTCTGTATAAGGATGAACTGGAAGAAGGGGTGATCTCGTACAAAATATACACAAAAGGAAGTACTTGCTATTACCAGTGCTTATGAAATGAATTTCCGTTCATTGTTTGCAAAACTATCTTGGACTGTTTATTAATTAATAAAGGAATATTTATTTTACAGAAATAATAGAAATTTATAGCTACTTAAATGTACAATATCATTTTGTTATATTTTAATTTATCAGTACATCAAAACGAGGTTTTATGCTGTTGTCAGCTGAAAGGAACAGTAGCCTACTGATCGTAATGAAACATCAGTTACAGATGTTCGATGTCTGCCTTTATTAAAGTTGATTATAGAAAACAGTTGCTCACAAATATAAATGTTGAGCCAAACATAGCAATCATTTTCACAGCCAGTCTGTGTAGTCGTGGATATTATTGCTAATGTTTAGTCTTGTAAAACTCAACCAGGCTAGTAGTATTATTCAAACGATCTTTAGTCCTTAGGTCACATTGAAGATCAATAAGTTCGAGCAGTAAATCGTTAAATGTTAAATGTTATGTTCCGTCTTTTAGATTCCGCCATACTGTACTGTAGCAGTAGGTAAGCAACGTGAAACAGTTACTGAGAATAGGCCTACACACTGCACTCCACTAGATAACTGAGTGGTCGTTTCCCTCTCCTCTACCTGTAGCAAGTCTATATCATTCTGACGTATCTTCCTCTCCGTTTCGTCGAGCGGTAAACACGACTATCCCGCTCCGAAGGAGCCCGCGCGCTCGTTGAGCGCTGTTTGTGCAGGCCTGTTTTATACTATTCTTATTAAATTGATTTAATTTTGATTTATTTATTTATTTATCTATTTATTTATTTGCTTTCTTATTTATTCATTCGTTCGTTTGTTCGATCATTTATTTATTTATTTATTTATTTATTTATTTATTTATTTATTTATTTATCTTCGTATCTATTATTTATTTATTTATTTAACTATTAATCAGCATCTGTCAGAAAAGTCAGTAATACTGAAGCAATGGTGGAATTTATTTAGCAGAATAGGAAAACATGCTTGTCTGCCATAAATCTTACGAAATTCTGTTCGATCTCTAACTAGTATCCTACTGGTAGGGGACATAATCATGGCTGGAACAACAGCGGTATTACATACAGCGTAACATAAAACACACATAATTCATTATAACCATTCAGTAAAATGTCAAAATTGATAATAAATGTCATGTACGAACTGTTATAACATTTCACACGTGTTGGGGTTATCCCCGTCCGCGTCACAGTCATGATCTTACCTTCAGATTATATGAGAGCGCGGAAGAGATGAAAGCAATTGTTTTTCCGTAAAACAAGGTGACGTCGCAGGAGTCTTGCAAAAACTGACATGCGCTAGCAGATAGTGGCACCATTTATCCCCGACCCCCACCCGGTGGGTGAAGTGTGATTTCTCTACTAGGAAATATTGTAGCCTACGTATTTGATCTGTTGTCTACTGTGGAACAAATTGCGTTTATCACTTTCCCTCCCTGTTGCATGTCTGTGGAAGTTCAGGTCACGGATGGAGAACCAATGTTTCGGAGGTCGCGGAGACGGAAGGAAAACAAAGGCTAGATCAAGCATGGGCATAACGAAGGGGAGGTAAATATGATCAGTTCACTCCTTCCACAATATTTCAGACGTGTTTACATCACATGGACTTGGCTGCTCTTCCGCTTAGGGATGCACAAATCTAATGCGGCATATCATTATATTAAACATTTCAAATCAAGTCAAATACGTAATATAGACATTCATAAGGTGATTATGGCTTAGCACTCATTATAAATAATCACTTATAATTAGAGGAGAAAAATTCGCTTCAGCGCCGGGGATCGAACCCGAGTCCTTGGTTCTACGTACTAAGTGCTCTAACCACTGAGCTACGCCAAAGTTCAATCCACAGCACCGGATCGAATCCCACTCCTCAAGGGTTTTTCCCTTTGTGGCCTTATTCCACGTCCGACATACATGTTGACATAATATATTAAGTCAACTGCCATTATACTGTACAAGGAGCGCACTCAGTTGAGTGACTTGATGGCCGGGATTCCACAGTATATGCATTGTTGAGCGGAGGATATATGTAAAGATTAATTTTTTGGTCTCCGCTATTATGTCGTTAATTGTTGAGTGTCTAAAAAAAGTCCCTTACTCTTGACACAACTCAGAGCGTGATAGCCGTGGCGACAACTTCCCCACATAGGCTACACATTTATGTGGTTGGTAGATTTTGCATCCAAGACGTAGAGCGACTGCAGTCTTAAAAGACTTGTTACCCATCAATGTTCCAATATTTGGGGAAGGTACAGCTTGTAGCCAGGAACCCGCTTCATTTTCTTGTAGAGCCAAAAGTCGAGCTTGGTCTGTTTCTGATGTACAAGATGTTACAAGAGATTCTAGGATGTTCCTAATAATTATATCATCCCAACTATTCTGGACGTCTGGATGAGCTGGCGGATTTAGAGTTCCTAAATATATCATTCCACCCATCCAAAGCCTCCTGCAAATAGCATATTTTGACCTCATCACTGAATGAAGAAAGAAAATTTTAATTCCAAATAAATTAATATGAACAAAATTGTTTCGGTAATCAAGGGCAGACATATAGGCTTTGCCCTGTTATAGACATAAATAAAGAAATAATAAATAAATAGATAAATAAAATAAATGTAATTAATTAACTTAATGAATAAATTAAATTAATTAATTAAATAAATAAAATAAATTAAATCATTAAATAAACTAAATAATTAAATAAATAAATAATTTAAATAAAATCAATTTAATTAATTAATCAATTTAATTAATTAAATTAATTAATTAATTAAATAGATAAACATATTTAATTAATTAAATAATTTAATTAATTGATTAAATTAATTAATTAAATAAATAAATAAAATAAATAAATTAAATAAAAAATTAATTTAATTAATTAATTAATTAAATCAATTAATTAATAGATTAAATTAAGAAAATAAATAAAGTGAATAAATAAAATAAATAAATAAATAAAATTAATTAATTAAATAAATAAAATAAATTAAATTACATAAATTAAATAAATTAAATAATTAAATAAAATAAATCGGTATCATTGCTGGCGAAAACGTGCATTTCCGCGAAAATTTCGTAATCTCTTTTTTTTTTCTGAAGTATCACTTTGCATGAGAAGACTGATTGCCGTGATTCCTTACGCTGTTGCTTAGCCTATTTGTACGCCACTGGCGTCCATCAGTGTTGTATAAAACATTATTTTCATCATTACTCCATAAGTCACTACCGATGACGTTAAGTGAGCATCAACTTGTCTGTTTGATGTAACCTGTGGAAGCGAAAAACATGTAGCCTACACACAAATAGCTAGGCCTACTATTTTTTTCTTAGATGCGAAGATATAGCTGTAAATAATAGGCTGCTATAAACTCTGTACCACAGATGATGCAATTTTATTAGTTGGAAAAAAATATAGGCCTTTAGAACGAAAACATGTAAGTACTACCTGAAGGAGTTACAGATTAAAGGGATCATTCTCTAGATAGATAATTACTTGAAGCGTTGAGAACAAATCACGGAACTAGACAAACAGTAATAATATCGAAAACCATCACAGCTGATAAAGTGTCGTAAAATGAACTACTTAAAATATATCGAGAAAATAGCATAAAACTTTATGAAATGTAATATATTTCGTGATACAATTTTTTGTACCAGTTGTGCATGTCATTATACACATATTCAGTAAATAATTTAAGAATTTGATGAAGAGCATTGTGTATTAAAATACGTTTGAAAACGGTGGAAGTGTCCCCTTTTTTAATTAAGTTCTTCAATTATAAGCTACAGGTCAACAAGTTTTAACTTTTTAACTGTCGCATGAAAAAAAAATGTGTGATTCTTACTAATTCAACACTGCTAATTACGAAAATGACAATAAAGCAGCATAACATGTAACATTTATTTCTGGCACAGGCGAAATTGTTTCCATTAATAAATTATATTTTATAGCTTATATTTTACAATAATTAAATAACGTTATTAAATTTTACTGAGAAATTTTGAAAGAGAATACATTGTTATTACAAAGTTAAGAAAAGAGTACAGAAACCGTAAACAAAATTGTGAAGGTGGTCTTGCTTCTAATATTGTAAGTTAGAGTAATAGCATGTCTTTCTTTAATAAAAAGGAGGGTAAACAATTATGTATATACAAATGGCTTGTAGAATTTAATAAAAAGTATTCAGTTAGAGTCATTCTTTTCTTCTTATGTTGTGCCATCTTCTCTTATCAAAACTTAACAGTAGTTCCTTTATGTTAGCATCCCATTCCTATTTATATCTACTCGTATTTAAGTGTTACTAGTATTTTGGTGGATTTTTTTTCCTTGTTCATCACTAAATAGTCGGGGTAAATATTCGAGTGAAGGAAGTATATTTTGAGTGACATTCGGCATTTTCGTTTCTGGTAACTGTACGGGAATTCTTGTTCTAGTTGTTCATAATAATAATTATTATTATTAACTAAGTTATTGCATAAAACACACAAACCACTAAACTAAAGGACTTCAAATTCTAATTCCTTAAAGTCGAATTTCTCGTCTTCCAAAGTGTTCTGATTTACGTATTGCTCAACAAAATTACCCTATATCACTTTGGCATCACTGAGTTTTGGAAACTGACTACCGGTACTTCGCGATCAACTGTTCACACACATAAAAAGAACTGAACCGGGATTTCTTCATTAAGAGAAAACAGCGTTCTTATAAACATCAAAATATACATTCCCTGCCACAACTTCAGACATTTTTCAACTAATAATATTAAATATTATTATATTAAATTTTAATTTTAAATTCTCATCCTCTCGTATTTCCTGTCGAACTGAATCCAGCCGGCAAGAAAGCAGTATCTACCATTCTTCTGATAATTGCAAACTCGTGTATAGCCTACATATATATACATACACACTTTCTCGCTTGGCCTTTCAGAGCTTTAGTCAGTTTGGTAAGTGGCGGTACTTGAGAAAAAGGGCTCCAATCCAAAGTATCGGGAAACTTTATATCATCGTTATCTAAGATTGTCCTGACCTATTTTGACAAAATTTATCAAAAAATAGATTACACAAGATGTTGTTAACAAAGCTGCCGTGATAGCTGCGATAAAAACTACTGTTGTATTTAAAGACTGCGATAACAAACAACTATATATTAATATGTGAGTGGGAGAGAGAGTAACTTTCTTCATACATCTGCATTGTCTCTGAAAACTGTGACGAGCGTTGGTTTTGGACCAGGCTGATGACGTGGTCAAGAACTGTCGCTTCTTGCGAATGTCTGTTTATTCAAAATTCTTCAAAGAGAGCGCTGAATCTCCATGAAAGTGCAAGGGTACAAATAAATGTCATAAACTACTTATATATTTGTTTTAATTTATAGTAAATAAACAAAAACACGGGCAATCACTGAGGTAATCGCTTTGACCCTACTGAAGTAGAAAAGTAATACGAACGGAAAGCAGGGAAGATAAGCCATTTAAGATACCAGAATCTTTGTTAGATGGATTTTTAAGAAATAGTCACGCAATTAAGAATTCTTCGCTCCGAGTGCCTTCATTGTTCACGTAAATACGTCTGTCCTGAATCAACAAGAACTATAGCAAAATCTTTTGCTAAAGTGTAACAAAACCTTACTCTGACCATAACGAGTGTATTTTAATAGCAGACAGGATATTTACTCATGCCCCCATGTTAATTTTGGAAGACCAGTGCAGTCATTTTCTCAGGTATCGAGCTGCAAAGTAGTTTGCCCTGTTAAGCTTTCAGTTTATTGTATTAGTCCCCTTCTCCTATGCTTTAATTAACTTTTTATTTATTTTCTTGTTTAATCTGCTGTTCGAAGACAGGTTGAAACTTCATAACTGACAGCAATAAGGCAACTGAACCAAAAGATAATGGGGTAGGGCGGTAGTTCCTTTCTCCCATCATTGCATAGGCCTATATCGCTGACTAGTAACATATTTCACTTATCAGACTAAGATGTATACAAACAATTATTGTTCTTCCACTGACACATATCGTCAAGTGAGATGTACTGCCTGATACAGTAGTGGCAAAAAAAACCGGACCGACCCTTGTAGCTGATTTCAGAGCCTTGTTCACTCCAGAGCACGATAGACTGGTAACTAAGACTTTCGTGGGAAGGAAACTTTTTTTGTTCCTCATTCAAATTTATTCCCAATACTTTTCGATTGCAGCGATATTTTACTACTTAATTAACGTAGGCTATTATTCCCAGAATATGAAATTTACTAGCTTACAAAAAAATTTTTACAATAAATTTGACCCATTTCTGTTTAACATGCCTGGTGGTTCGTGATTTTCTACAGGGACTCTCTCATTCCATTTTTTAAATTCCTATTGGCATATCAGGAACCAGGAATCAAAATAATGGGGAAATGGGACGAGAAACAATTGTAAAAGGTAGCTACGCGAACACGTGAACTTTCAAGGGAAATTGGAGCTGAGAAGAAGTGAGCTCCAAGCCTGGTAGCCACTTACCTCACTCCGATTTTCGCCGTTACATTGAAGGAACATTAAAGAAATTGGATGGGAAAAGCCGAAAATTGACGTAACCTAATAGTTACCACATGGGAGGAACCACGACAGAACAGCACCAGGGCAGGATCGCCGAAGATATGTAATTATCTATATTATGTCTTGTGGTTTTTTAAGCATTTTTACGCGATCCGTTTCCTTCATTTAGGCTACCTAATTATTGGATATGAAGCGAGATAATTAGCCTTTGGGCTAGAATATTACGAAAAGGTTAAAATGAAAGGTGAGTCCCAAGAGCCCTTCCAAGGACGAGATTATCATCGTGTATTTTTAATTGATTATTTTGTTTATAAAACGTCATTCCATTTTCGGCCAATGAAGTGTAATGAAATTTTTAATTTCAACCAATCATAGTCACACATAGCGATAATTTCTGCACTATCAGTTTATCGCATGGTCGTTCTTTTGTTTAGTCAGTGTCGCCAATTGTTTTCCACGTAAATCTATGAGCATGAATCCAATGTACTAAATAAAGTGCGAAATTCTACTTCCACATCTACATCTTCATCTTCTAATACCATGTCCATTGTATCTAAAGAAAATGACACTCCTTCATAACAATTATTCATTTAATTAATGTATTAATTAGGTTATTTTTAATTGTATTATAAAATGTTTAAATTAAATTGTGATTTCAGCAGATAATGAGAAGTATTTCTGTCATAATAACAAGAGAAAAACGCAGTGCATGTAATTAACATTTTTAAACCTGTATTTCGTTTTTCTCAATTGGCATTACTGAATAACATTTAATTTATTCATTGCAGTAATCGTTATTCATCTATTTCGACTTCACAATGTCTGACTAGGTTAAGTATTCATAAATATATAATTATTAACATTTTGTGAGCGAATTATATATATATATATAATTTACATTTTTATTTTATTCACGAAATAGTCCTAATAAATGTCACTCGAGGTCTGAGATTTCCCAAATAAATCCACTCGCTTCTCTTGTGACATTACTAGCCTATAGATAATTTATTCTTCATCCCTCTTTTCATTCATTCAGTCATTAATGTGTAATTGGATTATCGTGGTTAAAAATTTGGTAGGTAGTTAAACATCAGACACCATATATGAAATTTTTTGACGTAAATAAGTACAAATCCGAAGGGCCAGTATGCCTAAAAAGTAATTTTAATAGGAAACTTATTTACGCCAATACTTCGGAACCAAGGTTCCACTGTCAATTTTTATTACATTATCTTTTTATGTGAATATTTTTATGTTTATGGACTACACTCAATTGTTTTTGTTATCTCTGGAGAGTCCATTATTTACACTTCAAGCAGTGTATAGGGTTTTCCTTCAGATAATACTGATTATAGATCTGATTGCAGAACGTGATAAGTCGATTTACAAGTCCGACAAACGATTTATTTCCAATAACCACTCAATTTGAACTATTCTGGACTCTTTAATGATAACATGGCAGTAAGAGAGTAGAAGTGAAATTACTGTGGCTAGTTCACATATATACATTTACCTTGCAGTTATTTATTTTGTTCAGCATAAATTTTGCAGAGAAGTGAGTCGCGTTTCTTTTGTTAGTACGGATTGATATTTTATTTAACGACGTTTTAACTGTAGGAATTATTCAGCGTCAAAATCAGCTTGAGCGACAAATGGCCGACAAATTTTGCGTGGAGCCCTCTGTCAGGGGCAGAATTCTTATTTATTTATTTATTTATTTATTTATTTATTTATTTATTTATTTATTTATTTATTTATTTATTTATTTATTTATTTATTTATTTATTTATTTATTTATTTATTTATTCATTTATTTATTTATTTATTTGTCTGTCTGTGTCTGTCTGTCTGTCTGTCTGTCTATCTATCTATCTATCTATCTATCTATCTATCTATCTATCTATCTATCTATCTATCTATCTATCTATCTATCTATCTATCTATCTATTTATTTGTTTAATCTGGCGGAGTTAAGACATCAGGTCTTCTCTACCACACCACCTTTTCTTTTACGTGCCGTACGGTCATCGATTCCGACAAAGTCATACACAGAGTGACAAAGTGACACAGTAGAGGACCATTCCACAGGACTGGTCAAGGGACGAACAGGATTGCCTTCTCAAAATTTGGGCCTACTCAGCGAACCTTAGTATAGTCAGGTGGTTGGATTGGAAATGCGCCTAGATGAGAGTTAAACGTAATAGATCTGCAGAATTGCAGTGCTGCTGGGTTTTAGCCATCCACTTCGCGCTTGTAGCCACAGTGCTAAGCGGTCCGTGTTCGATTCCTGATCAGGTCTGGGTGGAATTTGAGGTGGACAAAACAGACGTTGCAGATAGTTTTTTTTTCTCGGGGTACTCCCTTTGTTCTCCTTCATTCCACCAATACTCTGTACTTCCTCCTCATTTCACATATTATCTATAAGACTAAAAATAGGCTGGGGTGATGTCTGGGGGTAGTACGGATTTCCGATACTTATCTAGATTCTAAGGGCTTGGGGCTCCGGGCTCTGGGTTCGGACTCCTAAGTAGTCGATGGGACCGTAACTACAAGGCCCAGGAAGGACCGCCTGTCAGCATCGGATTCACAAATGCCACCCGGGCCATCCATCGGACTTAGACAATCATCGCATATAAGGCGTACAACGTGCCTAAACGGTCTAAGTGCAAAGATCCATCAGTCAATCATGTAGTGACCCACCGTTCAATAGTAATGCCTGGCTGACGCCCTAGATCATATATATGTAACAGATAACTCCTCGCTACGTTAAAATCGGCAGCACATTGAAGAGAACAACCGCCAGGATCGCCACCCGTCCGCCGTAAACGAACACGAGATGGCAGCACAGTGGCTAATGCAATTCAAATGGGAATTATGACGTGACTCCTTGTGTAATAACTAGATGGCAGCGTAGTAAACCTGACAAAAGTTGTTAACCTCAAAGCCTATAAGCCCGACATATCTGTTACATATATGATCTAGGCTGACGTGTTGAGAGCAGGACATAGGATTACATTGGCCCTTGTGCGCTCAGTACGCGATTATTGTTCCAGTACGACTGCTGACCTGGTGACATTACTCAATCCGATGCTGACGGATGGGCCATTCTTTTTCATCCCTGAAGATAATCTCCAACGCCCAGAGCCTCAAATCCTTAATTGCTGTATCAAAATTGGAGATCTCAGACTACATTCAACTAACTTTAGACGACAGATAAAATGTGGGGAAAGTGGAGTGAGTTGGTAGAATGAAAGAAACGGAGTAAAACTCTCTGAAACCTCTGCTCTGTTGTCGGGTTCGAACCGGGGCCATCTAGGTGGAAGACTAGCGCTGAGCCGTAGTCGTGACCTCCCATTGCTTTGTAAGAATCATTTCTAGATGCCAGCAAGCGTTGCTGCTGTTGTCCTTGTGTGCTGAATGTCCTCACATTTGAAATCTGAAGAACTTTGAAGTGTGTATATCCGATTAAACACTCAACATTGCGTATACTTTAGTTATTTCTAAAGAATTTTATCAGCCATTATCTACTTATCAGTAAGAATACTGATTTAGTTGGCCTATTTACATATAAATTGTGTTGAGTATATATAAGCACTGGATAGTCTGCCGACCTTTGAGAATCGGGAGCAATTAAATAGTGGTTTGGAATAAGCTCAAAGTCTCCGATGGACATGAATATCTTCTTCATCCTCGCTTCGCTTCTTGTTGGCCTTGCGTCTGGTAAGTTTTTATGTTGTCTATGTGGACAACATCCCAATTGCAGTTGCTGGAGACCGGGGAGGGAAGGGAAGGGCTATTGGACACCGCCCTTCTTGTGGAAAAATTTAAAAGGTTTCTTTTTCGCTTTTAGAACAAGTTTCACGTCTTATTCTTATTTGCGATAACATACAAGATCATAGAATACGAGGTGGGCCTAAAAATTAATTAAACTGATGCTGTAAAAAAGAAAATCTACAAATCAATATAACCCCTTCAGAAAGTTCTTGTACACAATTCCAGACACATTCCTCCCAGGATTGAGCCTTTTAACCAGTTTTATTATCTTTTTTAGAATATTTTACTGTGTGGTCAGCATCCACTGGAAATAATTTAATACAACGTGAAACAAGCATATGATGGACAGACACATAGCTAACTCCCATAATAGTGCATTATGCAACGAGCCTATAATGATAGTAATTAAGAAGCGAGTATGGATGTTTATGAAACGAGCGCAAGCGAGTTTCATAATTTTCATACGAGCTTCTTAATTACCATTATAGGCGAGTTTCATACGACTTTTTATGCTCGACCATATTTATAACTTGAAATTATTCAGATGTATACATTTTATTTGTATCTGACAAGATCGGAAGTGACCTTGTTCTAGGTCGTGAATTGTGAGATGTGCGCAGACGCGAAAGTATTGATTTTTTCCGAGGAACAATAATGTCATTGACCTTGATGTAATTCCGTTAAACTTGATATAACCTTGATTATTGAGTTCGACATTGAAAAACGAGATGATAAATTGAATTTATTTGAATATTATTTACAATTAACGCTAATTATTATAGTAACAGAACATAACCTTCTGCGACAGTATTGGATTTCCAGCCTCCGTGACTTTTCGCTAATTCTCTTTCGATTGCATATCCTAGAATAATCGATACTTGCGGTTTTATAACGGTACAAAGCTGACTTGTCATTGGCTGAACACCTGTAAGCTGAGTTGTCATTGGCTGAACACCTGTACTTTAATGACATGCATTAAAGGACTGCTACCAGGTGTATAATTACCACATTTCGGCATGTATGTATGTATGTATGTATTTATTCACACTGTAGTAGGTATATACCCGGTGGCAGTGGTAACTAATTACACTCAATAATGACAATAATAAACTTAATAATTAAAAATACAATTAATAATTAATACTAACAATAATTAATAATAACAACAACAACAACGACAGGAATATACTAAATTAAATGAAACGATCACTTAAAATAACATTTGAAATAAATCTAATTTGTATCTTAAAACTAAGATCGAACTAAAACCCACGAGTATATGTTCATATCTGCACAAGTACCTTTCAAATTACACCCATTTCGCTGTCAACTCGCTCACTGCACTGGAACTACGACACATTTCACTGATTCTATGCTGATTTCACTAACACTTCAAAAACATTTCACTGTTCAAATACTTTGCACTGCCACTATAAACTATAAATCTTCACTGACAGGAACACGTTTCACTTACACAGCACACTTCACTGACACGACATACTTCTTCACTGATACAACACACTTCACTGACACAACATAATTCTTCACTGATACAACACTTCAATAACAACATATAATTTACACCTTTAAATACTGTGTATAATTACCGTCTATTAGTAAGGTCCTTAAGCCTATTTTTAAATGCATTAAGGACCTTCATGCATGCATGGTCGAGCATGAAATAAATATCAACCAAATCAAGAAAATGAGGGGAAAGTGTTACATGTACTTCTGAAAATATAATTACAAATTGTACTTTTAATAATTTTGGATTTATAAATGAAATTGTCACTTCCCCGACGGGCATTAAACCCGGATCTCCTATATTTGTAACCACAATACACAACTTTGTTTATTTATCGTCGTAGTGTACTTGAAAAACTGGGCCGTTTCGAATTGAATGGAATTGGCACTACGACCCAGCTGTGAGATCTTTCAAGATCTATTGCGCTCACCCTCAAGCTAGGCAGATCCCCAAACCCACACCGGCTGACTACACTAACGTTCGCTGCGTACTCAGGTTTAGAACAGCTAATAACCCCACTCGTCCCTAGTCTCTCCGTGCGTCGCCAGCCGGCGTTCGGGGAATTCTATGGAATGATGACGAGATGGAGAAATGTTGACGGAAAGATGTAGATGCCTAATATGGGGAAATGGGAGATCCCCGAGAAAAACCCCAAGTGCGACCGTGTCCGTAACATTTGTCACTGGATTTTTCAATGAAAAATGTCAGGTCTGAACGGGACTCGAACCCGAACCGCCTACGTGACTAAAGGTCTGACCA